>KV751347.1:5011117-5057048 GCA_001698575.1 Mola mola
TTGCGAAGCAAATTCAAATGTAAAATTTATAAGAAACAATAAAGACACCATACCCTTTTTTAATCAGGATACTATGAAAATTACTCACCCCATACTGCCGCTTGAATCAGCATCCAAAGTTTCCTCTTGCTTTGTAACAATCTGTTTTTATTTGGGTGGTGTTTTCCCTTTATTCTTCTCTTGTCTATATACTCAAACAAGCTGCCATTCCTGCCTCCACACCTCTGTCATTCTCTCCCCATGACAGTGTCAGATTAACCACTTGTACTTTTGCATTTGAATTTTCATTTCCTAGATATGGTTTGTTGCTCTCTTCCTGTTCTTGTCTCCTTTACCTGCTCTTTTAAATTCATATTTTCAAACCACACCAAAATTTCCGTCTCTCTCAAACAACGCTCTGATTTCAGTCTGCTTTCCCTTTTTCTTCATACAGGTCTGATTACCTGAAAGGGATCTTTTTAGTAGGCTACATGGGGGTCATGGACAGCAGAATTCAATGCTTATGATTCCTGCTCGCATCATTATTAAGACTAATACTAGATAGATTAAGAGTTGGAAACACAATTTGCTGCAGTTTAGTGCAACTTCTTCTGCTTCCTGTAAGAAAATCAGTGATGAGTAGTGATCATACCAGTATCAATTTGTTGCATTATCCAGCAGCAGCAGTCAAGAGTCATATTTGACTCTAAAGTGGTAAAATGGATCTCGGTTAGCAACATCTCTTGTTGTGTTTTTGTGTTATGACTTATTCTCGCTGTTATGTGTTGAGATGTCCTGTTTCACAATTGACGGACATAACATGAAAACAGGATGAAGTATTTGGAATTGGGTATGGACAAACCAATTTATTAAATCCAATGAAAGATTATGAGGGCAAGCAATTTTGAGAATGTGTAACAATGGTTTTACTGACAATTTATAAAATGCAGTCCATATTAAGATGGTAAAAACAGACCTCTGCAGCAGCAGCAGCATCAACGGAAGAAATATTAATTCATTTATTTTTTTTTTTTTACTGCTTTTTAGCAGGATGGGGCTTAAGAAATTTGAAGTGGGTAAGTATCTCTTCTAAAGAATGAGGATGACATTTTTGTAGAAGTTGCAAATTATCGTCTTAATTGCCTTATGGGATTTTTAGGTATTACAAGGTGTTGTTAATGATCAGGTCTCTTTTAGCCTTTACATTTGACTACATTTCTTCATTATAACATAATGTCTTTACAACAATTTATCATTTTAAAGCAACATGATATCTATAATATGACTGATTTATTTTGTACTGGACATTGCCTTGGAAAGGGCAATTTTTCCTGGTTTAAAGCAAAATCTTTTTGGAAGAGTCATCTCATCGTGAATCAAATAATAATTCAAATAATTCCAAAGCAAAGGCAAGATGAGGCAAGGCAGGTTTATTTGTATAGTACTTTGCAACAACATTCTAAAACATTAAACATTAAAACATTTTAAAAGCATTTAATACAAAAGAAAGCATTAAAAACAACACAGAAAAACATCATAAATTGCCCTAAAATGGAAATTAAAGGATATAGGAATAGAATAGAAATAGAAATGAAAAGTAAAGAGAAATAGAAAAGTAAAAGTTACAGTGCAGTGTATGCAGTGGCAAACAAAAACTTCTTCGGTTTTATTATTAAAGATCTGAAAGTTGAAGCGGATCTGCGGTTCTCTGGGAAACTGCTCTAGTTCTGTGAGGTATAAACACTGAATGCTGCTTTCCTTGTTTTAGTTTTTACTCTCGGACAGAAAGTACGCCTTCCCCTAACGACCTGAGGGGTCTGGATGGTTCAAAATGTAGTAACAGGTCAGAAATATATTTTGACCCTGAACCATTTACGGCTTTGTAAACTGGTTATTTTGAAGTTGAGTCTTTGTTTGAGAGGAAGCCAGTGTAAAGAGCTAAGAAAAGATCTAAGAACTGGGCTATGATCCACTCTTCTATTCTTAGTGAGGACTTAAGCAGTAAGGTTCTGGATCAGCTGCAGCTGTCTGATGCATTCCTTATGCAGATCTTACACCATTACAATAATCAAGACAACTAAAGATAAATGTATGAATTAGTTTTCTATGTGTCATCACGTTGAGAGAACATGACTGCAGCTTTACTGGATTTATCACCTATTTGGAGTCTTTTTGTTCTGATACAGCACGCTCACATTTGAATATATTGATAATACAATGCGGGTGACTCCGGCACAGCCTAGGAGCGCTCACACTATTCAAAACAATCCGGACTTTGTGAGTGGAGCGTGCTTGGGCACAGTATGGATGACCCACTGAGTGTACCCTTCATGCTGTTCAGGCTGTTGAGACTCAGGTCTGAGTCCATCACTAAACTCAGATTCCTACCTTTGTCTGCTGTCTATAGATTTATCAACTTGAGCAAACTGATAACTTTTAATCATTCTTTCTTATTTCCAATTACAGTGACTCCACTTTTATCTTCACATCTGATCACTCATTTGTTCTATGAACTGACAAAGGTCTTTTATAGGATTATAGTCATTTGGTCACAGGGTTACATAGATGTGTGTGTCATCCACGCAATAGTGGCATTATATTTTGTTCTTCTTTATAATCTGGGCGAGGGACAGCATGTGGAAAATGATCGATAATGATAATAAAAATTAAATTAATACCTTTGAACTTCCCTGTACAAAAATAAGTGGAACTATGAGAGATACACCTTTTGTATTGTATTGTATTGTATTGTACTGGGTTTGTATTTGTAACATACGTGTATAGTGTGTGTACACATAAACATTTTGAAATGTTAATATGTGTCTTGAGTTCTGTGTGTTTGTGTGTGCATGTGTAAGTGAGTGAGTGAAACTGCCACCTTCTTAGTGTGTAACTTTAGTAGTGTTGTCTTGTCTTAATTCATAGTTACCTCAACTTTTGATGATCGGTGAAATTAAAAATTTGAAGGAAACCAGGAAACAAATAAACAACAAAAAAACAACTTTAGAAGTTAAAGTCTTGCTCCAGATATGTATTAAACCCTTAAAAACTAAAGTTGTAAGAGTTGTAAATTCTTTTCTTGTTTTTCAGCTTGGTTTCTGCAACACACTGCACTCCTTGAACTGTTATTATTAAAGCTAGGTCATCAGCTCAGCCAAAACTTAGCCAGCAGGCCAACAGGGCCAAAATTCAACTTTGGAGAAGCAGCAGGCTCCCAGTTAGGTGCTTAAAATAACAACAGGTGCATGTGGTGAGTAGTTGCACGTTAACCCCGGTCGAGGGTAGCAAACACAAAGAAATGATAGTGGAATAAGTAAACTTTGTCTTTGGGAGACTATTTAAACTTGTATTGAGCATAAGATAATTGACATTTACTTGGAATGTATTACCACCATCCATTCAAATATTTATTTTGGCTAAAAAAGAGCCTATCTCAGTATCTTCGGGTGGGGTCGTCAGTTCATCTCAGGGCCAACATATAGAGACAAACAACCATCCAAATTCACATTCACACCTATGGGCAATTTAGAGTGACCAATTAACCTACCCCCCAGGTTTGCATGTTTTTGGACTGTGGGAGGAAGCTGGACTACCCGGAGAGAACCCACGCAGACACAGGGAGAACATGCAAACTCCACACAGAAACTCCCTGACCCGGAATCGAACCCAGGACCTTCTTGCTGTGATGCGACAGTGCTAACCACTGTGTAATATTAAATATATTTTTGATTTTTTATTTCCCCAATTCCCTAGCTTTTGGGGGGGCACTTGTGACATAAGTCTTGTCTGCCATATCTGCAGGCATGATTCACTGCTTCCTCCACCTATTACTCTACAAGCAAGACAGTGAGGCTTTCCAGAAGGCCTAGGATATTTATTTTGTATGAATCAAAATCCATCCATCCATTTCTACCGCTTATCCTGTGCAAGGTCTTGTGGGGGCTGGAGCCTATACCAGTGACAAGTTGCCAGTTCATTGCAGGGCTGACAAATAGAGAGAAACAACCATTCATGGCCAATTTGGAGTAACCAATTAACCTAACCCCCTTCTTGCATGTTTTGAGTCAAAATGTCATTGGTTAATTCATTTTTCAATTTCTAAATAAACCCAACCTACTATGGTCTTCTGTCCCGGCTAAGTCCTAATGAATGAGAGACTACTCTAAAATTAAATCTGCTCAGAGACTGCAGCAACAAAAACCTCACCGGGTAACTCTCATTTGATGTTTCTACGCATCAGCTTCCAATAACACTATAATTGCCGAAGCCAATATTGTAGGAAATGAAGCAAAAGCAGAATAAGAAGTCAATAATTATTAAATGAAAGAAAAAATATATGACATTTGACATGTTTTGGTCTTCTCTGAAGGCCAGAATACTTTAAGGATTCCGCACTGTTGTCCTCAGGTCTAGGCTCAGGCTTCCTGCAATGCTTCCAGATGGTGTAAAATGCTGCTGCCCCACTCATAATTGAATTATGACATAAGGATAAGACATTAAAGCACCCTTTGCTGGCCTCCTCATTTAAGAGCCATGACACTTCCAACTCTTTGCTGGCTGAACTCTTAACTTTTTTTTTTGAATTTTTTTAATTTATTTATTTTTTTTTTTTAAATCTAAAACTTTTTCTTTGTGCAAGCTTTTGGAAATGTTTGCATACTGTTCTTGGAATTGACCAGGTGATTCTTATGGCCCGAACACCAAAAGCTGTGTGAGGACCCTCTTGGAATTGCTCATATTATTTTTTTTTAAATTGCATTTTAGGGGCCTAAACATTGGATTTCTGCTTTGTTTTAGCTTTTGTTAGGGGTCTCATACATGGTTCGGCAAAAATGGCTCTGCGGCACCACCTACAAATTTTGGAAACATCGATTGTAACTCACTTACTTTCACCAACACACATAAAACTTGGTACACATATGTATCATGTTAGACAGAAGAAAACCCTCTCGCAGTGATGACCTCACAGGAAGCCATTTTGGTTTGTACTGTCATTTTTTGGTGTGTTTTTTGGTCATTTTTTAGGGGTACTTAAAATACAAACTAGTTTGAGATGCTTTATCGAATCACATTCAAGCACTGAAAGCAGAGCGATTACTTATTAAAATTCAAAGAATCACGATTTTGGGCACTTTAATACATGTAAAGATTAAGTCTTCCACGGTATGTCACAATGGGCGTGGCTAAATAGCTTGGTCACGCCCCTTAAACAGCAGCCCCAATGGCCGTACACACGTGGTACAGACGTAGGTGCAAGAAAGGTCTCTTGGTGCCCATGACCAGAATCAAACAGGAAGTCAGCAAAACATTTCATACACTCTAACCTAGTGAAAGATGTGTTCGTTTTGGACAGAAGAACCAGTAGATTTCTTGGAACATTTTTTGAGATCGTGTAGCTCGTTGATCCCAAAAATGCACTCAAAAACGTACATCCACACATGTGATGGGGATCTTCCAAAGTAATTTTAATAAAACGCACTTAGACGTTACAAGCCCGGTTGTATGGCACTGCCTTCCATACATGGAAAAAAAAACACGCTACACGCACTAAAACCGTTAGTCGGTTGTTGAACGGAAAACAGAAAAAATGAGGATAGTCCATTAAAGACTTCCGCCCAGGAACCATGTCCGCTGCTCAACTCTCCGACTGCGCACAGGTGGATGACATCCCGTCGAAGCGACGCATGTCCCTTAAAGGTCCAGTCCGACTGTTACAAGGGTAAATGGTCATTGACCCAAACTTTATTCTGGTCACATGTAAAGCAAAGATTCTCAGCTGAGGGCTCTCGTTCTGTCAAACCGCGCAAGGCAGAGCAGAAAAGAACCCCGAGCTCTGTGTGTATGTTACATTTATTTTCTTGGGGCGGATCCCTCTAACTATGAGCACTTTGTGTTGTCGGACCTCTTCTCCCGGACTTCTTCTTCCTGACTCGTGACTTCCGCATCCTTCGGGTGGAGACAGATCTCACGATGTTCTTCTTCCTGTCTCACGCTTGTTATCACGCTTGTGCATGTGTAACTATGTGTTGTCTAATGTGGGGGTCTAAGCAGGTGGTTTTTCTTCTTTGTGCTCCATATCTCTCTGTTGTGCATATTTCTCCAAGGCCGTTGGAGCCTTTAACCTTCACACCTAGTGTCGGCACAATCAGTGTAAGCAAACGTGTCTATTTATTAACTTTAGCTTGTAGATATTTACATTAGTCCATTCAGAAGTTGAACCATACACTTTCGTTTATATCAGTGAAACTAGGGGTGGGCGATTTACAGTACTGGATATACTCGATATATTCGTGGCTTGTATCACGTGAGATACAGTTATTGACTATATCGCGACAATCGAGTACAAATTTTGACGTGATTTTTTTCAAGCCGTCGGTGTGAGATTCACATTGGAGATTCGCTTCTCTCGTTTCTCTCCTGATGCACACTCACGGCAGACGCTTCCAGGCTCATCCAGAAAACTCTCCTGGGCGCTTGCGTTTTTTTGTATCAGGACTGAGGACGAGAGCCTGAGAGCGCAAAAAGTTAAGAGGACGTGCGCGTTTTCAGTGTTTAGCAACGAGTCCGGCGCCGCGTTAACAGCCCGTGGTCAAGTCGACTTTTGAAAGAAGTCATGTATGATCACACAATAATGTTGTCATTGGCATAGCAAGTTGTAAACAGTGTCACAAAGTGTATGCATTTGATAGCCACGAGATAGACGTTGTGCGCTGCAGTGGCACAGCAGCTGCTAGAGATGTGACGTTCGCGAGCGAGTCGAGTCTATTTAACGGCTTTTTTAAATGAATGAGTACCGAGTCGCAGTTGTAAGACATTCTTTTTATATGCAAATCCGGCTCATATCTCTGACTCAGTTTCTTAGTTCGTGAGTT
This sequence comes from Mola mola, assembly GCA_001698575.1. Taxonomy (NCBI): domain Eukaryota; kingdom Metazoa; phylum Chordata; class Actinopteri; order Tetraodontiformes; family Molidae; genus Mola; species Mola mola. Next base: position 5,017,969 of record KV751347.1, read on the forward strand.
GTCCACGGCACGCCCCATTTATGTGAACGCATCTATGCGCTTGTTTTCTTCAACTCGAATTTGTCAAAGGATTAGAAGGAGAGGCAGTAGAACCCACAAGGGATGCAACTGCTTAGTATTTCGGGGACGTGTTTTATTTTGTTATTGTTTACAATTTGTTTGCACTTTGTTATTGTTTACATTGTTCTGCTGTGGATCGCAGTCAAGGGGCTGAGCTCCTGTTTGTAAAGTAGGTCAGGTGTACGCACCATGCAGGGTAGCACAGTTTTGTATTTACAATTTTATCACGTCCTTCTAGTTTCATGGAAGTATTTGTTATTCTATCCAAAATGTTCTTTACTAAAATTTGCACTGCTATTGCTCAGGTTTATTCTAGTTTTATTTATATTTTAACTGTATTCCTGTATTTTAACTATTTTTTTAAATCTTAGATTTCTTATATATACAGTATATATGAAAAAAAAAATAAGTGTTGTGTTGGCAAGTGTTTTTCCTTCAAGCTCGGGTCCTGGCTCCTGCGCAGGATCTTAGCTGTTCCTAGGATTGCGCTCTTCTATATATCATATTTTTTATTCCTATCTATATATTATTGCAGATAGAGATAGAGATAACTTTAATCCCCGTAGGGAAATTAATTTGTCACAGCAGCAATATTGTTCTGGTACCGGACCAGTGCATTGTGAGTTTTTCCTGTATTGTTAAAATGTTTTCATGTGGAAAACTTTCCAGTAAAGTTGTTTTGAATGGAAATTAATCGAGCCGGTTTAGTTTTTATTGTGCCAGTCGTTTAGGTGAGGGAAAATCCAAAATAGTGATCCCACTGTCAAAGCATGGGGATATGGCGCCACCTTATGGAATGTTTACAATAAAAACACTAGCCAAATGAAATTAGAATCAATATTTCAGAATAATTTTTACCTAGAGTATATATTGGTGAGATTTGTAGGTTTGAATTATTCATATCCAAATCTTCTAATTGCTGCGTATGAATATTTCTTTGATAAAAATTTGTTACACCTGGTTGACTCCTAACAAACAAATATAACAACAAGCCTGTCTCTTGAGCTGCTCTTTGAAAGGAATGGCTCCCTTCAAAGAGCCATAAATCCCATATCTAGCAGCTGCTGCTACAGCCCAAGATCAAAGCTCTCCTTTCTGTTTAACCACAATCCACAGGTTGGGTCACAGGACTTACTGGGAAGGTACAGACTGGACTGAAAATTAGAGACAAGTCAGTTCTGGTACTGAACTTTATGGGTCTGTCTGTCAGCTGGGGGGTTAAAACTGGACATGTGCAGGACTCTGATGGGTCCATGTGTATGGATTTGAATTAGTATATGGGCTCACATAATGCAATTATTTATTAACATTTGTTAAGGTTTTTTTTTTGCAATTACTTTGTTTGAAATAGTTAAAATTAATAAATTACACTTGATTGTATTTTCATCCCTTGTATGCCAAAACAAAACAGCAAACAATAGAAATAAGTAAACAGTAAATAATGCAGACAAATGTTGCAGGGACTAGTGAAATCATGAGACTGGTGTCATCCTTTACATATAAATGCTAAATGGCTCATTTATTAAGTGCTTTAGTGGAGATTTGGAAATATTGCAATATAACCTAAAAATAACATTTATAGTCCATATCGCTCAGCCCTAAGTCAAACTGTAAATACTCTCTAGATGTTAAACAATATTTCATCTAAACATCAGACAAATCAGAGAATAAACCATCAAAATGATGTGGATTTTTTCAGATTCCAGATTCTACCAATGGTTGAATTAACATGATTTTTTTTTTAACGTATCACTATTTTTGTGGGTTTCCTCTTTTTACTTTTGCCTTAACTCCTACACTCCCCGTTCCTCTCGCAGAAATATGTGGGCGAGAGAGGGGTGGTTGTATGTGTGTAAGGTCATTTAAACTTTTGGCAGGTCTATACATGCATTTACAATGCATTTACCCTAATTTATAACTCTACTGTACATAGTGCAATCAGTGCCAAATATGAAGAGTCTAACCAAGGAGGTCTGGAAGTGGTCATTACTATGCGTGTGGTAAAATGAGTCCATAGCACACCCAAGACAATTTCAACGAAGGGGCCTCTGCAGTCCTTTCGATATACATTAGGGCTATGAAAATTGCAAGACATGTGCAACACCCCAAGGTGTACAAAAAAGTCTTAGAACTATGCCCTACGTCAAACATTTTTGAGCAATTTAAAAATATACTTTTGTAAACAACTCCTACAAATTTTAACTATCAAAATTAGGTTAGAACAATCCTCCTAGGCAAAGGATTAAAGTTAATCAAAATCCAGAGTTTTCATTGATGGGTGTGGCCCTGGCAGCACTCCGCTTCCATGTGAATGCAAAAACAATCAGCATGACACACCAGGGAATTGAACCCCATTCTTGTAAACCAGGAGTACCATTACCAGTGTCTTCTGCTTTTTGTGGCTACATTAAAGGGAAGGCAAAACATGCATTAGCATCAACATATGAGTGAAACCAATTTTTATTGTGACACAATTGAACTGTTGAATATTTTTTGTAGCTATAAATAATAAAAAAAAATATTGAAAACATTTTTTTTTTCCCCCACATAGATGCCCAATTAATGTCCCTTACTCTGTTGTGGGTTCTTTCACATGCTGAACATACCGTTTGTTATAAAATTGCATCTTGTTGATGCAATTGATGTTGTTGATGATGTTAACCATGTTTCTGTCACAGCAATTAAGTTCAGCTAAAAATGCTGCACACACAAAGCCAGATCTGACACGTCAACTCAATTTTTTTCACATTCATCAAAAACAATCCAAATTTATGTGGAACACCAGGAAAGGATGTGCAGCACCCTCAAGCCAATTTTGCCCCACCACTCCTTAAGGGCGAGCCAACCGGCCACACCCGACAACTCTTCCAACTCTTCAGCTTTTTTTCAGCTGAAGAAAGCTGGTGGGAGAAGAAGGTGCATGGGTGTAGTTTTAGATGAAACTGGATTGCTAAAAATAACTTACTCACAGATTCTCAGAGGGTTTCACAACTCACATGACATGAAAGAATGATCTGTCGGCATGCGGAAGAGAAAACCAGCCTTTTAAGCAGCAACTGATTTGGGTGATAAGCTACAGGTGCACTGCACTGCCAGCAGCCAGACCACACCCCCCACAGAGTAGAGGGAAGAGCAAGCAGCAGGAAACGGCACTAAAACTAAATATAAAAATATCAAATAGTCACAGGTAGAACCGTGACACGACCTTTTATCTGCTTCGTTTATCATTTGTCTTGAGGTAATGAGGGAACAGACAAGACCTGGCCATAAAACTGCTTGTTAGTCAATTGTCCTATTACTTTTGAGCCCCTGAATATGGAGGTACTCTGCATAAAAAAGCTGTAATTCCTAAATGATCAATGCCATATTTTTGTGAAACCTCTTAAATTAAAGATGAAAATCTGTACTTCAATCACATCTTGATTGTTTTTCATATCCATTGTGGTGGTGTACTATGTAGAGCAAAATGATAAAAACTGAGTCATTGTCCAAATACTTCTGGATTTGATTGTATCATTAAAAACACTCTCATTTGGCCTATTGTTATAACATCAACAATACTTGTCATCCATTTATTCTCTGTCAATAGATCCTGAGATGCTGCCTTTTGCCTCAACAAATTTATTGATAAACGTATTCTCTCAACATTGTCCCTTGCTGGTACAGATACAACTTGCCATGAATATTCATTTAGATGCATATTTGTCAACCTATACACTGCCTCCACAGCACATACATCTCTGTTGTGCAAATAAACACTGCCTACATTTTTTACACCTTTTGCGCTAACATTTCTTTGCACTAGCCTTTTTCCATCAATTTCTTAATAAACCCATCTGTCTCTCTGCTTTTAATATATCAGAAATTATGTTGACAATGAATGAAAAATATATTGTATGTCCAGATTTGCATTCCAACACTTTAACCGTTGCTTATTATACTGATTTACCAAACTTTCAAATAACTATTCCACACTATCGTAGCTGCTTTTATCATCTGAAAGAGCAGTCTTAATTTCCGTCTTGTTTGCTTGCATCTTCCTGACCCTAATTTATACATGAACATTTTGTTCACTTATCAGTTTTTTCTACCTGACTTCTGCACTTGCTTTTGCAGTTTTCAACAATTTAAGCACACCATATAAATGTTCAGGCAGATCCTGGTCTGGGAAATTAGACACACAGCACAGATGTGACAATGTACTTCCTGCATAAAACAATGCCTGTGACAATCATACATTCTAGCTGCAGTGATAGGATTATGGCATAGATGGTCAAATCTGCCCATTCCAAATTCTCAACAGTCTCTGTTCTACCTGCCTGCTTCAGAATACTATGGAGAAGATTTTTCCACCACATATTGGAAGGAAAAAAAACCAAAACACGTAGGGATACCAAGCTGAGCCCACAAGTCATGCTGTGCTACTTGTCAAAATGATGTAGTCCCTCTAATAAGTTTAAGAAAATGAAAACCATCATCAAATTCTAGCAATTTATTCAAAGAGTCCTCATTGTTGAATACATCTCCACTTAGTTTTTGAGCTTTCACACCTCCTTTTCCTTAACGTAATGCTACGCTAATACATTGGACACAACTTGCTCTACCTCAGACATACAGTAGTGTTCAAAATAACAGCAATCCAATGTGACTAACCAGATTAATCCAGGTTTTTAGTATATTTTTTATTGCTACATGGCAAACAATTTACCAGTAGGTGCAGTAGATTCTCAGAAAACCAACAAGACCCAGCATTCATGATATGCACGCTCTTAAGGCTGTGCAATTGGGCAATTAGTTGAAAGGGGTGTGTTAAAAAAAATAGTGTCTGCCGTTGACTTTACAAACTCAAAACTATTTTGTACAAACTTTTTTGTTTCTAGGATTTAGCAATCCTGTGAATCACTAAACTAATATTTAGTTGTATGACCACAGTTTTTTATAGCTGCTTCACATCTGTGTGGCATGGAGTCAACCAACTTGTGGCACCTTTCAGCTGTTATTCCACTCCAAGATTCTTTAACAACATTCCACAATTCATTTACATTTCTTGGTTTTGCTTCAGAAACAGCATTTTTGATGTCACCCCACAAGTTCTCGATTGGATTAAGGTCCGGGGATTGGGCTGGCCACTCCATAACATTAATTTTGTTGGTTTGGAACCAAGATTTTGCTCGTTTACTAGTGTGTTTGGGGTCATTGTCTTGTTGAAACACCCATTTCAAGGGCATGTCCTCTTCAGCATAAGGCAACATGACCTCTTCAAGTATTTTGACATATGCAAACTGATCCATGATCCCTGGTATGCGATAAATAGGCCCAACACCATAGTAGGAGAAACATGCCCATATCATGATGCTTGCACCACCATGCTTCACTGTCTTCACTGTGTACTGTGGCTTGAATTCAGAGTTTGGGGGTCGTCTCACAAACTGTCTGCGGCCCTTGGACCCAAAAAGAACAACTTTACTCTCATCAGTCCACAAAATGTTCCTCCATTTCTCTTTAGGCCAGTTGATGTGTTCTTTGGCAAATTGTAACCTCTTCTGCACATGCCTTTTTTTTAACAGAGGGACTTTGCGGGGGATTCTTGTAAATAGATTAGCTTCCCACAGACGTCTTCTAACTGTCACAGTACTTACAGGTAACTCCAGACTGTCTTTGATCATCCTGGAGCTGATCATTGGCTGAGCCTTTGCCATTCTGGTTATTCTTCGATCCATTTTGATGGTTGTCTTCCGTTTTCTGCCACGTGTCTCTGGTTTTGCTCTCCATTTTAAGGCATTGGAGATCATTTTAGCTGAACAGCCTATAATTTTTTGCACCTCTTTATAAGTTTTCTCCTCTCCAATCAACTTTTTTAATCAAAGTACGCTGTTCTTCTGAACAATGTCTTGAACGACTCATTTTCCTCAGGCTTTCAAGGAGAAATGCATGTTCAACAAATGCTGGCTTCATCCTTAAATAGGGGCCACCTGATTCACACCTGTTTTTTCACAAAATTGATGACCTCACTGATTGAATGCCACACTGCTATTTTTTTTAACACACCCCTTTCAACTAATTGCCCAATTGCACAGCCTTAAGAGCGTGCATATCATGAATGCTGGGTCTTGTTGGTTTTCTGAGAATCTACTGCACCTACTGGTAACTTGTTTGCCATGTAGCAATAAAAAATATACTAATAACAGTGATTAATCTGGTTAGTCACATTGGACTGCTATTATTTTGAACACTACTGTATATAGAAAGTTGGAACAGTCAGTGGAACAGTAGCAGGGTCGGTGTCATGGCAGAGAGAGCCCCTGGTCTTAAACTTTTTTAAAACTAAAAACTTTTTATAATTATGATATTCAGATGAAACTGAACATTGGGCTATCTCCTCTGGTAGAGGAAGAGGAGGAGCAGTTCCTTCAGGAATGGCAGATTTCAGACAGTCTGAATATAAACTCCAATTAAAAATAGATGCAGTTTTCCAGTCAATATGATGATTATGTATTTTCAACCAAGGCAGGCCGAACACAACAGGGAATATAGGTGAGTCTATGACAAACTGAGAGTTTTCGCGATTATTACCCGACAGGATTTAAGTTATTGGGTTGGTTTGATGAGTGACTCTAGAAAACAAGCTACCATGAAGGGCTAAGACCTCTTTTACTTCAGTCAACTTTGCAGTAGTATAACAATTTATTTTAGTCCCAAAACCCTGACAACCCCGAGCTGAGGCCAGGAGACAGAGTCGCAGTCCTACACCCTTCTCTGTGCTTCCATTTGGACAGTTTCCTGCCAATAATCCCACCGAGGCTGTGTCTGTTCCCCGAGTGCCAAAATGTATTAAATTTAATGTAAAGAAAGGCCGGGTATAAAACCTAGTAAAAATTAACACAACCAATGCTTTTAGTAACAAATAACAGGACAATTAATTGTGCACTCCTGAGCATCAGATCTCTGTCATCCAAAGCTCTGATAGTAAATGAGCTGAAATCAGATCAATATATTGATCTATTTTGTCTTAGAGAAACCTGGCTCTATCACAATGAATATGTTAGTTTAAATGAATCCATTCCTCCCAGTCATACATCCTTTGGTTAAGCCCCCTCCCCAAATTGATCACTTTGTTGACAGACTCTCAGACTCATTACAAAAAACTTTAAACTCCATTGCTCTTCTAAAAAAGAAGATTGTTAAGCATAGTAATTTAGCACCAGGGTACAATCATGGTGCAAGCAAATTGAAACAAGAATCCCGCAGACTAGAGAGGAAATGGTGCTCCATCAAATTAACTTAGTCACGAACACTGTAGCAAGATAGTGTTAAAACATACAGGAAGGCCCTTCGGATGGCTAAAGCAGCCTACTACAGAGAACAATAAGAACAATCCCAGGTTTCAGCACTGTAGCCAGGCTGACACAGAGTCAGAGCTCTGTTGAGCCACATCCCTCACTGCCAATTTGTCTTTTATGTCTTCAGATAAACCCTTTAAAAATTTATAGAGTAGGGGTTGATCCCACCTACAGTCAGCAGCTACAAAAAGCAAAAGCATACTAACAAACTGTGTCTGTAACTTGTCCTAAATTTAACAGGAAGCTACTAGCCTTCTTCTCTCAAATGGCATGATCATAAACTAGTTTAATTTCATCCGAAAAAAGATTTAGAAATATTGCAAAGTGAAGGGTTACTTTCAGACACAGGCTTTATCTAGTAAAAGAGTCATAATCAAAGTGACTTTAGATTGGTCTGATTGGTAGGTTGTGGGCTCCTGGGAAAAAAAAAGCTAGAGAGCACTTGTGCAATGCAGTAAGGATGTAGATGAGCTTATAAAAGAAATTGCATGATAATGGTGATACACAAGTGCGTAGAGTTAGCTGCACTGCATGAGGAGCAGGAGTGAGAAGGTAACCACGCCTCCAGCAGAAACTGCAGGAGGGTAACAACACAGAACTGCAATGAACACAAAACAATACAAAACAAAACAAAAAGTCAGTGTCTAACTTATAACAAACAAAAATTTTAAAGAAATAGTATAATTGAAGCTAATTTTTCAACAGAAAGAAGTACACACTTGAAGATAAGACCTTGACCGCAATGTTATTGCACATTAGTTGTTCAACTTATGAAACAGGGCCAGAAAGATGTGATAGGATAGGATAACATAAGATAGGGTAAGAGGATAGGATAAGGTAAGATAAGATAAGATAAGATAAGATAAAATAATATAAGATAAGATAAGATAAAAATAAGATAAGATAAAATAAAATAAGATGTAAGATGTAAGAAATTCAGGTTGACACAGCAGTACAGAAGTGAGTAGCAATGCAGGGTAAAAAAGTACCAAAATAAGTCAACACACAGAATAAGAAGGGATAAATAAAAACTAAAATACTAGAAATTAAAAATACACTAAGTATTATGAACAACCTGGCCTCTGTGTATAACGTGTGCAAAGTGCAATGTTCCAGTGATTTAAAAATAGATAAATAGGGCGTATCATGAAATTTACAAACCGAATAGTGAGGAATTCTAGAAATATATATGAACAGTTGGACATGTGCAGCATCAGGGTTTTTCCGTTGTACGGATTGAGTCCTTAATCCGTGCAGTGGTTGGTGCTGGGAGGGATCGGAGCTGTGGTGTTGTTCAGTCTGATGGCAGATGGAATGAAGGAGCCCCACAATCACTTTGAGGCACTTGGCTGGATGAGTCTGTGGCTAAAGGTGCTCCTGAGTTTCTGCAGCTCCATGTATAGAGGATGAGAAGGATTGTCCATGATAGCCTTCAGCTTTCCTCTCCTCGTCCTCTCATTCACTACCTCCACACTGTCCAGTTCCATCCCCACTACGGAGCTGGCTTTCCTCACAAGCTTGTTCAGTTTGTTTGCACCGCCCCTCCCGGTCTTCCAGATCGTGGGCACCCTTTTCAGCCTCAGGGAGAGGTCAAAAAGATATGTGAAGACTCCTGCCAGCTGTTCCACACACACCCTGAGCATCCTAAGCACCTGTGGGTTGATATATGTATATATGTAATTTTTTTTACATTAAAGTATAAACGAAAATGACATACCTGCTGATGATGAACCATCTTCGTTTTGGGTGAACAAGTGAATTATTCCTGGTAACTAGAATGGGTCCACTGTAACAACAAATAACAAACAAACTGGTACTATACATTTTCAACATTATTGAGATAAATCAATAATGCCGTTTTTTAAATCCCAACTAACAACAACATTATCTTCATCTAATTTGTCAACCTGTATACTAGACCCCGTACGTACTAGGTTGCTCAAAGAGGTTTTACCCTTAATTAGCCATCCACTACTAAACATTATCAATCTATCCCTTGTAACAGGTTATGTGCCCCAGTCATTTAAAGTAGCTGTAATTAAACCACTCCTAAAAAAACCTACCCTAGACCCAGAAGTACTAGACAACTATAGACCAATATCCAACCTCCCCTTTCTTTCAAAGATTCTAGAGAAAGCAGTAGCGAAACAACTATGTGGCTTCCTTCAGGATAATAGTCTATTTGAAGAGTTTCAGTCAGGTTTTAGAAAGCATCACAGCACAGAAACGGCACTGGTAAAAGTTACAAATGACCTCCTCATTGCATCTGATGAAGTACTTATCTCTATACTAGTCTTATTAAATCTTAGTGCAGCTTTTGACACTATCGATCATCACATCTTACTACAGAGGATGGAACACCAAATTGGCATTAAAGGATCTGCTCTTAGATGGTTTAAGTCCTACCTATCTATCTGATAGATATAATTTTGTTCATGTTAATGATGAATCAACAAGATATGACAAGGTTAGTCATGGAGTCCCACAAGATTCTGTGCTTGGACCATTACTATTTACTCTATATATGCTTCCTATAGGTAAAATTATTAGAAAGTGCTCCATACATTTTCACTGTTATGCAAATGACACACAATCAAAAGAAGGGACGTAACTACAAATGTGTTTTTTTTGCCACTGTAACACAGGCTATATGCATTCAGTTGGTGATCCAAAGCTAATTTTCCTATGTCTTAGAATGATATTGATGGTAAATTTTACACATTGTAGCATCTGTAAACTAAAAGAATGATTAAGATGAGAATGACAACTTTCTACCTTTCCATGTGCACATGCGCACCAGAGCATGCCCCAGTAGTCAAAATGAAATGATTTTCTTTGAGTGGACACTTTGGCCATGGTATTAGCTTACCAATCAAATCCTTGTATTTCACTTGTTGTTATGGCTTAAATGTTTTATGTGATGACATATTTCAAATCAAATCAAATTTTATTTGTATAGCCCGAAATCACAATTTACACATTATCTCACTGGGCTTTGACAAACTGTACAGATGTGACATCCTCTGCCCTTAGACCCTCGAACCGGGTGAGGAAAAACTTAAAAAACCCTAAACAGGGAAAATAAGAAACCTCAGGAAGAGCCACAGAGGAGGGATCCTTCTTCCTAGGACGGACAGACGTGCAATAAATGTCACTTGTACAGAACACTAAAACATGATAACAACAGTTCATTTAGAATGCATAAAACATCCATGAGTCCCAGAGTCTGTGGATTCTATGAGTCCGGATGTATGGAAAGTCTAGTGATCCAGACGCAGGTGGACTCTGTTGGTCCAGGAGTCATTGTTCTCCATGTAGCAAGATCTGAGTGTTGCTGAGTCCAAGAGTATGTAGAATCTGTAAATCCAGGGATATGTGAAGTGTAGTGGTCCAGAAGCAGGTGTAGTCTATTGATCCAGAAGCCATTGTGATCTGTGGGTCCCGATTTGCACTTGGAAATCCAGCCTAGGATCCAAGTCACAGGATCCAAGTCACAGGATCTCCTTTCCTAATGTGTCCAGGAGGCATCAGGCAGGACCACAGGCAGGACCACAGCAGCACCTCCCACCGCGACCTAGAAAAACCTGCAGGATGGTAAAGCACAACAACTCCGGGGAAGAAGTAAAGTTAGTGTAAGGATATGGACATTTACAGGAGCAGAGAAGGAGTCGGAGTCAGAGGGGGGAGAGAAGAAAGCTCAGTGTATCATGGAGTGTTCCCCCAGCAACCTAAGCCTATAGCAGTATAACTAATGGCTAGATAGGCCAGCCTCAAATATAAGCTTTATCAAAAAGGAAGGTTTTAAGCCTACTCTTAAAATCAGAGAGCGTGTCTGCCTAGCGTACCAAGACTGGAAGATAGTTCCACAGGAGAGGAACTTGATAGCTGAAAGCTCTGCCTCCCACCATCATGTCACCATCTTATCTTGAAGAGCTCATAGTACCCTATCACCCATCCAGAACCTTACGCTCCCAGGATGCAGGGTTATTGGTGATCCCAAGAATTTCCCAAAGTAGAATGGGAGGCCACTGTTGCGAATGGTATGTCAACTCGCTCCATAACTTTTATTTGCTGAAAAATGTTCACACAAGTCTTCAATAGATCAGATTACATTATAACACAATGACATGAGTTAAAGGCAACCTGCACCCTACATAAAAAAGAAACAATATCTATTTTTAAGTAACACACCCTTAAACACAATACCATCTATTGGAAAAAGAAAATAACCTACATTTATAATATTAGTAATGTTGTTGTTATATATGCCGTTTTACAGACACATGTATTATAAACATAGTTTGCAATCTATAGGAAAACTTCTCAACTCAAGGAAAACTAATATCTCTCTTGCACTCATTTACATTACAAACCATCGCTCAATACTCTACAACACTACAGCTCACCTGGAAGAAAAAGGAACTAATTTAAATTTTTTTTACTACTAATTCCATTAATTTTTAAAACCCGCAATGGGTCGTTAGAGGAGCTCAAACCTGTCTCAAAAGGCAACTGTTTTACATACTTCCACTGCTCATCACATTAATGACTCTGCACATGCCTCAATGGGTAAACATGTAAGATATCCAACTATAATCATAACTAGAATGCAAACTCCAAACATCCAATTCACTTCAACTTTGGTCTGGACAATTCTCACAGGTTAAGAATAAAAGTTATTAAATTCATGAGTTGTCATTCATGGCAAATTCAAGCACTCATTGTTATCGCAAAAAAAATTCAGTAAAGGCGCAATGTCCACCATGAAAAAACAAGTTGTTCATTTCTCAAGTGCACATTGTTCGATCGCACTGAAATGTCACAGGTGGAATAACATTCTGTCTCTAAACACATCAACATTACAATATTCACTGAGTGCCATTTCGTCCCCTAGTGGCAACAGGAAATGACAAACTGTCTTTTAATGCTTCTACGTGCAGTGTGTGACTCATGTCTGACTTTGAGGCACGTCTGCTGTTCGACTTCTGTGCTGTGGGGGTGCGATTGCCTTATGCCCTTAAGGGCGCAAGGATGCGAGGACCGGTTCAACACTTGTTCACAGTTTAAATTAGGGCCCACGCACTGAAAGCAGTGTGAGGCCCTTATCGGAATTGCTCGGATTATCAAGGCCCAAGCAAAAAGCGTGCGAGGACCCTATTGAAATGCTCGGATTATTCTTCTTAATATTCTTTTCTGACTTTGATCACACTTTTGAGTGCCTTAACCTATATAAAAAGCCCTGGATTTTTGCATGTGTGTCCGGTCGGGTGAAAATTGGCAAATGATGGGGATGTACTACATGGGTCAACAAAAATGGTTCTGTAGCGTCCCTTGAAAATTTCAAAACATCAGTTCAAATCATTTTTTATCAGCTGGACGCATGAAACCTGTTATACATGTTAAACATGCTGAGACTTAACAAAATGTCCCTCGCCCCCCTGACATAACTGCAGCAGGAAGTCAGCCATTTTGATTTGAAATGTCATTTTCCCATGTTTGTGGTCATTTCCAAGAGGTGTTTGAGAACACTCGTGTGAGACAAATTGTCCAATTACATTCATATTAGCTGTGGACTTATTAGACATTGTGACGATTTTAAATTGCTGAGCTTTTGAGTTTTCGTCAGAGGGTGTGGGTGTGTGCTTGAAATATAGAGCATGACATGTAGCCAACAAGTATGAATGGAAATTCTCATCCTTTTTAACAAAGTACAGCTGGGCTGCATCAAACTTCACAGCATGGAAGAACACAGTAAGGTTTTGAGAAAATTACATATTAATTCCAAAGAATTCATATATAACTATATGATGAATTTTCATCCTTATGTATCTCAATTATTGGTAAAAGAGTTGTACAAAATGCAACTTATTAAGAAAAGCAACAATAGACAAGGAACTGATGTACTTGGACTGCCAGATTAAAAAAGCAGGTCTGGAAATTGAAATATTGAAGTACAAGTTAGAGGTGGGTGCATACTTAAAGTTAGGTTAATCATTGGAACAATATAGAAAATTAACTGTTGCTTTTGTATTTGTAGGAAATGAAGAGGACCAAATGAAATGTGAACAATCTAGGTCAAATCCACAAAAGGATTGTTCTGTAAAACTGTGAAAATTAGAGAAAAATAGCATGCAATCCACAAAGCACACGCTTCAGGTGAATTGCACATGAAATGCACGCAATTTGCACTGCCAAACAGATAGTATTCAGATAGTATGATTACTTTTTTTGATTTGGTAATAAATAAAATTGTCAGCAATATTCAGTAATATGTTGTGTTTTCATCTTTGCCCGAATTCCATATATTTTTTTTTTAACCCATGACAGGAAATTATATATAATCATATAATAATTGCCTAAATAGGCTGTTATTATAGTCGTACATAGATACATTTGTTGGCTGTTTCTGGATAGATAAGCGGCTCATCATAAATGCAGAATGCTTCAAAAACAAAAGTGAATAGATAAGTAAAATCCAAACAAACCAGAGCAATCAATGCAACTCAACTTTTCTCCATGAAATGCAATTCACCAGCCTCTTTGATGGCATCTCCACTTTAAGGCATATACAGTAAGTCGGGACATAAGATTCAGATAGCTCCCCACAAACTCATTTATTTTGGCCTGGGTGCAATCACATTTGTGTCACAAAAAAAATTAATTGTTTATATGAATTATATGTATTTGTCATCAACTCAAAGTGCTTCAATATTCTAAGTCAACACATACATTGGTGGCAGACATTGGAGGCTGCCACACAGGGTACCAACCAATCAGAAGGAGTCTAACCATTCACACACAGTATATCAATACATAAATACACGCGTCTGAAAATTAGAAGACAAAGTGATATATAAGGTAATTTTAAACATCACTTTACTTTACCTTTTACCTGTCCTTTGCCTTAAATGCCATCATCTAACAAATCATGTAACTCTTCCCCCACACAACTGAGGCATTTTCTGGCCTCAAGGGCAGTAACAAGCCTTCCCCAGGCCCCCATAATTTCTGTGTCGCCAGATTGCATATGTGCTATCAAGTCCGAAATGATTTTATTCAAGCCTGCCAGAGTACTGACCAGTGTATACTACTAGCTATTAAAACAAGTTAAGAGGATCAACTGGCTCTGTCACCCAGTGGAAAGCCATCAAACTCTGTAATATATAGTGTATATTTTTGAGTGTATTGAAAGACAGACACAAATGGATTATATCGTACAAACTGTTATGCTACTTACTACATTCCAGTCTGTTTCTCAGGGTACGCTCATGATAGATCCGTGAATCATGAAAATACAGCTCAAATAGATTGCCATCTGAAAATGGCCTCAAAATCATTTTACAATGTATATTCAACTCCTGAGAAGTAATGAAGCTTCTTTGGCTACAGGTTCCTCGACAAAAGGGCATGCCATGTTTTATAAAAAAACAGTTTTTATATAATGTAAACTATAACACAATTTTACTTCAGACAGATATTCTAAGTCTGCTAAAATGAGCGGTAAGGAGCACATGATTGAATGAGGAAATTAAGTAGCATTTTCAGCTCTGTGGAATGACGGAAACTGAAGATTCTTTGAAGAAAACCCGCCCTCGAACAGGTTTCATGGACTCATGAAGCTAAAGGTACTCCTCTTTCTGAAATAGGCTACAGTAATTCCTCTTTCTCAAGTTTGATTATGTCCCTTTCTGAAACAGAAAACCCAGAGTTTCCCTCATTTCACAGTTAATAAACCTCTTTTCTGAAATGGTCCCCCGGACTGTGGAAATGTAGGCCACATGAGGTTCATTCACAACAGCTTTCAATTCAACCTAGGCATATAAATCGACACAAGTTTATAAGCACAGAACAGCCATCAAGAAAAGCACAGCTCTTTACAGCTCACACACTATGACAACAAAGCACAAGTGCGACATTGGTGCACTGGTCAGCATGCCAGGATGGATGGAATGAAACAGGTTGTTGGTGTCACATTAGATGATAATGATGTGCAAGCTGGAACTGAACACATTAATTTTTAAATGGCTCTTTAAAATGCTGTTTATATGACTTACCCAAAATTACTCTGGACTGCTATTGTGGTCTCCCTGCCCAACTCCAAGCTATGGGTAAGAGAAGCAACCAAAAAAGATAACATCACGCTCTAGAATGCTGGAATTAGGGAATGCTGCTCCCTAGTAGAGGAGCCTGCGGCTCTGATTTCCAAACCTCAGCCAGCTGCTGCCACCTCTTGCAGGGATGACTTTTGTTTTGTTTATGTACAATGCATGGATTTCCACACGTTTCCAAAAATTAAAAAAAATTGCACTCATTACAATACACAATTAAGACTACAATGCACCAACATCATCCAGTGCACCAGTTAAGTCTTTTTTTGGGTCTTTTGAATGCTTTCATTGACCTTTCCTAATGCACTTCACAAGGTACTTCAGTATGGAACAGACTAGCCCTCTAACCCAGAGTACCGATCTAGGCTAAGTGCCTTAAGTAGTTTTATTTATTTATTTCGTTTCGTTTCGTTTTCTGCTGCTTATCCGGGTCCGGGTCGCGGGGGCAACAGTTTGAGCAGGGAGATCCAGACGTTCCTCTCCCTGGCCACTTCCACCAACTCCTCCGGGGGGACACCAAGACGTTCCAGACAGATCCAATGGCCCCAATGGCCCCCGTCCCAAGTCAGCCGAGAGATATAATCTCTCCAGCGTGTCCTTGGTCTGCCCCGGGGTCTCCACCCGGATGGGCATGCCCGAAACACCTCCCCAGGGAGACGTCCAGGAGGCATCCTGACCAGCTGCCCGAACCATCTCAACTTGTTAAGCATAATTAATAATATGAGTAGCAAAGCCATGTTAAATAGCCTACGCAGTGATGTCGTATTAGAATGTGTGTGCCGGCGTGCACTAGGATGCTATTGTGAGCATGCGCAGAATAAAAAACGGTCAGTGAGTTCCCAGACCAACAGAAACGATGCCGATCTGTTATTTTTTCCCCCGGGAATATTAGCCGCTAAAAGGTACGAGCTAACCACTTTTGGTGACTGTGACAACGATAGACTGCTGTAGAAATGTCTAGTGCTACACAACTGGCTCCTCTCAACATGGAGGAGCAGCGGCTCTACTCCGAGCTCCTCACCCTATCTCTAAGGCTGAGCACAGCCACCCTGCGAAGGAAGCTCATTTCGGCCGCTTGTATTCGCGATCTCATTCTTTCGGTCACCACCCAGAGCTCATGACCATAGGTGAGAGTTGGGAAGTAGATTGACCTGTAAATTGAAAGCTTTGCCTTCTGGCTCAGCTCTCTCTTCACCACAACAGACCACTTTAGCATCACTGCCGACGCTGCTCCAATCCGTCTGTCAATCTCCCGCTCCGTTTTCCCCTCACTCGTGAACAAGACCCCGACATACTTGAACTCTTCCACTTGAGTAAACGACTCTCCCCCGACCTGGAGTGGGCAATCCACCCTTTTCCGGCTGAGAACCATGGCCTCAGATTTAGAGGTGCTGATCCTCATCCCCGCTGCTTCACACTTGGCTATTATTTATTTATGTATTATTTATTTATTATCATCAACCAGTTTAGTATGTGGTTTTGGGTTTTTTTTCAAATGTATACCTAGCTCTGTTTGGCTCTATGTTTTCTTTGTTTAACCAGTGTTTTTAAAATCTATGCTATGCTTAGTCTACATATTGATATAAACCATGCCCAGTAGGTAGAAATGAAAATTCTCACGTTGCAAAATGACATTCAACTCAAACTCCACTTTTGGGGCTTCTCTGATATTAATTTCATTAAGAACAACCACAGAACTTGTTTAACTGATATTCACCTTGAATATCCTATCAGAGTTGCTGTGTCAAGTTACACCCCTGACTACAGTGGACTCAGTGCAATATCAGGCTTCCTACTAATATTGGAACAATAATTGAAATGCCTAAAATGCATGAAACAGATTCTTATGTTTTAAGATTCAAACAGATTCTTTAAATTGTTTCATATTACGTGAGTGCAATTGAGGTGTGATTCTCTGAAGATACTTGAATTCAAATTTGAGCAGCTTTTACTTTCTGTTTTGTGTGTTTAAAGGTAAGGCAAATGTATTGCTGTGCAGACATTACCGGAAAAAGTGAATCCTCAACTATTGAGGTGCAATTTTCCAAAAATATTGGAATTTTAACAGTTTTAACTTGAATATACATTGTTTGTATATTATGAAAGGCTACTGAGCCAAAAAAGTTGGCAATGTTGATTTTTAATAATAAATTTTCATGTTTGAATGTCCGTGTATTCACTGTTTACTGTACATAAGAACACAAGTAATCTGAAATAGTGATTTGTTTATAGGTAAATCAAAACACAAATTTTCTTTAAAAAATCCATTTTGAAAGAATACCCCTCCATACAATTCCCCAACCTCTGGTTAACCTTCAATCTGAAAGTCCTTTTGGTAAGCCTAAATTATTTGTAAAGTCAAATTGAAATGAAGACTGAAATTAACCACATATCTCATAATGACATGTCATTTGTTGTTTTCCTTGTTCATGTTCCTTTTTTACAGATATTGCAGGGTATTACAGTTATTAGTATTATTTTCTTTCTAGAAATAAGATAAGAGGCTATGCATGTGTTTAATAGCCAGTCCTAATTAATTTGCTAAGTCTCCTTGTGGGACTGAAATAAGCCATATATAATTCTATGTTTTTGTTTCTGTGTTCAATGCTCTTTTTATTATTGCTATTTCAGGACAGAATGTAGGTCTACCTCCTTGAATTTTATGTTTACAGTATATATCTGTTTTCTGCCCAAGGGGCCATTGGATCTGTCTGGACGTATAGAGGTCCAACAGTTGTTTGAAATGTACTTATAGATGTTTTTGCCCTTGTTCTCAGTCAAAACACGTCGTAATGAAACTGGTTATTTACCTCTAGTAAGACAACAAAAGAAGAAAAATCCCTTAATTGTCAATACATCGTTGAAGCCCCAGGAAAGCTCTTTAATTGTGAATGTAGGCTTAACATTAATCAGGATTTGCCAAGCCTATGTGTTGAATTCATTTTTGGCTCTTTAAGTCTTTAGAGCCTATGAGAAAAATCTATCCATAAATTGTGTTTATTGAGAAAACATCCTCTTTTATGTGTTAATACAACTGACATATTTTACTTTCTCAAGTGGTAAAACTCAGTGGAGAATGAGCATGAAGTTAGATAGGTGTCACTTGAAGGGCCGGTTTTGTATAGGATAAAGTAAGTGGAGCTTCCTTTTTACCGTTTCATTTTCAAGCTGCAGCACACAGACTGGTGCTTTGCATACAGGCATCAACACAGAATACAATCACCAGTCTCCAGTAAGCATTTTAAGAAAAAGGAAGAATCTCACCTAGTGTCATTATATAGTAATAAGAAGTAATACGTTTTGTACTCCTTATAAAGATATTTATCCATTTAAATTCTGAATATGAATTTTGAATCCTCCCTCAGTGAATCAAGAGGAGCTAAATACAGTGCTTTCCTTGCTACCTATGAAATAAATGTAACAGTGTAGTATCTTTTATAGTTTGCATTTAGAACAAATGTTTAAAGAATTGGTGTAACTGATGTGAAACCACAAATGGTCACTGCAGTGAATTTAAAGCAGCAGTTTGATTTAGTAACAATGTTCAGTTTCTCTTTTATTTAGTCAGAAAATTGTGTCAACACTTCAGACCACTGACAGAGAAACTGAGCTCCAAAAATTGAGAATGAATTAAGTATCAAGTTTTTAGCTGTTTGAATTCAACATGTGTAACAGAATTTCTTCTTTGGAGGGCTAAATGTAGTGATAAGGCACGATTGAAGTGTATATGCACTATATAGTAAATCATAGAAAATGGTTTATAGTCTAACAGACCACTACAGCAGTTTAAAACATTGCCGAAGCAATTTCTGTTTCAGTATCTTGGCCAAGTAAATTTGGCATATAGTGGGTGGGGATTAAAATCACAGATATGATGAATGACAAACTGCTTTACCTCCTGATCAACCGCCACCAAATACATAATGATCCTTTGTACAGTTTGCACTGTATGATACTGCTAATGTTCTTGGAGTGACCTCTATTGCTATTTGCATGATGGGGTTTAGTCTGAGGCTGCATTTGTATTTGACATGCAGTCAAGTGAAATAATATACACTGGTCATTTCCCTCACAATAAAACACTGATTTTGCAAACAATACCATGGTTCTGAAGTTTAATTTCAAAATTGTTAAAACTTTGTTGATAGCAGAATTTGAAATTGGAATTAAAGGTGATATGGCATTATGTATTTATAAAAATCCATCCAACATAAAGAAAGTGCTTTGCATTGACTGTTTCTTGTTAAATGTGAATAACCTTTCTATGCATTTTACAAAAAAAGGCAGATTTCCCTAGCAGTTAAAGTTTTGCCTCCTCTGTGCTTGCTCCTGTTACTCAAACCGTGGCCTTTGTCTAAGGCAAGGGATTGGTAGGGAAAAGATTTGCATAACAAGGCCACTTGATTGCGAAGCTCCCTGGACTATCACTACCTGGCATGCAAAACCAGTGGGGGACCAGTTAAAATGGTGTAAACGCACAGCCAACACAGGTGTACTCCAGTCAAAACACTAAGCTTCCTACCCCACCCACTCTATAGCTCTAAAGTTTCATCTT
The DNA here is from genome assembly GCA_001698575.1 of Mola mola. Taxonomy (NCBI): domain Eukaryota; kingdom Metazoa; phylum Chordata; class Actinopteri; order Tetraodontiformes; family Molidae; genus Mola; species Mola mola. The sequence continues at coordinate 5,038,032 of KV751347.1, forward strand.
TCATTTAAGAGAGTTCTATGGAAATGAGCTCTGTGATTTTACTGGAATACAGTAATTGCATGTTATTCAAGGATCGGAGTTTAACGTAAGGGTTGGAAGTAAAGTGCTATCTAGCTTGAAGCATTCAAACGCCAGAATCAAAGTTTGACAGTCATTCAAATGACAGTAGAAAAACAGGTGAAAAAGAAGGATTTTAAGGATGCCAAGGTCTTTCCTTGTGAAAAAGAAACGTGGGGCATGTGGAGCGTGGCGGTGGAAAGAGCCAGAACAGCTTGAGTGGAAAGACGATGATATAGTAGGTAAGAATTTCATTATGGTTAAATTGTTTTCACATGCAGACCGTAACATACAAATTGGTGTGTTGGTACATGACATAATTTATATCATATAACATAAAGAGTTAACCCTTTTGATATCTTTTAGTGTCTAGTGAAAATGCTAAGGAGCATGACACCCAACAGCCTGCCACTAGTCAGCCAGTCACCACATTAGGATCAGGAATGGGAATGCCAATACCTTTGGCAGCATCAACAGGACCAGGGGCTGGTAGCAGGTCAGACTGGTCCATGCTGATGCTCCAGGGTTCCTTCTACCATTCCAGGACAATGGCACTTTTGAGCAGAACAAAGGTAACATCAGACTTTTCTTGTCAACTATAGAATGACTCTTATACAAATTATATAGGGGTAATTCGAGTTGTTTATTGTCTCTACATTTGTACAACTACCCTGGTGGGATATCTTTTGCTGAAGAGTTTCTATTACAGAAATAGTAATAAGTAATAATTATATATAGAAGAATACAATATGCTTATTATAATACAAATATTAACAACAAAATAAGACAGAGTATGCACACAATGTGCAAATATGGATTCAGAATTTTGGGTCTTTACACTAAAGAAATTATTAACTAAATGATCAACTAAACTCTTGATGTTAATTGGTGCTGTATAAATAAAACTGACCAGACTTGATAAATTTCATCAGGAAGCGCCTACTACTATTAAGATTCAGTAAGACATTTGAAAAGTTGACCGTGAAAAGTTACCATGGTGATCTAGCCAGGTAAAAGAGAAACAATTTTGGGACACTGACATCACTGGCTTTCTGTTCAGTCTACCTCACTAGAAAAACAATCTAACTTTGTAGTACACCCCTCTGATGTTGTCTGCACACTGAGTTCCACTTTCATTGGAGTGTTTGGAACATTTTATTGTGAAAAAGACCTGACACTGATGGTTGTTGCCACACTGTCTTATCTCCTCCTTACAGCAACGACCGCGTACTTCTCCCAGCCGTGGTGACTTTGCCTGCTCTGTGTGCCAAAAGATATTTCCTTTGCAGCGCATGTTGACTCGACACCTGAAGTGCCACAGCCTGGTCAAGAGACATCTCTGTCGATTCTGTGGTAAAGGATTCAACGACACCTTTGACCTCAAGAGGCATATGCGAACACACACAGGTCAGTGAACTTAATACACACATTGACTTTCTTTATTTCACAGTATTATTTTTCAGATGACCAATAGAATTTTAAAGTGCTCTAGAATCTAAATACTGCTGCACTGTCGATGGGATTATCAATCTGGGAAGTAAGAAGATTGTTTAAGAAGTCCCCCTCATTTATAAAGGTATGGCATTAAATCCAAAGCTGATGGAGTTAGTCTTTATATTTACAGTTAGGTCAATGACACAGTTCTTATCATTTTGCCTCTATACACCACCACAAGGGATTTGAAATAAAACATTCAAGATGTGATCAAAGTGCAGACTTTCAGCTTTAATTTAATACGTATCACAAAAATATGGCATTTACAGTTTAGGAACTACAGCCATTTTATGGAAAGTACCTCCATTTTCAGGGGCTTAAAGTATTTGGTTAAACTAACGTAATTGTACATATAACCACGGTTTTTGATACCTGGATGACAATGAGTGCCTAAGGTCTTGAGCTCATGAACATCACCTCAATTCTGAGTTTCCTCCTGGGAGATGACTCCGCCATTGAAAAATATTCCATTTCTTTGTCTTCAAAAAGTCTTGAGTTGCTATCAGTATGTTTAGTGTCATTATCCAATGGAAACACCATGCTATCAGTTTTATATCATTTGGCTGAATGTGATTAGAGAGTTTAGCCCTATACACCTCAAAATTCATCTTGCTATTTTTGTTAGCAGTAACATCATTAATTAAACAGTAGTGAGCCCGTTCCATCAGCAACCATACATGCCCATGCCATAACATTGCCTCCACCATGTTTTACACCTGATGTCGGATACTTTGGATCATGAGCTATTCCATCCCCATTCCAAAAAATCTGATTCCGGAACCTGGGAAGCTTTTTTTTTTTAATGTTTTCTGGTAAGGTCTAATCCGGCCTTCCTGTTGTTGTGTGTTACCACTGATTTGCACTCTCTGTGTTTACATTGAAGGATGTGTCTCTTGATTGTAGAATTTGACAATGATACGCCTACCTACTCCATTGATTTGTCCGTTGACTTGTCTTCATGTTGTGATGGGGCTTTTCTTCACAGATGAAAGGATTCTGTGATCATCCTTTTTAGTTGTCTTCCATGGTCTTGCAAGCCTTTTGATATTGTTGAGCTCACCCATGCATTCTTTCTTTTTAGGAATGTACCTAATTGTCAATTTGGCCACCTCTAAATTTTTTGGTATATCTCAGACAGATTTATTGTGTTTTTTTTCTGCCTTATGATGGCCTCCTTCACTTGCATCGATATCTCCTTGGATTTCATAAAAAGCTCCATACAAAGAGCTGCCCAATGCCAATTCAGCAACTGAAATCAACTCTAAACATTTCATCTGCTTTATCTATCTCGAAGTAACAAGTGAACCGACCACACTTGGCCATCAAACTGCTTCTCAGTCAATTATCTATATACATTTTGAACCCCTGAAAATGGAGGTACTTTGTATAAAATGGCTGGAATTCTTGAATAGAAAGTACCATATTTTTGTGAAACCTCTTAAATTAAATCTGAAAGTCTTTGCACTTAGTTTATAACTGTAGTTACAGTATTAACTGTTCAACATCTGGTGTAGAATTGTTTGCGTAGTGGTATGCAATTGCATACCAGAAATACAAAAGTTATCAAGTAATGTTCAGATAGAGGACTATGAGGGAAGAACTTCATAAAGTAAATGGTTAATTTTAATGAAATATATCAGGAGAAAGTTGAAGGTATGATTAAAGCAGTGAGTAGGTTTATACACACTCTGACAAAAGGCATTTTAGTCTAATGGTGAAATAAAGGAAGAACCAAGGGTTTCGTTGTCAATACCCAAATCAAATCAAATCAAACCAAGTCAAATTTTATTTGTATAGCCCAAAATCACAATTTAAACGTTATCTCGCTGGGCTTTGACAAACTGTACAGGTGTGACACCCTCTGCCCTTAGACCCTCAAACTGGGTGAGGAAAACTTAAAAAAAAACCCTAGACAGGGAAAATAACAAACCGCAGGAAGAACCACAGAGGAGGGATCCGTCTTCTTAGGACAGACAGACGTGCAACAAATGTCACTTGTACAGAACTCAACAACATGATAATAAGATTTTACTTAGAATGTATAAAACATCCATGAGTCGCAGAGTCTGTGGAATCTATAAATCCAGTTGTATGGGAAGTCTAGTGATCCAGACGCAGGTGTAGTCTGTTGGTCCAGGAGTCATTATATTCCATGTATCAAATTTGAGTGTTGCTGATGTAGTCACTGAGTCCACGAGTATGTGGAATCTATAAATCCAGGGATATGTGAAGTGTAGTGATCCAGATGCAGGTGTAGTCTATTGGTCCAGAAGCCATTGTAATCTGTGCATCCCGATTTGCACTTGGAAATCCAGCCTAGGATCCAAGTCACAGGATTTCCTATCCTATTTTGAACAGTAGGCATCAGGCAGGACCACAGCAGCAGCTCCCACCGTGATCTAGAAAGACCTGCAGGATGATAAAGCACAAAGACTCCGGGGAAGAAGTTAAGTTAGTATAAGAATATGGACATTAAGAGGAGCAGAGATGGAGTCTGAGTCAGAGGGGCAAGAGAAGAAAGCTCAGGGCATCATGGAGTGTTCCCCCAGCAACCTATGCCTATAGCAGCATAGCTAAAGGCTAGATAGGCCAGCCTTAACTATAAGCTTTATCAAAAAGGAAGGTTTTAAGCTTACTCTTAAAATCAGAGAGTGTGTCTGCCTCCCGTACAAGACTAGAAGATGGTTCCACAGGAGAGGAGCTTGATAGCTGATAGCTCCACCTACACGGCTTTCATATGAGTTATAGCTCAGTTTAGGTTTGGGACCAATTAATAGCAAGAGTCAAAATAAAAAAAAAATAACTGCGACCCCAGATGGAGTGTAGACTGCACATGATGGAGATCTTGTGGATTGGACATAAAGATGGTAAAACTGAGAATCTCATTGCTTTAATCATCACCATAGCTTTAATCAGGTGTTCCTAGACACAAACACAACACCAAACAGCAAAATGAAGAAACTGCTCAGATGCAGAAGGAGTGACCAGAGAGTAAGTTTGTAGTATGTGCTCGTAGAAACAGGGAGAGGCTGCTGGGACAGAGAGATAGAGGGGAGAGCAACTGACAAACTGGAAGCAGGAGAGGTTGTTAGAAAGGAGAGACAATAGTTGGAAGAGCTGTCAACTCATTCGTCAACTCACTATGTACTCATTCGACCAATAATGTCGAATGAGTACTGGCACAGTACTGGCCTATGGCTTTTGACTTCAAGAGCACACATCTGGCTGTGTGATGAGGTTGATGGTTAGTAAGGAATAAGGATGGTTCAGCAAGGGTTATTGAGGTCTGACAGTGCAGTCAGAGCAAGGTTGTTCCAGGATTGTTCTGAGGGCAGACTTGATTTCATGGCAGACAATCTATAGATTCCATTGATTTCAAAATGATTAGCACATTTACAAACTTTTGGTTTTGTTTTGTTTTTCCGAGTGTTTATTGTTTTTGTCTGTACTTTTTCTGCTTTAAAACAGTTCAGTAACAGTGGCAGACTTGGTTGCATGATTTGCTAGTAATGCCAATGCCAATCTCAGTGCAGAAAATAACACACAAAAAATACACCCCCCTGGTGCAGGTATCCGTCCCTACAAGTGCGAGCTATGTGAGAAAACCTTCACACAGCGATGTTCTCTGGAGTCCCATATGAGGAAGATTCATGGCGTCCACCAAAAGTATGCCTACCGCGAGAGACGCTCCAAGATCTTTGTATGTGAGGATTGTGGTTACACCTCAAGCCGTCCTGATGAGTACTTCCTCCATGTGAGACAGTGCCATCCCGGCAGTCCTGCCCTCCGCAGGTACTACCGCCGCCAGGCCCATGAGAACAGTAGCTTTGCACCTGTGGACCGTAAACATAACCCCTATATTCTGTATTCATCCCCTGCATACTACATGTAGGGCTCAATTCTGAAAGATTTTGTAGTTATTCCATAAACCGTTCGTAAATCAAAATGTTAATTTATTTTGCCAGCAGTTTAAAGTTAATGAGTTATATGTATAAATGTGTAATCACATTTGCTTTTAATGTGCAAGTTTTAATCTCTGTAGCATGTTTACTATTGAAATAAAGATGATGCATAACAAATGATTGATGTTTTAATGCCTCATTTTTATGTTCTTCTTCTTGGGAAATACTTTATTAAAATGTAAAAATTGTAAATGTAAAAGCATGTATGTCCCCATATGTTTTTTGATCGATTGGCGCAAAGTTTGCTAGATAGCATTTTCATTTTTAAATAATCCAGCCAGATTTTTGAAAGTGTAAAAATTGAGTTCACAGTGCACTAAAATGTTTGACCATAGCATTACTGTAAACAGATGCTGCAAGTTTTTACTAAATAAATGAACAATAAATAGATAGATAAATAGATAGATAGATAGATAAATAGACTTTATTGATCCTGTTAGGGAAATTATTACGCCACAGCAGCATGACCAGCAACAAACAATACAAGAAATAAGAGTACAGAAGCATGCAGTACTATGAATATCAATAAAAAAAATACAATACTAAAATAAGAACTAAAATAAAGAACATAATATAAAGTAAGAACTATGTAAGATAGCAGAATGTAGGAAATGTTTACAATATATACATACTGAATTATAAAACATATGTGCAGACTGGATTAAAACAGAGTGCAAACTGCAGAAGAAGATGTATGAAGGTGGTTTAACAAATTTGTGGAGAAAAAGATTTGCAAATGTGGGTATTAGATGAATAGACAGACAGACAGTGTCCCCCTCATCTGTCACACAGAGAGATGAGCTGTACAGTGCAATGGTAAACGGCAGGGATGATTTTCTGTAATGTTCACTGTGACTGCGTAGCTGAATGAGTCTGTTAGAAAAGGTGCTCTGCTGTCTCTGTAATGAAAGGTGAAGTGGGTGTGAGGGATATTCCATGATGAAGAGTAGTTTGTTCAGTGATACCCTGTCCTCCACTCACTGAAACATCTCCAGTTCCTGTCCAATGATGGCCCCAACCTTCTGTATCAGTTTCTTAATTCTGCTGGCGTCCCTGGCACTGATGCTGCTACCCCAGCAGTAGATGGCACTCACTACCACAGACTGGTAGAACATCTCAAGAATCCTGTTGCACACATTGAAGGATCTGAGTTTCCTTAGAAAAAAGGAGTCTGTTCATCCCCTTCTTGTACATTGCATTGGCACTGGTGCTCCAGTCCAGTCTGTCATTAAAGTGCACACCCAGGTACTTGTTGCGCTCCACAATCTCAACCTGGTCGCCCATGAAAGGTTATGGATTGGGTAGTGGTAGTGGGTTCCAGTCCCCCTGAAGTCAACCATCTCCTTGGTCTTGTTAATGTTCAGGATCAGGTGATTTCTGCCACACCACTACACAAAGCTATTCTGCAGTGCCCTGTGTTCTGACGCTTGTCCAAATTTAATATACCCCACCACCGCAGAGACATCAGAGAACTTCTGCAGGTGCCATGACTCAGAGTTGTACTGAAAGTTTGAGGTGTACAGAGTGAACAGAAACAGAGACAGGACGGTCCCCTGGGGCCCTCCTGTGTAAATTAACAATATTAATCATAAAATATATTTTTTTATATTGGTAGAAGAAGTTAGTTTAATTTCAGAATTTTATTCAAAAAATACATTTTTGGTACTGTTTTCAATTTTACCTTCATGGAAATATTTTGGAGTCAACATGCAAGGCATAACGGGTCTTTTTAACTGGGTTAGGGCTATGACCAGTTTTAATATTTTCATAGAGTGCTGTGGAGTGCTGTTGCAGTAGTCACATCTGTCTGGGTCAAATTGATCATTACAAGTGGACAACTTTAATTAGGAAACCATTTATTTCATGCACTCCATCATTAGCAGTCATTTTACATTATAACCGGAGCAGCGTCAAGTTCTGTGTTATTAATGGCTCATTATTCATAAAAAGCTTCAAGGATACCATGCCTTCATTAGAGAGAAATATTTTCTATTTGCTCTCTTGACTAACTGATGAGTTACTATTTAATAAAAACAAACAAACAAACAAACAAAAAAAATGAAACAGGGAAGAAGGAATAAGATACCTCAGGAAGAACCACAGAGGAGGGATCCTTCTTCCTAAGACAAACAGATGTGCAATAGATGTCACAAAAAACAACATTACGACAATGACAATGTTGCTTATATGTCCAAATATATAACCTCCATTAGTCCAAGAGCATCCAAAATCCATAAAATAAGAGATATGAGTAATCTACTGATCTAGGAGTAGGTGTAGTCTATTGGTCCAAAAGTGAGTGTGGTCCATGGATCCAGACTAGAAACGTAGTTATACGATCCCCCGTCCTCCGTTGATAACAATGCTAAGTGATATTGATTGACAGAAGAACCAAGTCCACGTTTCACAGAAACCTGCAAGGCTATGCATCTCAGACTACGGATATCCTAAGAACTACAAGTAAGCCTGATATTTTAGAAGTGTAGTGATCTAGCTGGGTATAAAAAAGTGAAAGATTATTTAGGGCTTTATGGGTAAGGAGAAGGATTTCAAACTCTATTCTTGATTTTACAGGAAGCCAATGGAGAAAACCTAAAACAAAAAAGGAGAAAAATATGCATCTGCAAATGTTGCTCCATGCTGCAAAGAGATGCGTAATGACACTTTGGCACATTGCACTGTTTGAATATCCTAACTTGATTTCGGAGTGTTTAGTAGGAAGCAACTGGACTTCTTATCTTGTTTGAAGACGTTTCGCCTCTCATCCGAAAGGCTTCTCCAGTTCTGAGGGTCAGTGCGGGAAACCCAGGTATTTAACCCCGAGTGGGTAGAGACAATCACCAACAAAGAGGACGTGTTTGAAAGCACCAGCCTCGGGGGTGCGGTCCTCTGGCTAGGCATCATGTGAGTCGTTAAGGTCACATGAGCCCGGGTGTGAATCACTCGAGAGTGTTTGCCACTCACCCCTGGTTTCATGTGACACCTTGGGATCACATGGTCCCAGGTGTGTATGGGGGTTAAACCGCCTGGGGAGGGCTCCCAAGACAGCATTGTAGGTTGCAGACTAATGGTGTCTTAGTCCACCACCCCTGTTTAGAGAGGGTTTCTCCAAGTGGACATAAATGGCCTCTTTTACTCCTCTTTCAAACCATCTGTCCTCTCTGTCCAGAAGGTGGACATTGGAGTCCTCAAAGGAGTGACCTTTCTCCTTAAGATGCAGATGTACAGCTGAGTCCTGTCCCGATGAGATGGCTCTCCTGTGTTGTGCCATGCGTCTGTGGAGGGGCTGTTTGTTTTCACCTATATAAAGGTCAGAGCACTCCTCTATGCATTGAATGGCATACACAACATTACTGAACTTATGCCTAGGTGTTTTATCCTTGGGGTGGACCAGTCGCTGTCTTAAGGTCTGGCCCGGTTTGAAGTTGACTCGAATTTTGTGTCGAATCCAAAAACACTGGAGGAGGAGGACTGAACAACCTGTATCCTGATCAGTCTAGGTATTGGGTCCCAGGAAGGGAGCTGACAAAACAGGTGCCTTGATTTGAGGGTTTAATGTTCACCTCATGGAGTATTTGGATATGTCTACCTTGGCAGGTACTGCAACCCTTTTATAATGTGCACTGCACCACTTGATGCGAGCTACCACAGCAAATCAAATCAAATCAAATCAAATTTTATTTGTATAGCCCGAAATGACAATTTATACATTATCTCACTGGGCTTTGACAAACTGTACAGATGTGACATCCTCTGCCCTTAGACCCTCGAACCGGGTGAGGAAAAACTTAAAAAACCCTAAACAGGGAAAATAAGAAACCTCAGGAAGAGCCACAGAGGAGGGATCCTTCTTCCTAGGACGGACAGACGTGCAATAAATGTCACTTGTACAGAACACAAAAACATGATAACAACAGTTCACTTAGAATGCATAAAACATCCATGAGTCCCAGAGTCTGCGGATTCTATAAATTCGGATGTATGGAAAGTCTAGTGATCCAGACGCAGGTGGACTCTGTTGGTCCAGGAGTCATTGTACTCCATGTAGGAAGATCTGGGTGTTGCTGAGTCCAAGAGTATGTAGAATCTGTAAATCCAGGGATATGTGAAGTGTAGTGGTCCAGAAGCAGGTGTAGTCTATTGACCCAGAAGCCATTGTGATCTGTGGTTCCCGATTTGCACTTGGAAATCCAGCCTAGGATCCAAGTCACAGGATCCAAGTCACAGGATCTCCTTCCCTAATGTGGCCAGGAGGCATCAGGCAGGACCACAGCAGCACCTCCCACCGCGACCTAGAAAAACCTGCAGGATGGTAAAGCACAACGACTCCGGGGAAGAAGTAAAGTTAGTGTAAGGATATGGACATTTACAGGAGCAGAGAAGGAGTCGGAGTCAGAGGGGGGAGAGAAGAAAGCTCAGTGAATCATGGAGTGTTCCCCCAGCAACCTAAGCCTATAGCAGCATAACTAAGGGCTAGATAGGCCAGCCTTAACTATAAGCTTTATCAAAAAGGAAGGTTTTAAGCCTACTCTTAAAATCAGAGAGTGTGTCTGCCTCCCGTACCAAGACTGGAAGATAGTTCCACAGGAGAGGAGCTTGATAGCTGAAAGCTCTGCCTCCCATTCTACTTTTGGAAATTCTTGGGATCACCAATAACCCTGCATCCTGGGAGCGTAAGGTTCTGGATGGGCGATAGGGTACTATGAGCTGTTCAAGATAAGATGGTGACTGACCATGAATAGCTTTGTAGGTGAGAACAAGGATTTTAAATTCTATTCTGAATTTAACTGGGAGCCAGTGCAGAGAAGCCAGTATGGGGGAAATATGGTCTCTGATATTAGTTCTAGTCAGTACACGCGCTGCTGCATTTTGGATTAACTGAAGAGTTTTTAAAATTTTGTTAGGGCAACCTGAAAATAAAGAATTACAGTAGTCCAGCCTGGAAGTAACAAACGCATGAACTAGTTTTTCTGCATCTTGTTGAGACAGGATGTGCCGGATTTTAGCAATGTTACGGAGGTGAAAGAAGGCGGTCCTTGAAATCTGTTTAACATGTGATTTAAAAGACAGCTCCTGGTCAAAGATAACACCCAGGTTTCTGACAGTGGTGCTGGAGGCCAAGGCAATGCCATCCAGATTAACTATGTTGCTGGATAATGAGTCTCTAATGTGTTTGGGGCCCAGCACAATGACTTCAGTTTTGTCAGAGTTTAACATTAAAAAGTTATGAAACATCCAGTTTTTAATGTCCTTAAGACATGACTGTAGATTAGCTAACTGATGGGTTTCATCTGGCTTCATTGATAAGTATAGTTGTGTGTCATCTGCATAACAGTGAAAATGTATGGAGTGCTTTCTAATAATTTTACCTACAGGAAGCATATATAGAGTAAATAGTAATGGTCCAAGCACAGAACCTTGTGGGACTCCATGACTAACCTTGTCATATCTTGATGATTCATCATTAACATGAACAAAATTATATCTATCAGATAGGTAGGACTTAAACCATCTTAGAGCAGATCCTTTAATGCCAATTTGGTGTTCCATCCTCTGTAGTAAGATGTGATGATCGATAGTGTCAAAAGCTGCACTAAGATCTAATAAGACTAGTATAGAGATAAGTCCTGCATCAGATGCAGTGAGGAGGTCATTTGTAACTTTTACCAATGCCGTTTCTGTGCTGTGATGCTTTCTAAAACCTGACTGAAACTCTTCAAATAGACTATTATACTGAAGAAAGCCACATAGTTGTTTCGCTACTGCTTTCTCTAGAATCTTTGAAAGAAAGGGGAGGTTGGATATTGGTCTATAGTTGGCTAAAACTTCTGGGTCTAGGGTAGGTTTTTTTAGGAGCGGTTTAATTACAGCTACTTTAAATGACTGGGGCACATAACCTGTTACAAGGGATAGATTGATAATGTTTAGTAGTGGATTTCTAATTAGGGGTAAAACCTCTTTGAGCAACCTAGTAGGTATGGGGTCTAGTATACAGGTTGATGATTTAGATGAAGATAATGTTGTCGTTAGTTCCTTAAGGTCAATTGGATGGAAGCTTTCCAAACACACATCAGGACTAATAACAGCCTCTATAATTCCTGTTGCTGAACTGGAATCTGTGGAGTGTAGGATATTTTCTCTGATAAGTCTAATTTTATTATTGAAGAAGTTCATAAAATCATTACAGGTGAGGGCTCTAGGAATGCATGGTTCAATAGAATGATGGCTCTCAGTCAGCCTGGCTACAGTGCTGAAAAGGATCCTGGGCTTATTCTTGTTTTCTTCTATCAACGCTGAATAGTAGTCTTTTCTTGCTCGGCGAAGGGCCTTCCTGTATACTTTAAGGCTATCCTGCCAGGCCATGTGTGGCTCTTCCAGTTTAGTGGAACGCCATTTCTTTTCAAGTTTATGAGTTTTCTGTTTTAACTTGCGAGTGTTAAGATTATACCACGGAGCTAGTCTCTTTACTGGTTTTGTTTTCTTTTTAACTGGGGCAATGGAATCGAGTGAAGCACGTAGAGAGCCGGCAGTGAAATCGGCAAGGTGATCAAGCTGGGAGGGGCTAAATTTAAGATATGACTCCTTTGTTATTTTGGGATATGGCACTGAAATTAATGCAGAGGGAATAATTTCTTTAAAATTTTCAACAGTGTCCTCAGATATGCATCTGCTATAATAACTAGTGACTCTTGGTTTATAGTTGATGAGCAGAAATTCAAATGTTAGAAGATAATGATCTGATAAAAGCAGATTTTGCGCAGAGACATTTAAATGCTCAATTTCAATGCCATATGTCAGAACAAGATCAAGGGTGTGATTAAAAGTGTGTGTTGATTCTTGTACACACTGACAGAAGCCAAATTAATCTAATAGTGAGAGAAATGACATACCAAGGCTGTCGTTTTCAATGTCTACATGGATATTAAAGTCACTTACAATAGTAACTTTATCTGTTTTGAGGACCAGAACTGAGAGAAACTGAAAATTCAGATAAAAATTCAGTGTAGGGTCCAGGTGCTCGATACACTATAACAAACATAATTGGAGTTTTCATGGTTGGATCGGAAATGCTAAGAATGAGATTTTCAAATTAACTACATTTTTGTTTGGGCTTAAGGTTTATTAATAGGGCAGAATTGAAAATGGCTGCAACTCCACCATCTCTCCCAGTGTCTCTGGGAATGTGTGTGTTAATGTGACTGGGAGGAGTGGATTCATTAAGACTTATATATTCGTCTTGGCACAGCCAAGTTTCAGTAAGGCAGAATAAATCAATATTATTATCTGATAAAAGCTCATTTATTAATACACCTTTAGATGATAGGGATCTGATATTCAAGATTCCACATTTAAGTCTCTTTACTTTGTAAACTGCCTCATTAGTGGTGTTGATTTTTATTAAGTTCCTATGTGAACTCTTATTTGATTTAGTGAATTTATCACACACATCTAGCATTTTCTGTTGTCCTGGATCTCCTTTGTTTTTTGCTCAGTAGTGAATTGTTGGAATTCAGGACATTTACTCAGGAAGTGCTCCTCATTTTGACAAAGGGGACAGTAAGCTCTGAACTTCCTCTCTTTAATAGCCACTGTCTATGATTGGGTAGCCTGATTCTGAGTAGAAACACTGAGTGGTTGCTTTGCTCCATGTTGTATGGTAGTACAATTTGACAGTGACTTCTGCTCTTTTCTCTTTTCTGGTTTGTGGTTCTGTTGGTCCCTGACACTTATGTTTGTTAACCCCTCCACATCTTGGCACCAGGACTCATATTAAAGCCAGTCGGAAAAATCATTGAGTGTCTAGACTGCCCCTGGGCTGTGGAACATCTGACGCCGGATGATGATCTCAGCTAAGATGGTAATTTGCTGAGCAAAAGGGAAACATGGGAGTCACACCTGAGTTCTGTATCATCATCAGCACAGAGAGTTTTGAGCATTCCAACCAGAGCTTGAAAGTCTGAAAATCACCTCTGCATACTGTATATCAGGGGTATTCATCACTGTAGCAATGTTGTGGAGCAAAATCTGATGAGGCTGGCCAAATTTTTCATTGTGCAGTGCAGCCATGGTGTTGGTGAAGGGAGTTGACAAGTTTAAGTTGGCATCAGCCACTAGACAAGCCTATTCCAGCTTTAGATGATCTACTAATATCTGCTATATAAACAACTCTGTCCTGTCTTGAGGCGAAAGTTTATAAAGGCTAACTTAAGGTGTGAGAATTTCCTTGGATCCTTGTTCAATATATAAGGGATAGAATGACTGGGTCCATGATAAGAGGGCATGCTTAGAGGGCACTTAGACTGCATAAGATGTTGGGATCAGAGTGAGCATGGAGGTTGTTGGCTGTTGCTTTCGATAACCAATATGGCTAGAGCAGGGGTCGGCAAACTTCAACACTCAAAGAGCCATTTGGACCCGTTTCCCACGGAAAAGAACACACTGGGAGCCACAAACCCCTTTGACATCTAAAATGAAGATAACACTGCATATATCATTTTTTACCTCTATGCTATGTATAAAAAACTATAGTGTGTTGCATTTATGAAATGAAAGACTGCTACAGAGAAAACGAAATTTTATTATGCATGTGACAAATCCTGTTGAACTATTAAATTTATTATATTGTTTGTTTCCATGATCTTTGTTTTTGTAGTTCTTTCTTTCTTTACCGTTACTCTTGCTAGTCATGGGTACTAAGGGCAATTTTGCTTTTATATGAAGAATGACGTAATTATAAATTTTTTTGATCAATACGAAAGAAAAACATATAATGACGAAACATTCAGTTTACGTCACATACAAAAACATTTTGAACTCTGAAAAAAAAAGCAGGTTGAACATTCATTACTTCTGTGCATTCTGGAGGAAATGTTTGAGCACATACTGCCTCTTGGTGCAGGATGCAGTGAAATGTCACCAGCGTTCTACCCAGCAACTTCTGCAGTAAAGCCACAAAGCCCTTCTGCACTCCTGTCATACTCGGTGCCCCATCAGAAGCCACTGACACCAGGTGAGTGGTGTTTATTTTTCTTTGGCTCTTAAACAATCCAAGACAACCTCGCAGATGTCCTCCCCTCGTATTTGGCCTTTTAGTGGTATCAACTCAATCATTTCTTCCTGTGGTCCAGCAGAGTTCACATATCGGCAGAACAATGCTATTTGTTCAATATCACTTTTGTCTTTAGACCCATCACAGGCGATTGAGTACGCCACAGCTGAATTGATGTCTTTTATTTGCTGTCTGGTGATGTTTTCAGCCATTTTAATGGTTCTGTCTTTGACAGTCTTTGCAGAAATATTTCTGATTTTCTGCACAATTTCACTCTCGTTTTTAAAATATGTGAATAGATGTTCTGAAATCTTAATAAATGATTCTTTTATATATTCTCCATCTGTGAACGGCTTCCCGTGCCTAACTATTTCCTGAGCAGCCACAAAACTAGCATATGTAGTTGAATTTGCAGACTTCATCCACTTTTTGAAATTATTTTGGCTCAGTTCAACCTTCTGCATCAGTTCTGAAACGACTTTTTTTCTCTCATCTACATCCGGATATTTTTCAGCAAAGGCTGTGTGCTTATTCTGAACATGTCTTGCAACATTTGACTTTTTGTTGTTTGCCAGTTTCTCACCACATATTAAGCATACTGGTAAACCAGTCTCGTAAGGGGTGAACGCATATAAATCTGCCCACGTAGTATTGAACGTTCTGATTTCTTCAAAAACTTTTCTTTTCTTCGATTTATCCATGGTTGGCTTACCTGGTGTCGAAAAGTTCAATAAATCGCGGGCTGGGCCTGCCAGTGGGTGTCGCACATCAGCAGTTGTGATGCATATTTTGAGCGACAAAAAATTAAACACGTTTTATTTTAATGTTACAAGATCACCATAATCTTCATATTTAGAATTATATCAAAAAAACCAACGAACTAATATAAAATACATTTTAATTAAATACTCGATAGCAAGGAGTATGTGTTGCAATGCACTGTGGGAGTTCAGTGTTTTTGGTTGACGTTAGAACCATGAGTGTGAGTGGTGTGGCATTCATTGCTATTCAGTTGTTGTGTACCTCTTGCTTTTTCCCTGTTAAGTGAGTAATTGCCACTATTCTGAGGCAGCGAGCGTGTAATATGATGGACTTTGATACGCGTCCTTACTCCACATAGCTCGCCACAGGGAGCCGCAGCAGAGGGACGAAAGAGCCGCATGCCGCTCCGGAGCTGCTGGTTGCCGACCCCTGTTCTAGATAATCAATAGCTTGAGTACGCAAAGTGTGTTCGTGTCTAAGCTGTTCTTCATTCATTGCAGACAGTGTGTGTGTGTATGTGTCTGTGTCACCTCCTCTTCCTGGCCCAGTATATCAGTGCTTGGATCATACCTCTATTCCTGCGTTCTCTTGCTCTCAGTCAGCTTCAGGTTTGGCTCCAGATGGTGGTTGTGGGTGGGATTGCTGCTGTGGGCAGCCCAGTGTCCTTGTTGGCTTCCGATGAGATAAGAAATCACAAGAAATTATTTCTTGGAAAATAATCAGCAACAGTCATTGAGAGTACAATGTAGTCATCAGACTCTGTCCCAGACAGAGGGAGTAAAGCAGATGTTTTCATAGAGCAATTTGTGCAGAGGTGCAACTTTGTTTGTCTTATCTTTGTTTTGCAAAACTAAGGCAAGATCAGAAAAATTTGGGTCAGGCAGTAAGCTTGAACAATTGCACATGGGGTTACGTGAAGATAATATGGTGAGTAGTCACAAACACTGTCAGAATAATTCAACAGTGGCATTTTCCCATTACAGTTTCCACTGAACACAACACATAATTCTTACATGCAGAAACTCCAAATTGAGTCAGGTACACATTAATCATGATGAAAGTTATAGGTTATGGCACATTAAGTTGTTTTTTTTTTTTAAAGATATATTTTTGAGTCCTTTCACATTCCCTAGTGTTCTCTCACCTTAAAACCCTTCAATGGAATGTTGGGAAACATCATGGTGAAGGTCTCTTCCTTGACTTTTGGAGTTAATGGTTACAAATACAACATGAATGGAGAATTGGTGATCCTCCTCCCATTCCTGGAAGAAGCCATTGGAGAAGTATTTACATATGAGGTGACAGGGAACAGATATGTTGGCTCCAAGATGTCTGGTGCTCTGCAGTCATATTCTCACCCACTCCAGGGGAAAGATGTCCTTTAAGGCAAGCAGATAAACATGGGGAGGAGCATGCTGATTTTCCCAGCTCCTAAGATCATGCTACATTGTGTTTGTTTTAGGACTGCTGTCATCCATTAGCTCTTTTTTTTAGATTAAGGCTGAAAATTGCAATGGCATTGCAAAACAAGACACACTACAATTTACTGCTTTCTTCTTCTATCAGCATTTATGTACATTTATTTAAATTTTCCCAAAATGTCACTGTCCCATAGGCCCCTTAGCAATGTGCACAGCTGCTACCCAGGAGCAACTTTTTAACTGCCTCTAAACCACAGAAAAATTTGTAGTGCTGTTGTCACAGCTGCTGTCCAAGCAGACTCCCACACTCTTGAGGATGTGATCACAGGGCTCTTTTCTCTGACTTATTTACTTATAACAGCTCCTGTCCCTGCAGACTTGTATGGAACCTTCTACACACCAGTTTTACAAGGCTTTTCTGTAGCATCTTGTCCGTTCAGTCCTATCCTTCACTGTCGGGTGCCAGCACCAAACTGATACACGTCAGCAACTGATGAGGGTATCCATAGGACACTAGACATGCTCTAATTCAGCAGTGTTTCATTCATTCACCTAGCACCATGGTTCATAAAGCATGCACTACAACTAAGCTGGACACACAAAGAACATAAATCTGCATCAGCTCTAATTTTCTAGTGAGTTTAGTTTCATTTAAGTAAGTAAGTTTAGTTAGTTTCACTTGCTTTATTTTCTTTTTGATAATTAGTTGAGTTCTTTAGTAGTGAAACAATCTGATTTATCCTCACCTGGGCAGAGACCTGCACTCAAACACACTTAGAATCTAGTTGAGGCTCAGCTTACCTTGTACTGCACCCATTGTTCTGAAATGGAGGCTAGTCCACCCAGACAGACCCTTAAGACTTCCTATTTTCCTAGACTGCACTTGCCAAGTATAATGTCGGAAATGATGAAAACCCAGACAGGGGTGGTTTTTGGGGGGCCAAAAAAACACCAGGTAGCACAAGTGCGGGCCTTCACCAAAGAGTATAAAATAAAGCCCAACACTTATCTTCCCTGCAATGTATATTGGTATCCAAATTGCCTCAAAGAGGTCACTATAATCGATTACAGTTTGAGGCAATATATACTATACATAATTCTACTTCAAGACTATATTTCAAAATATATATTTTGGCGCTATTTCTAGTGTCAACCCCAAGCTCAGATAAGTGGTGAGGGTGATCAAATTGTCAGGAGTAATATGTGGCAAAAAAAAAAAAAAAAAAGTAGCAGCAAAAGGGAAAGGAAAGGTTTACAAGAGGGTAGTGAGACCAGCGATGTTGTTTGGATTGGAGATGGTGGCACCGACAAAAAGACAGGAGGCAGAGCTAATGTTAATGTTGTAAAGTTAATGTTGAGATTTTCTTTGGGAGTGACGAGAATGGAAAGGATTATGAACAAACACAGGTTGGACATCTTGGAGACAAAGTTAGAAAGGCCAAATTGAGATGGTTTGGACATGTGCAGAGGAGGGACAGCAGATATATTGGTATAGGGATGCTCAAGATGGAGCTACCAGGCAGGAGGCAAAGAGGAAAACCAAAGAGGAGATTCATGAATGTGGTGAGGACATGCAGATATTTGGTGTGAGATGCATAGGACAGTTGGAGGATGACTCGCTGCTGTGACACCTAGAAAAACCTAGGTGAAGTCGAAAGAGAAGGAAAAAGATTTTATATAAACATCAATTAAGTTGTAAAACATGATTCAGGTAAGCATATATAATCCTAAGTACCAGTTGTATACTAATATAAAGTACCTACAATTGGTTTAATTATAAAATACTGTATTTATTTTACTCATTTATGTCATCTTCAACACAACAGTTCTGAAAAAATAAGTCAAATCAAAGCATCCAATAAAGCTGCGCTTAGTGTTGGTTTGTATTTTGAAACACCTTAAAATGAACTCAGCATACTCTAAGTTGAAGTTGTAGTCACTTTTGAAGACAGCAGCAACTTCATTGACAAAGTTGTCACGTGGTCCCATTATGACTTGTCTATGGTTTACTACATTATGATTGTCTATGGATGCATCTAAGCTTTATATATATATATCTCAAAATTTATTTTATTTCCTACTTCAAGGTTATGCTAAAACATATTTGACAGGAAATACACCTGGGTGCAAGCTTGTCTCGTCTCGTTTTCTGCCGCTTATCCAGGTCCGGGTCACGGGGGCAACAGCCTGAGCAGGGAGATCCAGACATTCCTCTCCCAAGCCACTTCCACCAACTCCTCCGGGGGGACACCAAGACGTTCCCAAGCCAGCC
>KV751347.1:5057455-5069307 GCA_001698575.1 Mola mola
CCCGACCCGGAGTGGGCAATCCACCCTTTTCCGGCTAAGAACCATGGCCTCAGATTTAGAGGTGCTGATTCTCATCCCTGCCGCTTGACACTCAGCTGCAAACCGTCCCAGTGCGAGCTGGAGGTCACTGTTCGATGAGGCCAACAGGACCACGTCATCTGCAAATAGCAGAGACGGAATCCGGAGGCCACCGAACCCGACTCCCTCCGCCGCTTGGCTGCGCCTCGAAATTCTGTCCATAAAAATTATGAACAGAACCGGTGACAAAGGACAGCTTTGGCGGAGACCAACCCTGACTGGGAACGGGTCTGACTTACTGCCGGCAATGCGAACCAAGTTCTGACTCCGACAATACAGAGATTGAATGGCTCGTAATAAAAGGCCATCTACCCCATACTCCCGGAGCACCCCCCAACAGGATACATTAAGGGACACGGTCATGCCTTCTCCAGATCCACAAAACACATGTGGACTGATTGGGCAAACTCCCATGCCCCCTCCAGTAACCTCGCGAGAGTATAGAGCTGGTCCATTGTTCCATGCCCCACAGGATACCTTGGGGGACACGGTCATAAGCCTTCTCCAGATCCACAAAACACATGTGGACTGGTTGGGCAAACTCCCATGCCCCCTCCAGTACCCTCGTGAGGGTATAGAGCTGGTCCAGTGTTCCACGGCCAGTACGAAAACCACATTGCTCCTCTTGATTCCGAGGTTCAACTAGCAGCCGCACTCTCCTCTCCAGCCCCCTGGAGTAGACCTTCCCAGGGAGGCTGAGGAGTGTGATTCCCCGGTAGTTGGAACACACCCTCTGGTCCCCCTTCTTGAAAATGGGGACAACCACACCTGTCTGCCACTCCAAAGGCACAGTCCCCGATGTCCACGCAATGTTGCAGAGGCGTGTCAACCATGACAGCCCTACAACATCCAGAGCCTTCAGGAGCTCGGGACGGATCTCATCAACCCCCGGGGCGCTGCCGCTGCGGAGTTGTTTGACAGCCCCAGCGACCTCGACCCCAGTGATGAGAGAGCCCAGCCCAAAGTCCTCCGGCTTTGCCTCCTCCTCGGAATGCGTGTTGGTGGGATTGAGGAGATCGTCGAAGTATTCCTTCCACCGCTGAACTATAGACTCAGTTGAGGTCAGCAACTCCCCTCCCACACTGAAAAACCGTGTGGACGGGGTTCCGCTTTCCCCGCCTGATCTGCCGAACAGTTTGCCAGAATTTCTTCGGCGCCGACTGGAAGTCTTGTTCCATGGCCTCACCAAACTCCTCCCACACCTGGGTTTTTGTCTCAGTGACCACACAGATTCCATGCTCCCCACTACCTCCGGAATGTGGTTGAAGCTCCTCCGGAGGTGGGAGTTGAAGACCATTTTCACAGGGTCCTCAGCCAAACGTTCCCAGCACACCCTCACTATTCGCTCGGGCCTACCTGGTCTATCCGACTTCCTCCCCGCCACCTGATCCAACTCACCACCAGGTGGTGATCAGTTGACAGCTCTGCTCCTCTCTTTACCCGATTGTCCAGCACATACGGTCGCAGATCAGATGATACGACTACAAAGTCAATCATTGACTGTCGACTTAGGGTGTCCTGGTGCCAAGTGCACTTATGGACACTCTTTTGGCTGAACATGGTGTTAGTTATGGACAAACTGTGACTAGCACAGAAATCCAATAACTAAACACCACTCGGGTTCAGATCGGGCAGTCCGTTCCTTCCAATCACACCCCTCCAGGTCTCGCTGTCATTGCCCACATAAGCGTTGAAGTCTCCTAGTAGGACAATAGAGTCCCCAGTAGGGGCACTCTCCAGTACCTTTTCCAAGGACTCCAAAAAGGGTGGGTACTCTGAACTGCTATTTGGCGCATAGGCGCAAACCACAGTCAGGACCCGATCCCCAACCCGAAGGCGCAGGGAAGCAACTCTTTTGTCTACGGGGGTAAACTCCAACACATTGGCTGAGAGCCAGGGAGCTATTAATAAGCCCACACCTGCTCTCCGCCTCTCACCTGGGACAACTCCAGCATAGAACAAAGTCCAACCCCTCTCAAGAAGACTGGTTCCAGAACCCGATCTGTGCGTTGAGGTTAGGCCGACCATATCTAGCCGGTATCTCTCAACCTCTCGCACAAGCTCAGGTTCCTTCCCCATCAGAGAGGTAACACAGTGTACAGGGTACACAAGTCCTTGTTCTTCACCATCATAGAAGTCTTCAAACCGCGCTTTGTCTGGCCCCTCACCTAAGACCAATTTGCCTTGGGTGACCCTACCAGGGGCAAAAAGCCCCCGACAACATAGCTCCTAGGATCATTAGGGCACCCAAACCCCTCCACCACGGTAAGGCGGCGGTTCCAGGAGGGGCTGGGTGCAAGCTGTTCTCTATAAACTCACTATATTAACACAGGTTACTTCAAGTGAATACAAAAAGGAAAAAAAAGAAACAATGTGATTATGAAAAAAAAATAAAGGCATTCCTTTATAATACCTGATAAAATGAGGATTGCTGGGTAAGACAAAGGTCCTTTGGACATTGGCAGCTGTGGCAGAGGCCTGTACATGAAACCCTACTGCTTATGCACTGATTATGTGTTTTATCAAAATCTTCGATATGGTCATTCTTCAGTTCAGTCCACGCTGTTATTCACATCTAATCCTGAGCTTTGATGTCATTTCTAATCTTGTTTGTGTCGGTTCTCAGTCCTCCAAGTTGAGGTTGTCTTAAGTGCTTTAGTTGAGTTTTGTTTCCAACTTGCAATAAAGCAAACATAACTTGCATAAGTAACTGTGAAAGCATCACAATTTAATAAACATATTATGGTTATATTTATAATATATTGACAAGATTTGTCTTAATGTCAAGTGAGTAAACAGGATATAATTAATCTGCAAAAGGGCAAGTGTTTGCAAATTAACCTATGTAGGCCTCAGAAATGATCCAATCAAGATTTAAGCAAAAATGATTTTGTAAAAACAGACGTCCATCAACTGCAAGTATCTAATCTGGTTTATTAAACCAATCATCAATGAGAACTTCTGAAACTAGTCCACATAAGTAAGTAACTTAATGGGACTGTTGCAACAGCTTTGTTTAGAAGAGATTCATCTAGATGCCTTTCCCAGGAAACGTGACGCTAAACTTGACATTATAATGAAATGTGGTTGGATGTGACTTTAAGTGACTGATGAATGCGTCACACCTTTTCCACACATCTAAAGCACACATTTCAAGGGAGTGTCACATAGAAAAACTTTATGGTCTCTTTACATATACACTTGAAGGACGTTAAATTTGTGGTACTTTCTTGAGCATTGTGGAACACCACATTAATACTGATAATTAGATACAGTGTAGCTGTATGTGTTGCCCCTGCAACTGCAGAGTCAGAGGGCAGCTAGTTTTCTGTCCTGCCTGTGTGATGCTATGATATAAAATAGAGGAGGCACCCACATTGAGCTGATGTTACTTACAACAGGAGGATTTATTCTTATGTCAAAAAACATTCATCGGGTATTAGTAAAATTCACAAATAACCAAACAGTGTTACGCTAATTGGACCCATAAACACAATCTCATTTGAGAGTTTGTCAGCACATTCATGTGTAAAATAAACATTTGTTTAAAAAAAAAGTGTCTGTGTGTGTTTTTGTTATTTAACCTTATGTATTTTCATTGTATCCACAAAACATTATCGCTACATTTGTTTCTATGTGTGTCAGCAAAACAGTTTTAAAGTATTTATCTATAAAACAGAAAGAAATTGAGCACTTTACCATTAGTTTTGACAGGCCATGAAAGTCAAACAGCCCACATCAGCTGCTCTTAAGCATGCCCAAACCATCTGATAGCTCAGCTGGCGTTCATTGGCATTGAGTCAATAAGTCATCACACCACTCTATTTAAACTGCTCTAGCCTGCTCAGGCACCATGTCGAATACCCTGCTACAGATGTATCCTCCGTTGCCAGGAAAGCCGCAGAAAAAAGAAAACACTGCTCTACTCCTACTCCCGCCCCAGCTTCAGCTCTGCCTAAGCTTTCATAAGGCTCCAGCTCAACTCAAGCAGCACAGGATGCTGGGAGCTGTAGTTCCAGTCTCCACTGGAGTCCTGTTTTTCCCACCCGCTGCTGCAATTTCACCTATTCTGAGGAGCCACATTCTGGCAGGTATGATATTTAATTAAAATATGGCTTTGTTCAGAGTTAAATGTCAGGAGTGTTGTGCACTGTGGTGATGTGTTTGTACTGCTGAAGGATAGTGACCCCAGACTTTAAAAACTTTGACTAGCAGAATTTATTGTAGCCTTTGGCTTTTTCAGATATGTCATATGTGAATTCTACCCTACTTGTAGCTGAACTGGACACATACATGTCTAGTATTTTTGATCTGGTGATGTCATATGGAGGAACCTTGTTTTATGAATATGACAAGTTTATTTCCGCTATACTTATTCACAGATTTAACCAGAGACTGGGCTGATCATTAGTAGACCTGGCTCTAAATAGCTGGCATTTCACAGGCCATTAAGCTATCTTCTGTTCAGTCTGTGGGTCTTTCTCTCAATACAATTTCTGCCCCAAATCTCTGTCAATCAATCAATCAATCAATCCTAATCGATCATAAACCAATCACTTAAGCTTAAACAAAAACCCCTTCAATCAGGAGTGGTGACCCGCTATTGTTAGAATTTCAACGAAAATGTGTTCAAGTTTGTTTACTACAAATACATTCATGCTTGCAGCTAATGTGGAGACAAGGATCACCAAGGCAGTAATCCCGCGAACATCCCACCTTTAAGAAACGAAAAGAGAAAATAAAGCCATCTAACCCAGTGCACATCCCACAGCTGGGGAAGGCACTTAAAAAAAGCATCCAAATCGCTGTTTCGTCAATTATTTAATAACGGGACTTGTCCAGGGATTCTTGCCTGGTTTAGTTCGATTGCCTCAAGTGTCATTTGTGCGCAATAATTTGTTATCTGTCTCGATGAAGTCTGTGATTGTTGACACATTGCTGCTGAAGGTCAAGATGGGTTTCATGATTGGTCCTTTTTGTAAATCACCTTTTCAAATAACTTGGATAAATCCTACAGGTATAGCTACCAGTAAATATTCTGGAATAAAATGGCTAATTATAGATAATAATAATAGATTTATCTGCTACACATAACCATGAAACTGAAAGTATCAATAGTCTCATTCCTCTGTTGCCATTTTTCTCTGTTCTATGCCATTATTAAAACAGCAGGTAGGCTAGCTAAAGCAGTTATTATAGACACCTTTAAAGTTGCTAAAGCCTTAACATCCCTCTCAGTGGCATCTTTTTTTTGTTAAATGGAGGAAAAACTTATACATACCTGTCAGGCTCACCTTTGGTTGACAAAGCAGCCCACAAATGTTTGATACTTTATTAGGGGCACACTGCTGGATTCTCCTAAATAACTGTAAATTGCCTTTTGTGCTCAATCTCCTTGATGATGTTCTGCTTGTTGATTATCCTGCTCTTAAAAATACCTTCAAAAAAACTGGATATTCCCCTATTTGAAGGAAAAATGTAAGGCCCACTGCAGTCCATAGAATTTCTTGGTGTTACTTAAGATAGCAACTTGATGCAGGCCTCCTTACCTCTTGAAAAATTAATTTGCATCAGAAAAGTCATTAAAAACATGCAGGAAGCAGTGACTATTTCAAAAAGAGAATTGCTTTATTTTCTTGGAAATCTCAATTTTGCAATGCATGTTATTCCTCAGGGTCGCTCTTTCATATCCAGGTTTCTTTACCTGTCCAAATTGGTAGAGAATCTCCATGATATGGTAAGCTTAGATGCAGGTTGCAGATCATAGTTTAAGTTCTGATCTCTTCTGCTGGACAAAGTGAATGATATCTCATTTTCTGTGGGGTTTTTTTTCATAATTACCATCTTGAGTCTTTTTCTGCCATTAGGGTTGTTCACAGATGCAGCTCTATCTGTTTTTTTTGGGGATTTTTCAATAACGAATGGCTTGCTCATAAATAGTCTAAAGAACTGTTATCCCTGCCAGTTGATGCTTCATCTACTACCCTTTGGGAGATGTACCTCTCTGTTATAGCTTTGTGGGGTAAACATTGGTCAAGACAACAAATTCATCTCCTTCTGCGCCACCTTTTCACTTGTCATTCATAACATTTTGATTCTACACGTGACCTGACTTTAGCAGATATTATAATTCACCCACATTACTTCACTATATTTCTAAAACACTTAGTCAGACAGGAGTGCCAAATGAATGTCAGTTTTAATTTTCAAGAGTAACGCTGCTTTCTGTCCCCTTTATTATTATTACTTTTTTGTAAATCTTATTTCAGATCCCCATCAGTCAATGCCTCAGCAGTATTCAAATCACAAGCAAAAACAAACAAATATGAAAAATCAAGACCACTTTAAGAAATTCCTATACATAATCACTTAGACAAGAAAGAAAGACAAGAAAAGAAGAATGAAAATTTAAACAAAATAAAAACAAACAAATAAAAAACTCACGGAAATCTAATAGACTCAATCTAACCCTTTTTTCATTTTTGCCTTACATCTCTGTCTCTTCTTGCAACTGGTAATTGTTGGTAGTTGAAATTACATCAAACATTTAGGCAGAATGAAATGACTGCTCAAGGCTTGTCTAGTGCCATAGTCATGAGTATCACTAAGTAAGTGAAGGTTGTGAAAAGAGGCTTTCTGGTCATTTGGGCTGCCTGATTTTTCCATTTTTTGAGCATGCAGATAACAACACATTTTGTTTTGGATATATTTAGTTCCAGCTTATTAGTGCTACAAAAACAGAAAACTGTTCACGTCATTCATTCTGCAGGCTGTTTGTGGCCATCAGGGCTGCTTCACTGACTGGTCAGTACATGACTCGATGGTGCTGAGACATAAGCCACTGTACCAACAGGCAATCTACTCTACAGGATAGCTATTAAACTTTTGAACTTTTGCAAACATTGACATAGTTTTTCTTCACATTGTTCAAATTAATAGTTACATCACTACAATGATATTTCATCTACTTGTTATGTTATTCTAGTTTTTCTATTAGATGCCAACAACTTTCTGTTTGTTTTTCCTTGATATTGCCTTTAACCCTATTAGAGCTCTAAGTAATTTTAAATAAAAATGTTTTGGCCTGTTATGGGAAATAATATTATTTCATATTATTTCTTATATTGTTTCATCCTCTCACAATGTTTAATCCACGCTTTAACATAGCAAGTTACCATTATTCAGCAGTTAAACGCACACGCAACCTGCTTCCTGTTGAGCAAGCACAAGCGATACGACATTCCACAACAGGCCGCATTTATGTACAACACTAATTTCACTAACTATCTTCAACATGTCAGGTGACATGCTATTTAACTTGTTAACAAGTTTATGATGAACTTTAATCAAAATCTTGTGGTTTTACTGTCCCTTGGATTTTAATCTATCTACCATTCACTATTCCAGCGAGTTTTAATGCAATACTTATATTTAAAAGTCGGTTGTCACTCCGGCTCCATTTCGTCTGTTGCCATGTTGAAAAAAAATTGACTGGTATTCAGTGAATATTGGGATATGGTGGGTTATGAAGGATACACCTGATGGATCCCACGGAGTGAAAGAGAGGTCGCATTTGTCGCCTACATTTGCTTGTTTTCCACAAGTCAAGTGGTGCTACTGTCATGTCCCAGGTTGCAGGGGTCAGGTCTACCTGAGCAGTGTAAAGTGAGGGAATTATTGATGAGACATGAGTCAGTGTTTATTCTGCATTTAAGTGCAACATTTGTTGTACAGACCTGATATCAGACAACATCCCTTTGTTAGACAATGTTCCTGTGAGGCAACGGTATTGAGATATTCCTTCCCTTGAGTATGACATAGTCAAGGCCTAAATACACCACCTGTTGTAAACCCAGGTAATAAGAGACAGAAGTCGCCCTTACGCCTCACCTTTTGTCCTGGTTAGCAAGAAAGATAGCAAGCTGTGCCACTGTGTAGGTTATCACCAGCTCAACCAAGAAACCAGGAGGGATGCCTTTTCTACCGTCCTATATTGAAGAGTCTTGAAGATTCTGAATGCATTGTGTGGAGCGAATTGTTTTCAACTATGGACCTTGCCAGCAACTATAATCAAGTTCCAGTGATGAAAAGGGACAAGCCCAAAACACCGTTCTGGTCATTATTTGAGTTCAACTGGATGCCATTTGGGCTGCGGAATGCACCAAGCACATTCCTGCATGTCATGAAGAGGCCGTTTGGAGCACAGCACTGCAAGTCTTTATTGATGAATCTGGATGATATCATTGTCTTCTCTTTCAGTGTTGAGGAATACTTAAACCATTTGGATGTAGTGTTCAGTCGACTGCAGCAAGAGGGACTTCAAGGTCAAGTTTGAGAAATGTTCTTTCTTTAAGAAGGAGGCACAGTACCTGGGCCATCTCATTTTGCAGGGAGGAGTTGTTGCTGACCCAAGTAAGATAGCGGCTGTTGCTGATTGGCTACACCCAGGTTTTGCCAGCTACTACAGAAGGTTCGTGAAGGGATTTGCTAAGCTGGCTAGTGGCAAGAAGCAGAAGAAAAGAAGTCTGAAGTTGGGGGACATCTGGTCAGCAGAGTGTGAAAAGAATTTCCAGGAGTTGAAGGCCTTCTTAGTTACTGCACTCATTCTGGCTTTTGCTAACTTATCCCCACTGTATATTCTTGAGGTTGATACCAGTCACAACAGCTCGGGAGCAGTTGTTGATGCTTTGTCCAGGAAGCCACCATCGGCTCAACAAGTCCTTGAACAAGTTCACCACTGCCATTCCGGGGGTCTCCAGAGGACATCAGCAGCTGGGTTCAGTTCAGGCTGTTGTTGTCTGTTGCTGTTGTCTTCCTGTCTCACACCCCACCCAAACATGCAGATGCTCCAGCAAGCAGATCCAACCATCTGGGCCTTTCTTCACTTCACTGAGAAGGAGCCCCCAGGTGCATAGTTTAATGAAGCAGTGGGACTGTGTTGTACTATAGGATGGCCTCGTTTACATAAGATCTTACGTCCAAATGGAGGTGAGGAATACCTTTTAGCTCTTTTTTTGGAGGGTTTCAAAAGTGTAGTTCTAAACCAGCTTCACTAAAATCATGGTCACCAGGACGTACGAGTTGGTAAGGCAGAGGCACAACTTGTCAAGGATAAATTAAATGTAAAAGGGTGGTGCCACTGGTCTGAACATCGTCCCCTTGCCAAGTGCACACAGCAACAGGATTTGGCGCCCCCGGGCCACCTGTTAGCTGCAGGGCCAAACCAAGTGCTGGCAATTGACTTTACCCTGCTGGCTGGTTCTCAAGATGGATTGGAGTTTGGAATGGTAAGGACTGATATCTTCTTCAAGTTTTCCCTGCCCATCCCCACCCTGGACAAAAAGCCCTCCACCATGGCTAAGGTGCTGGTTAAAGAGTGTTTTTACCACTTTTGGGTACCAACCTGCATCTATCCCTATCAAGGGTGAAGTTTTGATAGTTTCTTGGTTCAGTGATTGTGTGAGTTCTATATATACCATCCACAGGTTAACAAGCAATGTGAAACCCGACCATACAAAACCTGTTTCATACCCTCCTACCTCATTGACCCCATTGGCCTGATCCTCTCCTTCAGTTGGTGTTTAATTACAACAACACCATTCATTAGTCAACAGATGTCAACACTTGTCTTTGGATTCCTTGCTGGGTCATCACCTGGAGCCAACAGGAGGGAGGTGTGACTGGGTTGCAGAGCATAAACGGCGAATTCATATAGCGTTCGATTGTGCCAAGGAGAGCATGAAGGCTGCAGGTAGGCAGAGTGAGGACATACATGATCGTGGAGCCTTGAATGAACCACTGTTGACAGGGCAGAGAACTTATCTTTGGGACCATGCTGTTTGAGGCTGTAATAAGATTGCAGATATGTGAGGATGTACAATCTATTGAGTGGAGAAAGCATTGTAGCCTGGGGGTGTGGTCTATTCCACAGCACCAGTTCACAACTTAAATTGTGTGAGACAAGTCCACAGCACTCTAAATGAAAGCAGATCTGTCATACCCTGGAAACCTTCAGGTTTGGCCAATAGACATGCTGCATAAAGATGATGGTAATGGTGGTGAAGATGACGGAGTGATGATGGAGTTGATCTTGGATCATGTGTGGTTATGAGGGTGCCAGCCAGAGACCAAACCTCTCCTACACCGCTGAGACCTACTCAAGGGTTGATAGCAGGTCGTTCAACCCCAGTGAGGTGTGTTTTATCTGCCATGCCAGAGAGGGTTCCCAGTGCCCTATATAGTGCCCAGCAATCAAAAATCCATCATCTTCCATTTCCTGTTAGGGGACGGCAAAAGGGGCTACTACTTCTCAGGTTTTAAGTGGCATGAGATCCTGGAGCACTGTAATTATGATGATGTTCAGAGATTACAGAATGTTGTTAATGGCATGGCATGTTTGTGTATTTTGTGAATAACAAAAGTGACTTGGTGCAAGCAACGGATAAGTTTCTCACTGATACAACCCCATATTGAAAGGTCAGATGTATCAGGTGCAGTGTTTATAGAAAAGAACTACTAGACACTTCTCAGACGCAAGAGTATCAGACATGAGACGTCAGCACCATAGTCGCGATACCAGAATGGTACTGCTGAGCGAAGCTGGTGTACTCTTTTTAACATGGCTTTTTTATGTCTGCTAATAGAGATTGAGCTGTCAAAAGAGTTATGGACCTACGGAGTACAGACAGCAGCTGTAAGGGAAAAAAAAGGTACTTTAACAACCAAACAGAACAGACACTATACTTTATGATAACAGAGTAACAGCCTTAACTCTCCAAACTGCAAGTTTGGTCAGTGTGTACGCCTATAAACAGGACTAAAGAAAACTAGAATCAAAATTAATATTTGTCTTTAATGACAAAAATAGCCCTGCTTACATTATTTCCTACTCTGTCAGAAGAAAAGTGCAAAAAATTCAAGTAAAAGGAATAGGTTAATATGGTGGATGATAAAATACAGAGAAAATACAGAGAAAACAACAGATTTACCCTGACCAATTTCCCTGAAGGTAAGTAAAAAGTTGGGGATAGATAGGTGTCTACAACTAAGAATAATGCTGATAGATCAAACAAGTTCAAAGCAAGATATGTTACCAAAGGATACAATCAAAAAGAAGGTTTACACTAGGAGGACAACTTCTCTCCTACTAAAAACGTGGCTAGCATAAGAATGTTAATGCAGACAGAAGCATAGGAAAACCTCATATTATACTGGAAGAATGTCAAAACTGCCTAACTTCATTCGCCAATA
Source organism: Mola mola (assembly GCA_001698575.1). NCBI lineage: Eukaryota > Metazoa > Chordata > Actinopteri > Tetraodontiformes > Molidae > Mola > Mola mola. The sequence continues at coordinate 5,068,784 of KV751347.1, forward strand.
CAATAGAGGGATATGAAGTGGCATTCCATACAAATGAAAAGTTGGTTTATAAGTTAGAAAAGTCACTGAAACAGTTGGGCAGAAATTGGAACAAAAATAACTACATGAGTATCTGACTGAAAACCTCTTTGTACAAAACCATGCTAATCATTTTACCCAAGGCAAGCAAAAAATGAGAAAGTGATCGTTGTAATATGGGTTGATAATGTAATCATTGCTGCCAATGAGAAAAGGCACTGAATATTGTGAAGGAGATGCTCACAGCAGACATTTTATTGGTGTTTATTTTGAACAAAGTGATGGATGTGTAAAAATGTCACAAAAGAGATATGTGGAAAAAATACATAAGGGTTTAACATACAAGAATCTACACCTAGACACCTTGTGAACACTGTTAACAATAAAGATGGAGAAAAAATAGTGATGTCATAAAATCCAGAGAGGGAGTGGGCAGCCTGATTTTTCTGACTACATTTACATGGCCAGATTTGAGTTTTGCTACAAGTAAATTGTCAATGTATTTT
>KV751347.1:5069604-5106974 GCA_001698575.1 Mola mola
TACAGATGAACTGAGTGATGAAGATTGGGCGGCTGATAAACTGGTTACTGTATAAGCATAAATGAACGTGGTCGTTTAGTTTCATGAAACTAAAGGAAACTAAAAAAATCTAAAAACTAAAAAGCAGACAATGGTTGCTCTCGCTTCTTATGAGGCACAGTGTATGGTTTTAGCCTCAGCCACACAGGAATTTATGTACCTAGTACAACTACTGAAAAGTACCCACAGATGTCTCTACACACTACCTAAGGTTTACGGGGAGAACCAGGGTACAATAAAATTAGAGAAAAGTTCAGTATGCAGACAGAGATATAAGTATTTAGACATCAATTATCATTTTGTAAGGTCAGTTGTGAATAACGGGGAAATAAGTTTGGAATATGGTCCAACAGACTGCAACAAAGTGTAAGTTGTCTAAAGTTTATGTTTGGAGTTTAGCCATGTACCAGTATGTAATACGTATATAATATAATGAATAGTAAAGACCTTTATAATGCACCTTTTTTGGTTTAAGGTGACAAAAATCTGAGAGAAAGTGGGGGCGTTGATATATATGTGCACAGTGTGATCTCAGTTGTTTGAAGGAGCCTTTATTGTACTGCGACAGAGATAAACATAACTGAGGTTAAGGCAGGCATTGTTTGATTGACAGTAATGACAGCTAACAAGATGTGTTTTAAGTGACATGTAACGCGCTTCTTCTGTCAATATAAGGGCTCTAAGTAGGGGAGTAAGTTCCACTTGAGAACCAGGACTGATGCCCTACTGTGCTTATTCCTTATTATTTTAGGTCAATCTGGTGTGCACACTAGAATTACTGAACTATTCAACTCTGTTAAGAAAATTCACGCAAAGTAACAAAAATTAATAACCAAACACAAGTATACGTTTCAACTACCCAGGAGGGTACAGCAGCTTCACTGCCACCATTTTTTCATCTGTAAATCTGACAAGAACAACAAAAAAATTGTAAGAAATTCTCTAAAGATACGTTTAGATGATGTATGATGTACTCTACTGACATCAAGTAAGTATTCTGTGATATTTTGCTACTTAAAGTAGTAAGGCAGAGCATGAGCTAAGAAAAAATAGAAAAAGCACATTTATAATAATGGAGTCATTTTTTTAAGGTCAATTTCATTTATTCATAACACACATACAGTACTCATAGAGTAAGCAGACCATTTTAACTGAAGGCAGAGGCAGTGGAGGTAATGCCATGTTCTAGTTCGTTAATATGGCAAGGGAAGGTTTTAATAGAGCATAAAAAAAGCAAGTAGTCATTGTAGCTGGCATGGATAACACCATTGTTTACATCTTGCAATGACAAAAATGGACATAAACTTCCATGATTTTTAGGATTGTCTTTGAAAGTCTACTAGAGGATGTGAATGTAGCGCTACAAATTATCCCTACTAAGACAATCACTGACACCAACAAGCTGATATAATCAACAGCAACAGTCCCGGAGATGCTGGCTATAAGTTGAATATGAGCTATCAGGGGCAGTACCCTCCATGGAGATGAAGGTTGGAGGCTAAGATCAAGGGAACACAGAGAGAGGCTAGCCTAACTGTAACCCTAACTGTCGGAGCTGGAAAATGGCAAAACCACAAAAGTACCTAGGAAGTGCAGCAAGCTGTCCATACTGAGGCACTGGAGACTGCCAAACAGAGACTCACAGACCTGGCTACCCACCTGAAGAAGTACACTAGAGAAGTGGAGGCCCGAAGAATAAACAGGATGTTCACCAATGCACCATCCAAAGTGTACTCTCAGTGGGAGAGTAATAAGATGAGAATGTACCCACCCAGGGGTGAGACTGACCAGTACTGGAAGAGCATATGGGAGAAGGAGGCAACACATACCACCAGTGTTTTGTGGCTAGCAGACTTGAGAGAGGGCCACAGCAATCTCCAAAAACAAGACCCAGTAAACATCACAATGTCAGACATCCAACAAAGAGTCTCAAGGAAGAAGAGCTGGACAAACACCAAGTCCTGACATGACAGGGCAGCTACTGGCTAAGGAAGCTGACTGCACTCCATGAATGCCTGGTAGCTCAGATGAACTAGCTGCTAAAAGACGAGACCCACCCAGAGCGGTTGACCCAAGGTTGGAGGGCCCTGACCATGAAGTACCCCCAGAAGGGAACAATTCCATCCAACTACCAGTAGATAACCTGCCTCTGCACAACATGAATGCTCCTGTCACAAATCACTGTAGCCAAGATGAGTATGCAAGATCTACAGCAATGACATTTGAATGTCATAACCAGGGAAGCTACAGTGATAAAGTAGCCTTAACCCATCCTACCAAGATGCATGATCTCCAGTAGCATGCAGTTCTGTTCCATATACTGCAGTGATCTACAGGCTTCATTGTGCAGTTCAGCAACATATCCTGCAGTGGACTACAGGCTTCAGTGTGCAGTCTTGCCTCATATCCTGCAGTGGACTACAGGCTTTACTGTGTAACTCTGCTTCATATCCTGCACCGGGCTACAGGCTTCAGTGTGCATCTTCAGGCCAACTGTACAAAACCTACCTCTGTTAATTGAAGGACAGCTGCACAGAAGTTTAAAGAAATGAATCTACCATTCACTCTGATCCTCACAAAGAATAAATTGTGCCAAAGAGTATAAAAAACCAAACAGAGTGAGTAAAATATTAATAATTGTGCAGATGATAGCCTTTCTTTCTTTACTATAAAGTGAGATTGCAAGTTACTGAGTGTAAAGGCAAGCATATTGACTGTAAATGGAAATGCATCTAATCAAAGTAATTTGTTCATCATCAATTGCTGCTAATATTTTTGTGTCTTAAACTTACCTTCTTTTGTATTAGTGTTAATTCCTGCAAAGTTACAAAATGTCGGTTCAGAAGGCAGTGTTATCTCTTAGTGTAGTGAGGAAGCTGAGCAGATTTATTCCCTGAGAGAAGAAAAGGGGATCTTAAAGTCTATTAATGCAGCAGAGAATACAGGGTGTATTGAAGAGGTTATTTACACTGATAAGACAGCCCTCTCGTGACAGACACTTAACATGTAAGATGCTGGAACTTAAAAAAAGCATGAATTAGAAGAAAGTTTAAGTCAGAAAGGAAAATCCCAAGTTAGGGAGCCTTGTACAGCTTTAAAGATGGAATGCTCAGAGAGTGACGTATATGAGATGCTTGATAAGATAAAAAAGCTAGAGTCTGATTTAAAAGATTTGTTTCACAAGATCAGAAACAAAACTGCACCAAACCAAGAAATTTAGAGAAAAATCAATGCATGCACACTTGTTACAGCAGATTAAATAGGAGTGATGCAAGTACACCTTACTGAAGAGGGTCAAAAAATGTCAACTCAAAAAATCAAAATTAACACGTCCTGCTTACAGTACTTGACAGTACATCAAATCTATATGCAGATCTACAGATTCCAGAGCTCAGCCACTGTTCTAACAAGATCACACACTCCCCAAGCATTTCGGCTAAAAAAACAGAGAAAGCTGCAAAGTTAGCTGCAAAAAGACCTGAAATTGAAAAGCAAACTGAAGCAGAGCTCCAAGTATACACTGAGAGGGAATCAAAAGAAAAGAGTGAGAGATGTAGTCCTGTTTGCAGTGAAAGGAAAGGTTCTACCTCACTTATTTAACACAATGAAAGTGAGGAAGGGTGAGCAATAAAACGCGAAGTACAGCCTTAGTTCAGACATTACAGGAGTCAAAGCCATCACTTGACTTCCTGTTATAGAACCCTCTGTCTTTTCTGGTGACCCACTGGAATTCACAGACTGGAGCATAGGTTTTGAAGATTTTATAGAGAGACAATTCTCAAATCCAGCTGACAGGTTGCTTTACTTGTATTACTTCTGTACGTTGGTGCAGAGGTGAAATCTGTTCTGGAAGGGAGCATCAACAGGAAGTATAAGGAAGGTTTTGAACAAGCAAGGGAAAGGTTGAATGATAGATATGGTCACCCTTTCATAGTGCAGCTTGCCTTCAGAGAGAAGCTCAATGAGGGACTAAAGTTTGGTTCGAAAGAAAATATTAAGTTAGGAGAAATCAGTGATTTTCTGTAATCATGTAGCAATGCCATGCCCCATATCAAAGGCCTGCAGGTACTTAAACGACTGTGAGGAGAACCAGAAAATGCTCGTCAATCTTCCTGACTGGATAATATCTGGATGATTTGCATGAAGAACAGCCCCCATCAGACAAATCTCAAAATTTTCCCAATTTTAAACATAATATGACCTCACTATCATGCTATGTGTGTGGAACTTAGGGTGAGAGCACATCAATGATTTTTCCATTTTGGATCTCATCATCCAACACCCTTGATTATGAAATTTTGGTGTACTCCTTGTTGAATACTCAGAGTAGGCATGTGAAAAGTTGCAGGCAGAAAGAGAACTAAAACTAAAATTAAAACTAAAGCTTTTCACCACGCTGGCAAAAAACTCACAAAAGGTCCCAACAAAGGAAACAACATCATGATGAATGTTCAAATAATGTCTTTATTGAACCAAATTGAACCAAATCAAACCAAATTAGAATTTCAAATTAAATATTTACAATACAGGATGTGGAAGTGAGTAAAGTCAGTAGTGTATGAATGTTAAGGAGGGAAAAGCGTATGTTCAGAATGCAAATAAAATTAAGATACTTAGCTAACATAAGTAAATAAACCAAACAGAGATGATGTGAGTAAAGTCAGTAGTGTATGAATGTTAAGGAGGGAAAAGCGTATGTTCAGAATGCAAATAAAATTAAGATACTTAGCTAACATAAGTAAATAAACCAAACAGAGATGATGTGATGTGAGAGAGAGAGAGAGAGAGAGAGAGAGAGAGAGAGAGACAAAGCCTTCTGCAGAGGTAGGTAGTAACTTCAGCAGACAAGGCCCAGCTGCACTGAGTTACTTAATCAGTCATCTGCAACTGCAAAACTCAGAGACACACCTCCATACTAAATCAAAGAGGAGGCCTCCTTCAGGATGACACCACAGAGGCCACTACAAGAGTCAGATAGCAAGTGGACTTGGAGTAAGAGAGCTCTCCTCTAAAAGCCTTATAAACTTACCTGCAACTTATAGGAGGGATTTTGTTTTGAATGTGCACACATCCCTACCACTGAAACAGTCAATAAGTGGAAGCATATCTCAGTCATAGCTCATGAAATACCCTCATTTATGGATTGTGGAGTTGGACTTCTGATTCGATGTGATTGTTTATGAACACTTGCACCTCGAGATGTCCTAAATGGAAGTGACTATGAGCCCTATGCTGTCTAGATGTTTAGATGAGCACTGTAGGAAATGCATCTCAATCTGTGAGTTCTGAAGATGTAACTGGTTTGTGTGATCATACATCAGTTTTAAAGAGACCAGTGACACCAGCTGATATTGTCAAAGCTCTTGAGTCTAATATTGCAGACACCAAGCTGAGAGAAAAAAAACATATCTCAAGAAGATATTCAGTTCCTGGAGGTCTGAAATGGAAAAATACACCAGAGCGAGTTTGGTAACTTTGAGATACCCCTCCATTTAAAATCACAATGCCCCCTACCAGCTTGCCTTATTCTGACTAAAGCATCTCAAAAGGAAACTGGACATTGATTTCTAAAATCCAAAATGATTAGGTGAGATTACATGGAAGGAGTCTTAACTTATGGTGAGGCAAAAAGAGCTAACAAGCAGCTGAAAACTGGAAATGTGTAGTATATTCCACATCAAGGGGTTTACCGCCCTAGGAAGCCAAGTAAGAACAAGGTTTTTTTTGACTGCTGAGCAAAATGGCACAGCCCTGAATGACCATCAGCTCACAGCTACAGATCTTACAAACATGCTGATCTGCCGTTTCTATAAGCACCCCATTGCAGTCATCTGTGATGTGTAAAATATGTTCCACAGATTCCATGTTAACAAGGAAGACAGAGATTATTTGTAATTTATTGGGGGGAAGGTGTAGATACAAGCTCCGAAACTCAAGAATATCAAATAAGAGTTCATCTCTTTGTAGCATCTTCATCTCCAGGTTGTGCCAATTATGGGATGAATCATTTAGCCAGTCAAAAAGCCAAGGAACGTCCTGCAGTTGCTAGACTCATCATGAAGTATATTTATGTAAATGATGGCCTCATAAACCTGAAATCTGTTCAAGAGGCAATAGAACTGGTGAAAGAAGCACTTATGCACTTTGCTAAAGGCACACTACGCCTTCACAAATTAATTTCCAACAACCGAGAAGTGTCACAGAAAGTGCCGTGAGGTAAAGAATGTGGCTTTCAACTACGATGATCTTTCGATACAGGGAGTGCTTGAAGTAAGGGGGAATGTAGAGAATAACACTTTCTCCCTCATAGTCTTGCTTGATGAAAAAACAGCTACATGGTATAGGATTCTCTCAGTTGTGGCCTGCGTATGTGATCCATAAGGAATCTTGGCCTCATTCATCTTAACAGGAAAGAAGGCGCTACAAGAATGTGTCAGAAAGGCATCAAACCCAGTAAACTGAAGAGTTGGGTGCATAACTTAAAAAGAACTTGAAAGCATTCAGATCCCAGGATGCTTTACATCTTAAAACTTTGAAGATGTCATAAAAGTAGAACTAAATCACTTTTTGGATGCTAGCAGTCAAAAAAGACTGGTGAATGGAGAAAAGGTTCACTGCGCCTTGATCATGGGCAAAGCAAGAGTAGTGCCCAACAGAGTAGTCGCCATTCCAGGACTAGAGTTAACTGCAGCTGCTATCTCTGCTGTAGTGAGCAACAAACTCAAGGAGCTAGAGCTCAGTGTCAACAAGGATCACTTCTGAATATTCAGAAGTGGTCCTGGGTTACATCAAAAACAAAGCTTAAAGTTTCAATATCTTTGACACAAACTGAGCCCATAGGATTCAGGAAACCACTGAACCAAGACAGTGGTACTACATCGAAAAAGGCAAAAATCCAGCTGATTAAGCCTCAAGGGCTATTAATGTAGCGCAGCTGATCACCTCAAATTTGCTCACAGTGCCTAATTTCCTCTGTGAAACGCAGTAAACAAGGAATTTAAGAGCTGTTGGTTGGAGACACCACAAGTGCTGAAAAGTGAGGCTACAGAGCAACTTGACCTTAAAGCATGGCTGTCAAGGTTCTGAAAATGGACAACAGCCTGGCTGCCAGGAACAGACAGGCGTGGTGACACAGCTTATCAGAGACGCTAGTAAGAACAAGGAGAACCTAGCTGAGCTGTGGCTTGACCTGATTGCATGTGGCTCTATTCCACACAAACTGGTGTAGCTCTTTCCGTCAAAATGTCATGTTCCCAGTAGGATCAGAGACCCCATCGCTGACTATTACAACAACTAAAGGATGAGGGTCTCTTCAGGAGCAATAACATCAAGCTGGCACAAGGTTGAGATCAGCTTCATCACAGGGTGTAGTATGTATGAACATATTCACAAAGTCCGCCAACCGGAGTACAGAGGGCCCAGCATGAAATACACTCAACACCAACCATCCGTCAGAGCGTTCATGGATGACCTTACGTTCACCAAGGAATCAGTACCAGGCAGCAAGATGCAGTTCAGACCAGCAAAGTCTGGTAAGGTGAAGATGAAGAACAAATTTCAACATTGCAGGCACATCCCCACCATCACAGAGAAGCTTGTCAAGAGATGAGGCAAGGTTTTGACAGCTGAGGGACTAAACAGCTAGACTACTAAATTAATAAACAAAACAAAACAAAAAGGACTGTGGAGAGACTGTGTGACAGTGACATCTAGGATCATTTCATCACAGACAATGTCTGTCATCAGAATCAGCTTGACCTTCAACAGTCGCACAAGGGGTTACATGAAGATGACATGGTGAAGAAATCACATATCATCCAATCAAAATAAAGTATCCGACCATTTAATAATATTTCATGTTTGATATTCAACACTGGGTAAGACACAGCACTGGTAGGTCATTTGTCATTTGGGAGAAAAAAAACAGAAAATTATGGAAAATGGCTACAAATTATTTGCCCTCCAGTTAAGAAAAAGGTGGTCCCAAAGATCTGAAATGTGAATAAACTAGGTAAAGCAGGAAAAAATCAAACAGGGTGGAGGAGAAAAAAAAAATAATTTAAGTCCCTCTGTCTCCACTCACACTATCCCTTTTTCTGTTTGGCTGATCAAAGCCAGATGTATGCACATGAGGCCTTAATTAAACATTCTACTCTTTTCTCCTGCCTCCCTCTTTTTTTCAGTATGGGTTTTCTCATACACTCAGTGCCTCTTTGTTCTCCCCTTCATCCTTCTCTCCTGCCTTTCTCCCCCCAGCTCTCTGTCAAAGCAGGAAATACTACAAGTTCCTGGCCCTGAAGGGAGCACATTTCTTTTAACCACTAACATATGAAGGGATGAAGGAGGGAGGGGGTCGATATGAGGTTGAAACATTTTTGTCTGGGAAAGTGCCAGTAGCACAGAAAAAGATTGGGACATAACAAAAAGTTTCAAATGTTGCGGGTTCTGTTCTGTTCCATTGGAGAATTTGTGGTTCAAACAGTGTGAACCATTACTAACGTTTTTCTTTTTTCTATCCTTTCTCCCTATGGACCTTAATGACCACGGCAACTGAAACCTAGCATCTTAAACAGTCTTAGCAATCTGTGTGCTGCCCTTTTTTCTGGAGTGAGTGCATGCATGCATGCACACACACACACGTTGGTCTTTTTATTTCTTTGAGTACATTAATTGACACAGTACATTCCAAAACCCCTAACCCTAACAATGATTGTTGCAACTAAACGCCTAACCCTAACCTCAACCAAAACTCATTTCTAAACCAACTCCCAGTCCAGCAGCAACATGTGTGTTCTCTGAAAAGTCTCTTTGTAGTCCATATGTCATAACCTGGCTCATAGAAAATGACAAAAATGGAAAAGGATGCAAAATTACCATTAGATTAAAACTCATTTTATCATATACTAACTGATATTGCATTTAAATGTAAGATGTGATTGTCAAAAACATCAGTGGTTTAAGTGTGGATGTGTAGAAATAATGTGGTTAAGGTGTTGTGGAGAGAATCTAAACAAAAGCCAAATTAAACCATTTCCTAGGAAACGCTCAGACCAAGTAACTTGCAAACATCTCTTTCATAAGTCAAACTTACTCACAAATTTGGCTGGCCCTATAAAATATAATCGTTAATCCTTGGCAAAGGACAACAATATAGTTTTGAATTTACTTTTTTGAAATCAGCAAGAATCTTGGTATTTTGTCTGGCTTTGGCACCAAAATGTAAGGTAAAGCTCAACTAGACGATGACAGCAGAGCGATATTGTTTTTGACCATGTAAACAACTACAGAGTGCAAATACTTAAGTTTCCTGAGGATGTGCAGTAAAAACATGTTGTGCAACAGAGAGTCACCTTACAAACAAGGATAACTGCATATCAAATCCACCAGCTCCTTATCTTTCGGCTCAAACAGTTGAGCTTACAGCACATGGAGTTTACAGAGCAACTCTCAGAGCTCTGGCAACCCATCTCCCTCTTGTGTTATGGACACTGGACTGAACACAAGAGCCGGACGCACACCTTAACCTCAAATGAAACCAAATAATTAACTCAAGGATGTTAAAAAGTTATTCTATCTCTTGTTGAAAAAAATTTGTGATGAAAACAGACTCTTTGTCACTTTAGATGACATTCGAAATCCTGAACACTAGGATGAACCTGAATTACCACTTTAGAGGTTACTGACCTCAGTGTAACATGCAACACTTAGTTAATTACATTTTTATTATATATGAAGTTGACTAGTAGGGTAGGTAAGGAAGGTTCGGTTGCTGAAGAAAGTCGAATGTTTAAATGAGACTCAGTGAGCAGGATATGAGTATTAAAATATATATTTCGGCTTTAGTTGGTATTGAAAGTTAAACAAAATACAAACAAAAAAATACAAAATACTTTTAAAGTGCAACATCTTGGTATTGCACCAAGATTCACAATGACAGATATTTGTATTCAAGTTCAAATGTGACTTTCAAATCCAATTTTCCAATTGTCAAATGTCTTGGGTGCACCCTTATTACCTGAATCTCTGTGTTTAATCCTCACACTCAAATATTTTCATTCCACATCACAGTTCAATACGAAAAGAACATTCCATATCAGATACAAACCCAGTTACAAACACCATTCAGTAGAGGAATACATCATCACTTTTACACACTTCCAGGAAATTAGTAAACAGACTGTCAACAGACAGGGTCAGAGAAGTATCATGAGCTTGGAAATGTCTGTTTTCTATTTTAATCTGTACATAACAGTACAACATCTGTGTTGATTGGCATCAACTTTTTTAAAATAAAATTCAGTAACATGAAATATTGACTTGTTTTTAGATATTTTTTTATAAATATTTTCTTCAGAAAATACAGCATTTAACAATGTAGCTGCCAAGTAACAACTGTTTTCCCCACTAGTACAAAATAAAAATGGCTTCAATCTATTGAAAAACTCTGTAAATAAACATTAAATTCAATTAGCATTCATTCACTGAAATAAATCAGAAAAGTCTAACTAATAACTCAAAAGTGCATATACAATGGAATTCCTCAATGAATGAACATCCTCACCTACTGAATCTCCAAAAGTGGGTTGGGCACAGTCAGAAAAATATGGCAGTGCCCAGTGAAGCCAAATGTTTTCTAAAACATATAGAAATCCAATTTAACTTTTGATTGATATCGTATGAATTTGCATTTTTGACCGAGTCACATAGAAAACATTGTGCATTGTGCATAATTCATATGCATTACCTTGCTTTTGAAGTTTCATGAACTTAAAACACTTCCAAATCAAATGAGCAGACGAGAACTGCAGCTTGGCACGGGAAGCTAACGCTAGCAGTGGAAAGCTAATCAGTAAACTCCAGCTACCGAGTTGAATTACTCATGTGTTATTACATTTTCCAAGCAATTGCTTTCATCAAATCAAATCAAATCAAATCAAATCATTTTTTTTTTGTATAACCCCAAATCACAATTTACACATTATCTCACTGGGCTTTGACAAAATGTACAGATGTGACACCCTCAGCCCTTAGACCCTTGAACTGGGTGAGAAAAAACCAAAGAGGAGTGATCCTTCTTCCTAGGATGGACAGATGTGCAATAGATGTCACTTCTACAGAACAAAACATGACAATAGCAGTTTACTAAAAATGTTTGAGTTCATATGAGTCTATAAATCCAGATATAGTGTGGGTATACTATGTTGGTCTAGAAGTCATTGTAATCCATTGGCTAGGCTAGGCAATCCAGCCTAGGATCCAAGTCACAGGATCTTCTGGCCTAATTTGAGCAGAAGGCGTCAGGCAGGACCACAGCAGCAGCTCCCACCGCGACCTGAAAAGATCTTAAGGATGATAAAGCCCAAAGACTCCGGGGAAGAAGTAAAGTTAGTTCAAGGATATGGACATTTAAAGCAGCAGAGATTGAGTCTGAGTCAGAGGGGGCAGAGAAGAGAGCTCAGTGCATCATGGAGTGTTCCCTCAGCAACCTAAGCCTATAGCAGCATAACTAAGGGCTAGATAGGCCAGCCTTAACTATAAGCTTTATCAAAAAGGAAGGTTTTAAGCCTACTCTTAAAATCAGAGAGTGTGTCTGCCTCCCGTACCAAGACTGGAAGATAGTTCCACAGGAGAGGAGCTTGATAGCTAAAAGCTCTGCCTCCCATTCTACTTTTGGAGATCTTTGGGATCACCAATAACCCTGCATCCTGGGAGCGTAAGGTTCTGGATGGGCGATAGGGTACTATGAGCTGTTCAAGATAAGATGGTGACTGACCATAAATAGCTTTGTAGGTGAGAACAAGGACTTTAAATTCTATTCTGAATTTAACGGGGAGCCAGTGCAGAGAAGCCAGTACGGGGGAAATATGGTCTCTGATATTAGTTCTAGTCAGTACACGCGCTGCTGCATTTTGGATTAACTGAAGAGTTTTTAAAATTTTGTTAGGGCAACCTGAAAATAAAGAATTACAGTAGGCCAGCCTGGAAGTAACAAACGCATGAACTAGTTTTTCTGCATCTTGTTGAGACAGGATGTGCCGGATTTTAGCAATGTTACGGAGGTGAAAGAAGGCGGTCCTTGAAATCTGTTTAACATGTGATTTAAAAGACAGCTCCTGGTCAAAGATAACACCCAGGTTTCTGACAGTGGTGCTGGAGGCCAAGGCAATGCCATCCAGATTAACTATGTTGTTGGATAATGAGTCTCTAATGTGTTTAGGGCCCAGCACAATGACTTCAGTATTGTCAGAGTTTAACATTAAAAAGTTATGAGACATCCAGTTTTTAATGTCCTTAAGACATGACTGTAGTTTAGCTAACTGATGGGTTTCATTGATCATTGATAATTGGCAAACTTTCTGGGGAAGACCTGGTCTAATGAGGAGAGACGGCATCCATCCTACTTGGGATGGAGCTGCTCTCATTTCTAGAAATATGGCCAGATTTATTAGTCAGCCAAATTGACAATTCAGAGTTGAGGCCAGGAAGCAGAGTTGCAGTCTTACACGCTTCTCTGCGCTTCCTTTAGAGTCATCCACCTACAACCCCATAGAGACTGTGTCTGTCCCCCGTCCACATAAATTCACTAAATTCACTAAATCAAATAAGAGTTCACATAGGAACTTAATAAAAATCAACACCACTAATGAGGCAGTTTACAAAGTAAAGAGACTTAAATGTGGACTCTTGAATATCAGATCCCTATCATCTAAAGGTGCATTAATAAATGAGCTTATATCAGATAACAATATTAATAACAGATAACAATAATTCTGCCTTACTGAAACTTGGCTGTGCCAAGACGAATATGTAAGTCTTAATGAATCCACTCCTCCCAGTCACATTAACACACACATTCCCAGAGACACTGGCGGAGGTGGTGGAGTTGCAGCCATTTTCAATTCTGCCCTATTAATAAACCCTAAGCCCAAACAAAAATTTAGTTCATTTGAAAATCTCATTCTTAGCATTTCCGATCCAACCATGAAAACTCCAATTATGTTTGTTATAGTGTATCGAGCACCTGGACCCTACACTGAATTTTTATCTGAATTTTCAGAGTTTCTCTCAGCTTTGGTCCTCAAAACAGATAAAGTCATTATTGTAGGTGACTTTAATATCCATGTAGACATTGAAAACGACAGCCTTGGTACGGCATTTCTCTCACTATTAGATTCATTCGGCTTCTGTCAGTGTGTACAAGAATCAACACACACTTTTAATCACACCCTTGATCTTGTTCTGACATATGGCATTGAAATTGAGCATTTAAATGTCTCTGCGCAAAATCTGCTTTTATCAGATCATTATCTTCTAACATTTGAATTTCTGCTCATCAACTATAAACCAAGAGTCACTAGTTATTATAGCAGATGCATATCTGAGGACACTGTTGAAAATTTTAAAGAAATTATTCCCTCTGCATTAATTTCAGTGCCATATCCCAAAATAACAGAGGAGTCATATCTTAAATTTAGCCCCTCCCAGCTTGATCACCTTGCCGATTTCACTGCCGGCTCTCTACGTGCTTCACTCGATTCCATTGCCCCAGTTAAAAAGAAAACAAAACCAGTAAAGAGACTAGCTCCGTGGTATAATCTTAACACTCGCAAGTTAAAACAGGCCAGGAAATATGATCTTCTACACAGCTTTCATGGTTTCAGGTGGGATTTCTAACGTTTGCATTAGAAAACACTCATCTCTTAACCTTTTTATTTAAGAGCCATTGCTAGTGAAATTATGCTGGGAAATGCATTGCGCATCCAGGAAATATGATCTTCTACACAGCTTTCATGGTTTCAGGTGGGATTTCCAACGTTTACAATAGAAAACACTCATCTTTAGATTATTAACTTTTGTGAACGAATTTCAGCCTGAAAACGCTTTTCCGGCCATAAAAACTAGACCATTTAAACTTCTCATTTAAGAGCCGTTGCTAGTGAAATTATGCTGGGAATTTCACTAGCATTTCACTAGGATTACAGTATCAGGCTGGCGTGGCTTTTTTCCTATATATGTACACAGAATGTGTGTCTGTGACTGCGTAGTGCCTTGAGGGAGAGTAACCTCTGCTTTAACACTATGGTAGGCAGTGAACAGTTACAGAGTCCTCCGTGTGTGTGTGTTAGCTCTATCTTAAACACCTTAACAACAACCGAGACAGAGAGACTTTAGGTTACTGCTCTGTGGCACTTACACACGACTTTAGAAACAGACAAAACCATGTAAAAACTGGACATACAAATCTCAAGATATCACAAACATCATAATTGTGTATCTCTACGATATTTGCCTGGGCAGACGTCGGATTTCCTTTGCCCCTCTTAATTTTATGGGCACTCCCTTGTAAATTCAGAGGCTCTGGGCTATAGGGTGAAGTGCTGAGGAATTCCACCTGAGGGAGACATACACCGCTACAACACGGTTGGTCTGTTAGGAGATATTGAACCACCCTCCTAACCCCGGAGAGGAGAGGAGAGTTGGGTACCCGGTACAGGCAGGAAATATGATCTTCTACACAGCTTTCATGTTTTCAGGTGGGATTTCTAACGTTTTTGCATTAAATCAAATCAAATCAAATTTTATTTGTATAGCCCGAAATCACAATTTACACATTATCTCACTGGGCTTTGACAAACTGTACAGATGTGACATCCTCTGCCCTTAGACCCTCGAACCGGGTGAGGAAAAACTTAAAAAACCCTAAACAGGGAAAATAAGAAACCTCAGGAAGAGCCACAGAGGAGGGATCCTTCTTCCTAGGACGGACAGACGTGCAATAAATGTCACTTGTACAGAACACAAAAACATGATAACAACAGTTCATTTAGAATGTATAAAACATCCATGAGTCCCAGAGTCTGTGGATTCTATGAGTCCGGATGTATGGAAAGTCTAGTGATCCAGACGCAGGTGGACTCTGTTGGTCCAGGAGTCATTGTACTCCATGTAGGAAGATCTGGGTGTTGCTGAGTCCAAGAGTATGTAGAATCTGTAAATCCAGGGATATGTGAAGTGTAGTGGTCCAGAAGCAGGTGTAGTCTATTGATCCAGAAGCCATTGTGATCTGTGGGTCCCGATTTGCACTTGGAAATCCAGCCTAGGATCCAAGTCACAGGATCCAAGTCACAGGATCTCCTTTCCTAATGTGGCCAGGAGGCATCAGGCAGGACCACAGCAGCACCTCCCACCGCGACCTAGAAAAACCTGCAGGATGGTAAAGCACAACGACTCCGGGGAAGAAGTAAAGTTAGTGTAAGGATATGGACATTTACAGGAGCAGAGAAGGAGTCGGAGTCAGAGGGGGGAGAGAAGAAAGCTCAGTGAATCATGGAGTGTTCCCCCAGCAACCTAAGCCTATAGCAGCATAACTAAGGGCTAGATAGGCCAGCCTTAACTATAAGCTTTATCAAAAAGGAAGGTTTTAAGCCTACTCTTAAAATCAGAGAGTGTGTCTGCCTCCCGTACCAAGACTGGAAGATAGTTCCACAGGAGAGGAGCTTGATAGCTGAAAGCTCTGCCTCCCATTCTACTTTTGGAAATTCTTGGGATCACCAATAACCCTGCATCCTGGGAGCGTAAGGTTCTGGATGGGCGATAGGGTACTATGAGCTGTTCAAGATAAGATGGTGACTGACCATGAATAGCTTTGTAGGTGAGAACAAGGATTTTAAATTCTATTCTGAATTTAACTGGGAGCCAGTGCAGAGAAGCCAGTATGGGGGAAATATGGTCTCTGATATTAGTTCTAGTCAGTACACGCGCTGCTGCATTTTGGATTAACTGAAGAGTTTTTAAAATTTTGTTAGGGCAACCTGAAAATAAAGAATTACAGTAGTCCAGCCTGGAAGTAACAAACGCATGAACTAGTTTTTCTGCATCTTGTTGAGACAGGATGTGCCGGATTTTAGCAATGTTACGGAGGTGAAAGAAGGCGGTCCTTGAAATCTGTTTAACATGTGATTTAAAAGACAGCTCCTGGTCAAAGATAACACCCAGGTTTCTGACAGTGGTGCTGGAGGCCAAGGCAATGCCATCCAGATTAACTATGTTGCTGGATAATGAGTCTCTAATGTGTTTGGGGCCCAGCACAATGACTTCAGTTTTGTCAGAGTTTAACATTAAAAAGTTATGAAACATCCAGTTTTTAATGTCCTTAAGACATGACTGTAGATTAGCTAACTGATGGGTTTCATCTGGCTTCATTGATAAGTATAGTTGTGTGTCATCTGCATAACAGTGAAAATGTATGGCGTGCTTTCTAATAATTTTACCTACAGGAAGCATATATAGAGTAAATAGTAATGGTCCAAGCACAGAACCTTGTGGGACTCCATGACTAACCTTGTCATATCTTGATGATTCATCATTAACATGAACAAAATTATATCTATCAGATAGGTAGGACTTAAACCATCTTAGAGCAGATCCTTTAATGCCAATTTGGTGTTCCATCCTCTGTAGTAAGATGTGATGATCGATAGTGTCAAAAGCTGCACTAAGATCTAATAAGACTAGTATAGAGATAAGTCCTGCATCAGATGCAGTGAGGAGGTCATTTGTAACTTTTACCAATGCCGTTTCTGTGCTGTGATGCTTTCTAAAACCTGACTGAAACTCTTCAAATAGACTATTATACTGAAGAAAGCTACATAGTTGTTTCGCTACTGCTTTCTCTAGAATCTTTGAAAGAAAGGGGAGGTTGGATATTGGTCTATAGTTGGCTAAAACTTCTGGGTCTAGGGTAGGTTTTTTTAGGAGCGGTTTAATTACAGCTACTTTAGATGACTGGGGCACATAACCTGTTACAAGGGATAGATTGATAATATTTAGTAGTGGATTGCTAATTAAGTGTAAAACCTCTTTGAGTAACCTAGTAGGTATGGGGTCTAGTATACAGGTTGACGATTTAGATGAAGATAGTGTTGTCGTTAGTTCATGAAGGTCAATTGGATGGAAGCTTTCCAAACACACATCAGGACTAATAACAGCCTCTATAATTCCTGTTGCTGAACTGGAATCTGTGGAGTGTAGGATATTTTCTCTGATAAGTATAATTTTATTATTGAAGAAGTTCATAAAATCATTACAGGTGAGGGCTCTAGGAATGCATGGTTCAATAGAATGATGGCTCTCAGTCAGCCTGGCTACAGTGCTGAAAAGATCCTGGGCTTATTCTTGTTTTCTTCTATCAACGCTGAATAGTAGTCTTTTCTTGCTCGGCGAAGGGCCTTCCTGTATACTTTAAGGCTATCCTGCCAGGCCATGTGTGGCTCTTCCAGTTTAGTGGAACGCCATTTCTTTTCAAGTTTATGAGTTTTCTGTTTTAACTTGCGAGTGTTAAGATTATACCACGGAGCTAGTCTCTTTACTGGTTTTGTTGTCTTTTTAACTGGGGCAATGGAATCGAGTGAAGCACGTAGAGAGCCGGCAGTGAAATCGGCAAGGTGATCAAGCTGGGAGGGGCTAAATTTAAGATATGACTCCTCTGTTATTTTGGGATTGAGGCTTCAGCTTCTTAAGGTGGTGATTGAGGGACAAGACAGATGGAACAGCACTGATTGTGATTACCTTTCCCCCTGTGTCAAATCATTTTCTTCTCCAAACGGTTTCAGGATGTTTACCAACTCCTTCAACAGATTCCCTCCCGTGCTGTGAATGACAACTCCTTGTGCCCAGCCTTTTCCAGAACAGCAGAGAGCTTAAGATGATCACATTGGAGAACTGCCTTCACTTGCCTTAGTGTTGAGTTCCATCTTGTGTTGATAGCAGGAGGGAGGCTTTTCTGTTCCACAAATTTAGCATCAAACACATCTTTAAATATCATGTTTGAGTCCAGCAGTGAGCTGAGTTTTAATAACTTTGAAAGAGAAGGAGATGCTACTTTTGTTTCTTTCAAGCCATCTCCCACCACCAGCTGAGGAGTGCGCTCAAAAAACTGCAGGCGCTGTTTCTTTGCGATAGCAACATCTACTGTTAGCTGCTCTTCCAAGGTTAAATCATGCTAGAGCTCTGGGTCATCAAGATAATCCCTTCTCTTCATCAATCATCTTCTTTTTCAGAGGGAAAGCACACAGTGAATGCTTTTGCCATGTTAGCAGTGTTGTCACTAATAATGTAGTCCAGTTCATCTTTAATGTTGTATTCATCACATACTACCTCAAACTGGTCACAGATTCTCTCAGCTGTGCGAGTGCCTTTGAAGCAGTTGCAGACCAAGAGATTGACCTTAAAATGTATCCTCTCTGCCTCTTTCTCTATCCAATGCACAGTTACACCAAGGAACCCCCTCATCTTTCGGTCAGAAACATGGTCAGTGTTGCTCAGTTGAGTTTTTAATTTAGAACTTCTCTCTGCAGATAGGTCGTCTGTTTTTGATGTCAATGTTTTACAACACACGGGGCTGTACTTGCTGTCAGAAAGTGCCGAAAGCTCTTGTTTTCCACAATAGACAGGGGGAAGTTTCAATCAATAATCAAGTTGGACAGTATTGCATTGGTGATAGCTTTCTGTTGTGGATGACTCTTGCCGTAAATCCATGGAGTAACGTGAACGTTACGTTACCTATCTTTCTGTGAGGAGTTTACGTGTTCTCCCTGTGTTCCTTCAAAAACATGTTAGACACTTCAGTCAGGTTGGCCCAACTTGGCAACATGCTCAGTGGCAGTGGCTCAGGACTAACCATCAATTCTGATCTCGCAATTTCGTTGTACATAGTGTATAATGACAATAAAGGTACTTCACCTTCGCTGCTATGACAGTTTACAGCACTGGTCATGTAGTTTAAAAGCCACTTTTGTAAACTTATTTTGGGTGAACATTAAAGTACGAGTCTTGGAATGAACCCGCATTTCAGGCAACAGATTAGGCAACAGATTATCGTGTTTGCAATGTGACGTTACCAGTACAGTACAGCTAGCAAAACTAGCTTGTCAAAAAGTGAACATTACCTGAACATTAGCTCGCCAGCTCTACTTACCGTTATTTGTGCAACTTCAGCTGTCGAACTTAGTTGGAAGCGTCTCAGTCTGTAATTTTCGACCAGCATGTCTTGCACAGTGCAATTCGTTTTTTGTTGACCACCTCATAATTTTTATAGCCGAACAAAATTAGGTACCATTTTTGCAAATTGTTGCTTTGGTTATCATTTCATCAAATCAATATGGATGTAATTTGATTGGATGCTGTGCCACACAGCGTTCCTTAATAATTTGTTTCGTTTGTGTTTTGGTGAAAGTTGCAAGTCTTTTCAAGTCAAAGGGCACAAGTCCAAGTGAAGTCAAGAGTTATTATTGTCCAAGTCGAGTTGCAAGTCTTTTAATATTTTTTCAAGTCGAGTCGAAAGTCATCAAATTCCTTTTGATGACTTGCCTTGGTACCATGACCCTAAAGCAATTGAGGCCGATGAGAAAGCCTACTACAACCAATCTCTCAGTGGTTGGCTCTCATCTGCTATTCCCGTGAGATGACTCCATTATTTCGCAGTCTCACAAGTTGGAATATGAGCACGGTTTACAGGAATGCAGTCCTTCCTGTAGGCGACTGGAACATAAATCTTAATGACAAAGATTTATCCACATACAAAAAGGCCGGAAACACTCTTACTTGTATAAACAGTGTCTCACCTACTCATGGCTGTCAATATAAGCTTCACAGGATGCTTTTTTAGGATTCAAAACCATTGCTCACTTCTTGATCAATGTGGTGTCATGCTGAGCAGTGAGTAAAGTCTTTAATCTTGGATCATGAATGAAGCTTGTGTCTATTATCTTGACAAAGAATGCGTGGACTTTTAAACATTTCATTGATTTGACCTTGGATTTTCGTTGTCTTTAGCTGTTTGAGTGGTGAAAACACTTGCTTTTTTCCTTTTTGTGTTTCTTAGATTTTTCTTCTCAACACCAGCAACCACCATCTTTGAATTTTTGTAGAGCATGAAAAGTTGTAATTGAAGGCAATCTCTGCCTAAGCTTACATGAATATAGCAGTCTTTAAATTTGGGAATTTTTGATTTTTAAGGAAGTCTCTCCTGCCATTAACATTGATTTAAGTGTCATCAAATCAACGTGGATGTAATTTGATTGGATGCTGTGCCAGCAGCTTGCACGCATGCACACACACAGCAGTCCTTAATAATTTGTTTGTTAATAGTTTGTGTTTTGGTGAAAGTTGCAAGTCTTTTCAAGTCAAAGGGCACAAGTCCAAGTGAAGTCAAGAGTTATTATTATAAGTCGAGTTACAAGTTTTTTAAGATTGTGTCAAGTCGAGTCTAAAGTCATCAAATTCCTTTTGATTTAGAGTTTTAGGGTTCATTTGGGGTTTCTATGATTTCTGAGCCATTCAGTATGTCAAGACCTTTGACATGAGACAAAGCATCTTGACATGCATTGAGAAAATCTTAATATTCGGAGTCCCTCAGGATACTTTAGTTGAATTTTTGGCCAATTGTTAAGCTTCTCTCTGATTGCTTTCTGAATTATTTCGCTTATTTCAGGCATTTAAGTAAGCATCTTTATCATTTTGGGAGAATGTGCCATCGAGAGCCTGCCATGCTGGGCCACAAACATTTTTTTCATAAAGCAGAGTTTTTCAGCCTGTTATTGCTCTTTGGTCGATGAGTGGGGTAAATGCTTCCATTCAAAGAATTGAATGGGATCACCACAGAATACAAATGGCTCTTGGGCAGGGACAGACCATTCTGTCTTGAAAGCATTGAGCAAGAGATGAAATGTCTACAACAACAGGACATATGGAGGTGACAACTACAGACACATTGGTTTCTTTATTGTTTTAATAGTTATAGTCAGCAGCCTCATGTTATCTTAGTCTGAGCTGCCGGAACTTCCTTTTTTGCCTGCAGTCACTTCAATATTTGCTTTTGTGTATCTAGAGCCTTCCATTGTTGTTCCTCGAACTCTCAAATTGATTTCCCTTTCCTTTCTTCCTCTAGTAGCATTTCATAATTTGCTTCCTTCACTGCTAGTTCAGCTGCTGCATCTGCACACATAACTCCCATAGATGAAGTCATAGAGTGGGTTCAGACTTGCCTTTGCTTATCAAAGAGGCTACAGATCCGTAAACAGACTTTGCATAGCTGTGATTGAGGAGTTCCTAAAGGCAGCATTTTTCCTCTTCTTCATTAAATTCATCTTCCTCATCTATACCTCTGCTATAGGCAATGCTGATGATTTCTTTGGTCACTGATTCATACATATCTACCCCTCTTCTGATGTCAGCAGAGGATGTGATGAGGTCTTGAATTTCATAATACATTTTCATTATGTCTCCTTGGCCTTTCTAATTTCCTCAACAGGAGCACAGAGTTGACTCTCAGGTATGTATTTTAAAAGCTGGTCTCCTGCTTTGCATAGTTGGAGTTTCCATTTCTCCCTTTTCTTGGCTTTTTCATATTGGAGTGCATGCATCTTCTCAGTAGGAATGTGTGCACGTTCAGAGTGTCTGGGACATTCAGGTGGATCAGTGTCTTTTTTAAGCTTGCTTTGGACATACGTCACACTTTGTTATTCTTGCTGGAGCTTACTTTTCAAACCTTGAGCATTCTGACAGACTCCAGCCATCTGCTCCTCTAACTAACTTTCAAACTGCCTGACTCTGACATTATCAGCTGAAATTTAAAGGTAAGAAGTTACAGAAAATTACTTAGCAGATAACTAAAGTTTGCAATAAACAAATAAATACAAGCACCAGTACAGAATGGGTAACAGAGATGCTTTAACATATAGACACTTGACTGTAAATGTGAATGTAGGTCCATAAAGGACAAAGGCTTCTAAAAACTCCAAACGGAAAATCAAGATAATATGAACATGTCCTCAAATGCAAATCCCTTGTGATGTCAAAATGTCCTGAGCAGGAGCCTAACATATCCAATACAAATATATTAACTTGCATACATATGAGTAGCTGAATATGTTCATGAAAAATCCCCCTTAAACAAAATTCTTATTTGTAATGGAAGTCCAAAAAGTATAAAAGGGGGTGTACTTAATTATGAGGTCTATTTATTGTGGGCGAATGTCTATGAGTAGTTATTTAACTATAACTGTCCCCTCCTTTGCAGAAGATTAACAGCTGAGTTCACTGGCTCATTCCTAGAAACTTTTCATATGTTGACTGTAGACCACATATAGGGGTAATACTCATAGTTCAGTGATTGTGACAGTAGTTTACAATTGGACTCATGAGATTGCTGCCTGAATTGTCAAGGTGGATAATATGATTAGATACTCAAACATGCAATGGATGAATCCAACGAAGCCATATTATAACATAATTTTTCCTTGCCTTTCCTTTAGATTTGTCTTCAGAAAAAAACGTAAGAGCTGAAAGACAAATACATGAAATTAAATAAGCTCCTACAAACACCAACACTACAAACATTTATGGACTGTGTTAAACTCATACAAATGCAAAGAGAACAAGGCTAACTCATATGTAACCCTTAGCAAACATGCGTTGTAAAAAAGAGACGATAACATGACTAACAAACCTCTCAGAAAGAAGTTAACAGCAACAAGGCCTTTGTCAATATATATTCACATACACTCTTGCAGTGAAATTGACGAAAACACATGTAGATGTGCAAAACAAGTAACATTGCAGAGTACATTGTTTATAGGTGCTGAAATTCCTTTCACACAACATTGTATGTCAAAAAAAGACCGTTTAACCTTGCTTTGTTGTATACAAACATCAATTGCTGCTTGTTAGATGTACAAAAACAAAACTTAAAACCAGATATGAAGGCTTTGAATAGAATAAACCTCATTAAAACAATAAAGGCTTACAGAAAGTGTTCACTTTAATAATAGGCCTTCACAGGAGTCATTTACAGCTGTTTAGTGCATCCCAAGATTCCTAAGATGGAGTGGCAAGGAACTCCTCAATGTCTGATATCATAAAAATTGACACAGCGACAATATCCCATGCAAAACGAGGGGTCTAACCCCCCAAATGTTTCTTCACTAATTAAATTCCCATTAGTATTACTGTGACTAGTTGTGGTGGGTACATTTGCACTAGAGACTGCTAGTTGGGGAAGTGACTAGCAAACCCACAACCCTCCCATAACTATTGACATGCTCTTAAGCAACTACCAGAGAGCACCCAGGAAACCCAAAAGGGACACTGCTACAACCTACTAGAGAAAACTTTTCAACGCAACACAATGCATACAATTGTCAACTGCACCTGTTTACTTGCACAAACAACCACTGGGACCAAGACTAGGACTCTCCCTCTCAAGGTCTAAGGTAAGTAAAAGAAATCTACAAACTTACCAGTTACCTAACTTGCATACAAGCTTTATCTCATAAGCAGTCCCACTTTAGTCTGTTCCAACAGCCAGAAATTTCCCTCAGTCAAAACATACGCTCATGAAGAGCAAACGAAAGTTTATTGCCACAGTAACAGAGGAACACAGAAACCAGCTTGTGCCAACAGCATTCCAAGATAATTTTACAAGCACACACTAGCTGGCAATGCGTCTCCATTCACAGGGCCCAACCCTAAGGAAGACAACCACAATCACGCCACACACAACACAATACAGAGTAAGTTTGAATGTATGTTTTCATCCTTTAAGTTTTGATGCAGCAAACAAACAAATATGGAAACAGATAAATAGAGTAAGCCACCACTTAACCACCAGCCAAGATGTTACACAAGGATTTCAATCAAATCAATGGAAATTTTAACTAGTTGATTTCACACAAATGGGGAACAAAACCCCATTTTTAGTCTTAACCTTGCTCATAGGAAATGAATGTGAAATTACCATAAAAATGAAGAGTGCAACAGATTAACAGAGCAGAGCATTTAATGTACGATGTGGTTGTCCACAACAGAACTTTCAAACAGTCACAGACATCTTTTCAGCTGAAAGTTTTCTCTTCTTACAGAGAAATGTACAATCTCAACCACAAAACCTGGGTAAAATGTACTCACAAATACTTTGCTCTGAATTAACAATCCACCCATTTGGTGACATATATCATGATGCACTGAACCAAAAGTGCATAAAAATAAAAATTTAAAAATAAAAACAATATTATTAAATTAGTATGCAGGATTCCTAATGATACAAACAGACAGGCACGGTGGGGCAGGGCAGGGCATTTCAAAGCTAGGGAGCCCGATTGGAAAAGTTTGGATTTGTGAACCATTAACAGGGCTTTGCTGGGCGATGTCAGGCATTGAACAGGCTCTTTATTTATATTGCGCTTTTCTGGTCATTGTTGACCACTCAAAGTGCTTTAACACTACATGTTTTGCATTCAACCATTCACACACATATTCAAACACTGGTGGCAGTGACTACTTCACAGGGTGCCACACGCTCATCAGTAGTGTTATCCATTCACACACATTCATACACTGATGGCGCAGCATCAGGAGCAATTTAGGGTTCAGTGTCTTGCTCAAAGACAATTCAACATGTTAACTGCAGGGTCTACCAGGAACTTTCCCATCACTGGACGGCCGCTCTACGATCTGGGCTCCAGGCAACCAAGCAATTAAATACTAAAATCAATTTTAACAGGTAACCAATGGAGGGCAGCAAGGACTAGTGTACTGTGCTCACTCCTCTTTGTGAATATATTAAACGCCTGGCAAACATGTTTTGAATTAATTGGATTAGTTAATTTGCATTGCAATAAATTAGTTTAGAAAAAAAAACAAAAAAAAACGCTTGAATAAGTTTCCTGGAGATAGAAATGACTAATTTTGGTAAGTAGCCTCAGTTAAGCAAAGCATGACTGCACTATATTGGACACCTGGGCATCAAAAAATAAGTATTAAAAACTACTTGGTTGTGGGTCTGATTACAAATATCGTAGGATAGGGTGCCCAAACTAGAGGACAGGTTATTTTTGGTATTGGTGAGTGGTGAGTATGATAATATTTGACTTGCAGTCATTTTGTTTAAAAACATATTTAGGCTTCCATTTTTTTTAAATATCAGGCAGACAGGTTATGTATGACCTGTGAAACATCAATGAAGCCAAACGAAGGCAGGGTGTAATATCGAGTGTCATAAAAGTGGAAATCTATGCTTTGAGCGAGAAGGATATTGCTCCAGGATTAGCATGTGAATATTGGATAAGAGGGGAAGGAAACCCCCTGCAGCACCTCTAAGACAGAGGAGCACAGAAGGAGGATGCATCACCTCATGACAAATAGAATAAGAACCAGTCCAGTACCACACCACTGATTCCAACACTGTATTTCAGAAAGCTGATTAAAATGCTGTCTGTGTCAGAGACTGAACTAAGGTCAAGAAGAAGTAAAATGGAATAAATAAATAGAGACTTTGAAGAGAGCAGTCTCAGCGCTATGAGGGGTTCAGAAATCTCACTGGAACTTTTTGAAAATAAGATTATCATTAATAAAATAAATCAGCTGAGTAGACGTAAGTTTTTTCTATAATCGTAAAAAATATAATTAAAATGGCAGCTTGGATATGTATCTAAAATTGTTTAAAATGGAGGCATCCTAAAAGGGAGCAAACAATAACATGCTTAAAATAGGTAGGGGATCAAAATGAACATTTGCATGACTCCAAAACACAACAGTAAAAAGATGCAAAAATGGCAAGATTTATTATTTTAACAGTACAAAAAGTACAAAATTCAACAGGCTAAGGCAGAGTTTAAAAAAAAAAAAAAAAAACACAAAAGAGGGACTAACACGAACAACATAAAGAAAGGATGCTGAAATGTGAACAAAACGAACTGACAGCAAGTAATAAAATAAACGGCACATGACCTGCTGCCGAGAGACAGTCATGACAAAGGGAAGATCCAAGACAACAAAGAGCAGTCAATAATAACTAAAATTTCTGGACCAACCATTTGAAATACAGCTTTTAAAAACCAAGTGAATGGATTATGAATAGAAACAAATGTGCCATGCAGCCCAGGTGCTTGAATGTAGCAGTGGGGAAGAGACATATGAAAAATAATGCTGTTTATAAAAATACACAATTAGCCCTTAAGTATATTGCAATTGACGAAATTTGCAAACCGATCTATGATTGAAGAGAGTTCAAACTAATTTTTTTACACACACTTACACGAATAGCACAGGATCATCAGGATGCTTCCATTGATTAACAGACATCTCAACCTTCACTTTTCTACAGGGAAATAAAAACCTTATTTTAGTGAACTGCATGTAGTTACATTTCATTAAAAAAAGAAACTAATAGTTAGGTGGTTAGTGTACTTTAAATTGTAATACTGTTCAATACTCAAATTGACACTGTATTATTAAATACAGACAGATTTGTATTCATTTACAGTAGCCTACAATTAAAACTGAAACAGTAAAAGCAGTTGTGGCATAACACTTTAGACAAGGTCCTTCAAAATTATCAGTACGAATCTCACTAAACCTTTTGAGAGACACATTAAGATTCTTTGCATCCTCTGCCACAGAGAAAAAATATCTATATGTGTGTGTGTGTGTGTGTGTATGTATTCATTATATTTGTTTATGGGTTACACAAGAAATGTATTATGATGATTATTGCAAACTTATCCATAACACTGTAACAATGACTGTAACACAGTGTATTCAATCATTGTTATTTATTCTCTTTACCAAGCTCCAAGCTGAAAAATAATGACTGCAAAGTAAAAAAAAAAAAAAAAAATCAATAAATATTACATTCATAGAACCTCTGACAGCAAAATGAACAACAGTCTTCATTAACACGAGCTGCATTACACTAAGCGTGACGGTAATAATGAGAAGCACTTAAATGATTATAAAAATGTTTGGTACAATTAAAATAACAGTATATGACAATGTATCTGTAGTAATTTAATGCATTATAACTAAAGTTGTGCAACATAATTACAGTAGATCACGGAATGACTGTAAAACACATTAATTTCTGATAGGATTGTCAGAACTATAAGATGAACTAAAAGATAAATCACTAGGATTAATCTTATCCTGGCTGTCAGCCTGCTCTGGAGCAGGGAAGATGCAAAGCCTAAATATCCATACTAACTTAAGTTATCTTAATTTTACCTGCTGTCATGCAACCATGTCAAGGCTAAATACAGCCAAGATAACTGGAAAATCCCTTATCTTGGTTTTGTGCAATATACCCTTGTGATATTGTTGACTTCCTCACATTGCGTATACATCATGATCATTTGGTTTATAATTTTTTAAAATGAACTTAATTCTACAATCACTGTATCTGACTGTATACTGCTTGACTTCCCTTGCACAGGCCGTGGTCAAAAATGGACTTGATTCATATCCTCACAATGAGCAGTTTAAAAAAAGAAAGAGGGAGAAATCATCGAGATAATGAGATCTTTCACCATTGAAAATGATAATTATCTATATAAATATGGGCTGGCAATACTCCGGCAACACTGTTTGTGTGGTTACACACAAGTGCTGTAGTCACCACATGCTGCTCATACATTAGACAGTGGTCATTACTTTCAGTGAACCAGTGCGGAAGCGAAGAATCTTCTTCTTAAGGGCATGTGAGGCCTTAATCTTGACAAAAGTCTTGGGGTGCAGGGATGCTTCAGGTGGGACAGGAGTTGATCGAAGGGAAAGTTGAGAGGGTAGTTGTTGAGGCCAAACCAGACCACCACTCTCATCTGAGTCACTGGACAAAGAGCTAGAATCTGGAGAGTCGGCCTCACTAATGCTGGACTCAGATTCACCCTGACCTGGGAGAGGGTAGTCCTGACTAGGCTGATACAATGGCACTTGAACTCTCTCGAACTGGTATTCCACGTGCTGATGATGGTTGGCGTGGTGAGGATAGGCACATGATGCATATGTTGGACAAGATTTGCATGTGGGCCTTCCAGTGTGACCCTTTTGGTTTGAAGCTGAGGAGCCTTGCATGGGTAACTGGTCAGACTCATCCTGGCTGAGCTCTGGCTGGGTGGATTGCCAGCGACGAGAGCTAGCACATCCTTGGTGATGTTTCTTGTTCGTAGTTTGACTACTACAGCTTTCTCTTCCACAACTTCCACTTCCTCCACCATCTCTCTCTATGGTATTGTACTTGCAATCTTGAACCCTTTGCACGCTGTTCTCTGACTGAGACCTGCATGATTTCTTCCCATGCTTCCTCCCAGCACCACCTCTGTCTTCATTTGAGCGACACTTTTTTTGGCCTCCCCTGGATCTCGGGGGTTGGATCTGAGATACTGTGGGTTGCTGCTCTGGATGGTAATGGACTCTTTCTGGAGAATATGTGCTTTGGTTGGGCTTGGGTCGCCCAGAGCCCTTGTGGGCGTAGAAATGCGGGTGAGGATAAGCTCTGGTGGAGGCTCGGTACAATTGAGCTGGAATATACTCTGCATTGACCAGTTGTGCATCAGGCAAAGCTGCATGGTGATCCTTTAACAAAGCTGGAGGAGAAGAGTAGTGGAAATGTTGGGTTGAATCAGGTTCACTATTGCCACTATTGCAGGAGTCTGGATGGACTTGCAACACTTTGAAAGATGGATAGTCCAGCAAGCTTGAGTGAAAGGCATTAATTATAGAGGGCCGCCTGGGCCTGTGATAAAGCTCTGTTTGATGCTGGATGTTTTTCTGCTGATAGTGGTGGTATTTAATTGAAAAATCTTCAATAAATCCTGTTCCTTGGTAACACTTCTGATTAACCACACGGTAAACCTGTGGAGTTGCTGGCTCTGAAGGCTGGCGTGGACTTGAAATCTCTTGAGCAGACAGCTGTTTTTGTGAGTGTTGCTCCTCCTTGCAACGTAGGCTCACACTAACAGCACTGGCATCATTTGCCAGGCTTGTTTGGGGCTTTAAGGGGCATGTGGGTAAAGCCCTACGCTGGATCAATCCAAATATATAAGTCTCTACCTTTTGGGTCTGTTGATAATCTTCCTGATTGTGGTCATCATCCCTCATCTCCTCCAAAGCATGAGTAACAGTCGCCTGTCTCTTTGGCTCTGATATCCATATTTTTCCTGTTTTTGTCTCCACAGTACCCTCAGAGGCTGAGAGGAAATGAGGGACCAAAGGGTAGAAATTGAATTCAGGAATTTTTTTTTGGTTGGTGACAGGTCCTTCTCCTGACAAAGACAGTGCAGACCAAGAAAGGGAACAGAATTGTTCTTGCTGTTAAGGAAAGCTATTCTCCAAAGTACAGTAGAAAACAAATCTGAACCAAAAAAATTCTGATCTGAAAGTTCATTAATGTGACCATAGTTTCCTACAGTTTTGTGTAGATGAGTCACCAACAATCATGCATCTTTTGCGCAATAAATATGTTATCTGCAAAATTTAAAACCACAGCTATGATGCAAAAAACAAAACAAAACAAAATAAAACAAAAATTACTATTTAATACATGAAAAGCATACAATATATTTTTTGGTGCAGTACTCTCAAACTGTTTTCACAAAGAGTCATAATATGCAAAATTTATGAGTATTGTAACAACTGACTAACAACATATCATACACTATCATACTTTTAAACACTTTTTCAAAAAGAAATCAAAATAAAATCCCATTGTGGATTATTGGTTATCTAATCTTCCCCTGTTATTTGGGTAACACAATGTGCATGCTACCTCTATAGGTAAATTTTGATGTTCTAAACATGGATGAAGTTGAACAAGGCCAATCTGGACATTCAAAAGTCCATCAGAAACCACTATATATTGAGAAAATGATCCCATTACACATTGGATCAGAGCAGTCTGGACACTAGGTGCAGAAGTTGCCAAATGCCTTTAAAAATAAATAAATAAATACATTTATTGGTGTAGCTGTAGCTTAGGCTATTAACAGAATTGAGATGTGTGACAAAGTTGACAAATATTTTAAACATTTAAATTACATTCAGCAATGACATTTAGGTTTAAGAGAAGCAAGGTTGAGGATTTTACCTGAACAGAATGGACTGTCCTCTAGATCAGTAAGAAAATCTGGTGCTTTCACCTCAGAGATTACCATCAGCTCTGCTACTTGCTGTTCTAAAGGTGGATCTATACCCCAGGGTGCATACTGGAGATGGTCCTGAAATACACAGACAAGAGATTGTATTTAAATAAAACCCCTACTAAACATGCACACAAAATAGAAACTGCTCTGAGGAACCTTCATTTTGTACATTCATTCCAGTGCTCCATCAAGACTTCAAAAAGCCTCTGTATTACAGCTATAATATTATACATATGGTAGAAAAAAACTTTTAAATTTTCTGGGGAAGGGTCATTTATTCACATCATTGTAGTTGTATAAAATCCAAATCCATTCATCTCATGAAAGTGTGTGTAACAGTTCCAACCGTTCCCATAATGTGTGTCCAATCCTGCCTGCAACAATTACAAATATTTGTGTTTTCTCATGAAATGAAATGAAATGAAAACATGATGTTTTATTGTGCAGTATTGTGCAGTATTAATACTGAGAGATGTATATAAATAATTCTATACAGCACACCTAATATAGGACAAAATTCTATTGTACTTTTTTTCAAACTTTTTGAATGTGGCATTTTGCTGAAGCTTTGTTTCAGTTTTTTTTTTTCAACAGGTTTGACTCCAGGCCCCCCTACTTCACCAGCCCTCACACTCCACCCCTGACTCCCATCCCTACCAACCCCATGACAGTGTAGATGATGCTATCATTTGTCTTCTGCAGAAGGCACATTCTGCACTGGAGAGACCCAACACCGAGTCTGCATCTCTTCTTAGACTTCTCCAGCACCTTCAACACCATCCAGCCCAGGCTGCTGAAAGCGAAGCTACAGGACATATGCCGGTGGATTCTCCTCTGACCGCATGGATCACGGACCACTTGACAAAGAGACCTGTATGCAATCGGACGCTCCTGATGTTTCATCATTCTGTTGTGGCGATCGCTATCTTCTTTGCTGAGGTGTGCTGGAGCACAGGCATCAAGGCAAAGGACAACAGACTGAATAAAATTATCAGAAAAGAGGGGTTTGTTTTTGGCATTCAGTTGGCCACCTTGGAGGAGATTGGTGGATCAGAGGATGCCGACCAAGCTGCTGGCCATCATGGACAACACCTACAACCCCCTCCATAAAACTGTGAACATTCTGAGGATCAGCTTCAGCAACAGACTGATCCAACCCTGTTGCTACAAGGAACAATACAGGATGTGGTTCCTCCCCACTGCAATCAGACTTTTCAACACCTTTGTCATTAGATACTAGACACTTTACTTGTTAAAATCATTCACATCCTCCTATCTGCACTAAACTCTGCACAACTTCTGCATATATTGTTAATTTTTTTTAATGTATTTTTCTTTTAATTATTTTTGTACTATTTTTTAATTTATACTCCTATATGTCCTATTGGTCCTGTGTTGAACATCCTTGCTGCTGTGAAGAATTAATTTCTCTACCAGGACTAATTAAGTCTTTATTATTATCTGTATCTCTATCTATTTTCTATTTATTTTATGTGGAAAAAAAAATCCACACTCATGTGGCATATCAAGTTCCTCTTCATCTGTGAGGAAGAAAGCCTGAAACACAGAACAACAACTTTCACATTCACAGACAGCTATGACCTCAAGTACTCATTATCAAAACACGTCATTCTCCCATCACCCCCTCTTGCTCAAAAACACGCACAGACACATTCATGCACGCACACACAGATCTCGAGTCTGAACCACCCACATTTAAGCAAAATGCTTGATAACAATCTAAAGTGTAGGAGTTTTATAACAGAAAACAGAGACATGGAGAGAGAAAACTATAAAATTCATAAAAAAAAAAAAAAAACTTCTCGCTGCAAGATGCTTCAAAATAGTTTCACCACTTATCAAATCAAAACAACATACAGTACACCAACAATAGACACAGACTGACTGAGATTCAGCGGTAGGTCTTATTTTCATGACATTTCACCAAAGTCAAATTTCCACATTTCATGCTCAAAAGTCCTCATTTGAAATTCTTCTGTAGCTTTCCAGGAGGGAAGTAAGAACGATTGTATTTTATATCCAGAGGAGACACTTTGCTCTAAAAATATCAGCTTTATGTCAAGACAAGAGAGGTTAAAACCTAACACATCTGACATTTCTAAAGTCATACATTTATTCTGAAGTGATTCCACTTGAAGAGCTTGAAAAGCTGCTCATATATGTCGTCATGAGTTTTAATTATTTCACTACAATATTTCACTTCAATATTTAAAGCAACCCCAATAAAGTCAAACATCAAACCTTATCTTACTAAAGAGCAAAAGAGTCTTTGGTTGCAGTTATTGCTTTAACTGGGCTCACGCTATTGGGGACAATAAAGTTCTTTTGAAAAGGTGTT
Source organism: Mola mola (assembly GCA_001698575.1). Taxonomy (NCBI): domain Eukaryota; kingdom Metazoa; phylum Chordata; class Actinopteri; order Tetraodontiformes; family Molidae; genus Mola; species Mola mola. The sequence goes on from KV751347.1 coordinate 5,101,972, forward strand.
GAGTCACGCACAAAATGAGAAAGTGCTGTAGTTACAGTACAGTACAGTACAGTACACAGGTTTACATTGTGAAGACAGAACCAGCGATGAGATGGTAATCAACATCTGTCTTCTAGTATCTGCTGTGATTAACCTGTTGTTTTCTATTTTGTTCACATACTGCATTTAACCACTGGTCATTTACATGATTTGTCCTCTCATTTCTCTACTTTGACTGATTGTTGTTTGTTCACATTTCATATAATTCACAGTTCAAAAGTTTTGTACAGTGTTGGAGTGGCTGTTGGTAGATCAGGTCTCACATTAGAGGATTCGCAGTTTGATTCCCAAACCCTGCAGTAATTAGATAGATAGATAGATAGAGATAGAGATAGAGATAATTTTATTAATCCCCGTAGGGAAATTAATTTGTCACAGCAGCAATATTGTTCTGGTACAGGCCCAGTGGACATATAGCAGATCGCTGGCAAATCTCACATTTCCCATCCTGACTTTAGACCCCACTCTGCAGCCACGGCATCGCCTCCTTATCACCCCGGGGATGGCTCCGGCAGTGAGAGCCGCCTGCCTTAGGGCTATCAGCTGATCCTGTGTGTAAACAATGCCATCTTGGAAAATTGTGTTGAAACGTGGGCAAGACACAGAACCCCAAACTGATGATGCTGCACCATTGGTGTGTTAATAGTTTTCAAATTCCAAACTTAGATGGTACTTCTGGATAATTTTACTAACTTGGTATGTATGGGTATGTATGATTGGTACCTCAAACCTTACACTTTTGGTGTCACAAGACTGTTTTCTTCTTTAGGTATTTGATTGCATCATCATTAGAGCATGAAATACAGGCTTTAGGAGGATTAAAAACAATTAAAATTTATTTTAAATCCGCTCCCTTTTGGCTCCTGTAGTTCAAAGCGGGGTCAGTGGGCTTTGCACACCCTTGAATTTACTTCCCACAGTGACACACACAAATAAAACAACATTGTAGCAAGCAGAGAAGAGCTGGCCGCCAAAAGAGGCACAGTTCTTTCAGTCATATCTAATCGGTTAGGTTTTGCAGCGTCAGACCTCAAACTGTCCACTACAAAGTTTGTTTAATGCTGTTGTAACTGAAGGCAGCAGCGGCAAGTCCAAATTATTACAGCATCTCAAACAGAGGTATACTGCTGTGCAGGAGAAATGTTGTTCACTAGGAGATGGGCAAAACCATGCTAGCCCACAAACATCCACAAAAAAGCAGTCAACATAAGTGGAATGATTTTCTTTTTGTATCATGTATAACAAGAAAGGGGCCAGGTGGATGTTATCAGTGATGTAGTCATGGTGTATGTTGTATGCTAAAAATACAGTGCCCATAAACAAAGTAGAAAAGCCTGTTTACCACATGCTGAAAACTATCAACCCCAAGGGAGTTTGGTTATAAGTGTGCTGAGTCAGACAAGTGGACATTTTTTCAGGTATATTTTAATAATTATTTTGATTTATGATGATAGAATAATTAATTGTAAATATTTAGTCCAATTACTGCAAGATTTATATGAAAATGTAAATGAACATCACTTTCTCCCCTTTGACTACAAAGTGCACTTTCAAAGGCAAGTTTGCAGCTTCCACTTTAACTCCAAATATTCCAGAAGGGAACTGTGATGTACTGATTTTTATTAGGAAGCTTATAATTACATTATGTAATAGGATATGTCATTCAAGACAGTAATATGGACAAAAAAGTACAATACATATATAACAGAACATAAAAACATTGAAAATCTGTCTAAAATTCCTATCAAAATAGTGTATCGTGAAGATTGTCTATTTTCTTTGAAAAAATTTTAAAAATCTAATTCATGTGAATGAGGTTAAGTGCTTTAAAGAGATAAATGTGTTAAAAACCATATGAGGAGAACTTAATCAATGATCTGCTTGCTAGCCTTAAGGTCATGTTAGCAATTGACTGCTTGACGCCTACATGCAATGCATTTTTGTGCCCCTGTTTAAAGTAATTGTTAATATGATGTTAACAGAAAAAGTATATGTAAAAACGATAATTGGGTGCTGATATTTTAGGAACCGTTATGTTTCTATAATACACACTTAAGGTACTTAATTTGTTATTGTTTTATATTCAGTCCTTATGTCACCTTTGATTATGTTTGTTAAGAGAATATGAAAAACAAATACTTACCTGTAGAAGTAAGGAGATTGAAAGTATTGCAATTAGAAGCTGATTTGAAAGGAAGATAAAATGTGCTTTTTCTGGAATATGTTGTATAGTGTAATATAGTATGTATCAACTAAACACTTGTAAATTTGTGCACCATCAGAATGAAGCCGCCATTGTGAAAGCATTGTGTCTGAGCATCGTCATTCACAATTTCCCTTTCCAAGGTGTGACAGATATAAAATTTTTAAAGCAAAGATGTTTTGAGTATTTTATTCATTATTTTTGTTTTTTTATAACCGAAAAATAATCGAATAAAAATTATAAATTGAGTTTGTTGTAAAAAAAAAAAGTTGTGATTTTATTTTAAGGCCATATCGCCCAGCCATAAAAGAGGCATAGAGATTTTTTTTTTTTTTTTTTACAAACTGTGATTTGATTTCAACAACTTTTTGTTTTAAAATATAGGGATCTAAGCTGGATTTTTGAAAACTACCATGTCATTATGATACCATGTAAACCAAATACCTACAATAGGTTGATTTGGTCACTTAGTGTTTATGTTCTAGCATTCATCCAAAGACCTGGTTTTTTCACTTGAGGCGTTAAGCCCACACATACAGTACATACAACAGTTTGAGAAAGCGGAAAAGCGTGTCTTTTCTAAGAGTAAGCTCATCATCATCAGAGTTTGAAACTGATATGAGCAAGCAGAGCAGTTAAACAGTGCACCTTATACAACCACTGAACAAATGGAAGTACTTCACACATCAAAAAATTTATCTTCCACTTCTTTTGCTTCACTGCTTTAAGCTATGATAATGAATAAAGTTGTTGGTTTTGCAGATTTCACTTGTTGAATGATAACTTCCACTAGATGCTGTCTTTAGTCCTTGAAGACCCACACAACTGTAAGTTTACACTGAGACAACACTGGCTCAATGACTGGTTGTTCCCCTTTTGTGAGTGCACACTCACACATATGGTCACTTCTTTGCTTCAACAGACACACACACACAAATCTTCAGTTCTATAGCATTCAAGCACAGAGATGGTAAATGCATCCCACATGTTTTCTAATTGACCTCAGCTCATTTTTTATTTGGCCACCCCCACCCCCTGAGCCTGGTTCTGCCTGAGGTTTCTGCCTCTAAAGGAAGTTTTTCCTTGCCACTATCGCCAAGTGCTTGCTCATGGAGGGATTTGTTGGGTCTCTTTAAATAATTCTATAAAGAGTTTGGTCTAGTCCTTCTCTATATGTAAAGTGCCTTGATGTAACTATGTTATGATTTGGCGCTATATAAATTAAGTTGATTTGATTTGATTTGTCTACACAACTACAACAGTGTCCTACATGGAAAGAAAAAAAATGTGTTTCTTCCTAACAGAAGTTAGGAATCATCTTGGCCTTGGCCTGAAATTGAAAAAAAGATTCTTCAAGACTTCTGAGACAACTAAGTAACAACATCTGGTAATACAGTATGACAAAGGCTAAACATAATTATTTTCACCGAAACACATTTGCCAATACTATTCTTATTCTGGCAACATATTAAAACTTGTTTTTTGTTTTTTAAGGGGTTATGACAAAGTCGTTTTTTAGTATTTCTGCATACATTTCTTTTGTACCTGTATGTGAAAAAATAGCCTCTTTCACACACCAAAAGGAGGATGGTTTTAATAATAACCTCCCCTTCACTTTAGTGAAAGTCCACCATTATTTTCTTCGCGGTGGGTTGTTAGCTTCACAGATCAACACAAATCATTACAATGTCCTCCAACCTCGTAGGACAAAATAGCAGAGTGGATAAAATTTTTATTTTTGATGAATAAGGCTGGGCTACAGTGGGTAAGAACCTATATAGGATGAATCCTAGTGGTTCAACACTGTAGCCAAGAGAAATGTAACGCTCATTTGTGTCTTCATCCGCTTATCCCGTTCCAAGCTGCATGGGCAGCAGTCATAGCAAGGACGCCCAGACACTCCCTTCCCCAGCCACTTCTATTAGCTCTCCTGTGTGTCCTGGGTCTGAACCAGGGGCTCCAGTTGGGCATGCCCAGAAAACCTCCCCTGGGATATGTCCAGGAAGTATCCTAACCAGATATTAGAACCAACTCAACTGGCTCTTCTCAGCACAGACAAGCAGTGGCTTTATTCTGCAGTCCTCCCAGATATCCCAGCTCCTCATCCTATCTCTAAGGCTAAGTCCAGCCACCCTGTGTGGAGAAGTAATTTCCGCTGCTTGTATTATTGATCTTGTTCTTGCAGTCACTACCCAGAGTCTGTGACCTCAGGCAAGGTTTGGAACGTAAATTGACCGGTAAATTGAGAATTTTGCCATCCAACTCCTCTCTCTCAAGTTTGACCAGCAATGGAAACCAAGTTCTGGCCTTGACAATACAGAGATCAAATGGCCTGTAACAGCAGGCACTCTTCCCTATATTTCCAGACCAACCTACTCACAGGCAGAGAGCTGAGGAGCTAGGTGTAAAACCCTTTGCCCCCTTCCTCTAATCTAGAACAACCTCAGCAAAGAGTCCAACCCCTCTCAAGATGATTGGTTCCAGGCTCGGCCACAAGGCCCTTGTCTGCGGCTTCCTTCCAAGCCGCTGCCCCTCTGGGTAGAGTCAACACATTCTGGTTTTCGAACATCATTCAGGGTCTTTTAGAACTGCTCTTTGTCTGGCTTACCTAGTACCAATTTACCATGGGAGATCCTCACAGGCGCAAACTGCTCCTGACAACATAGCTCCTACAGTAATAAGGGCACAAACCCCTCTACCACAATAAAGTGGCAGGTCTTTTTTCACTTAGACGAATAGACCACACCTGTTTTGGAATCTA
>KV751347.1:5107027-5129150 GCA_001698575.1 Mola mola
AACTGAGTTAATTGTTTCTCTCACACAGTTCAAGTTTTTTCTAGATGACAGATGTATCCTCCAGGTACCCAACTCTCCTCTCCCCTCCGGGGTTAGGAGGGGGGTTCAATGTCTCCTAGGGATTTAATCACACAGTATCTTGTATGAATTGTTTCACTGTATACAGCAATAAAAGCAGTAACCTGATCAACTCTACTTGATTCTGTTTAACCCTTACACACTTTATAAAAGAAAAAAAAAAAACAACTGAATTTTTTTATGTGAAATGGCTAATGTCCTGTATTTAAATAGCGCTTTTTTAGTCATTGTTGACCACTCAAAGCACTCTTACTATTTCTTCACTGGGTTTTTTTTTCTGCTGAAGTAGGGCTGGATTATAAACTGTAGTAATAGCAAGTAATTTGATTAATCAAGTTTTTATTTTTGTAAAAATGTTTATGTTTATGTGCCAGTTTAATTTTTCTCTAGAGTTATCACAGCGTAAATGGTAATTGCCCTGTATTTATATAGCACTCAAGTTATTGTTGACCACTCAAAGTGCTTTTACACTACAGGTTTCCCATTCAGCCATTCACACACACATTCATACACTGATGGCGCAGCATCAGGAGCAATTTGGGGTTCAGTGTCTTGCTCAAGGACACTTCAACATGTTAACTGAAGGGTCTGGAATCAAACCACAAACCTTCCGATTACTGGACGACTGCTCTACCATCTGAGCAACAACTGCCATTAAGACCTAAAATAAATTCTGTAAATCCACAAATATGTTATATGTTTGTTCTACACATATAGCCAGTATCTCAAAGGGGGAATAGTTTTAATACTAAGTTTAAAACCTTTGTATATGTCTCGTGATTTAAGAAAGAAAAATAGTTATCTGCACATTTACAGTCTTTCACTATTTGTTGATTAGTAATGTTCATGGGACAGCAAGGTAAGACTGCATAGTCTACCATAAATAGAAACTTAGTCTGCAGGCCCGCTCTCTGGTTGATATATTGTGACTGCTCATTTAGTCACGGTAATGTGCAGTGCTCAAAAGTATTCCCAATTATATGCCAAATGTGGACTCATATCAGCTGCCATGCAATTAAACATCATATCATTTATGGATATTTTCTATAGAATTAATGCATATTGAAGGGCTGTGGACTGCCTTTTTCAAAGTAGATGTGAAAGCGGCCATCAATGATCCAAATATCATGTGGGCTCACCAGACGATCTGGTACAGGAGGGAAGGAACAGACGGCTTAAATACACAGGGAAGGGAAGACAACAAGACACAGATGAAACACATTAGGGAGGGGAAGCAATCACACAGGAAGGAAGAAAACTTGACAGGACATGGTGATTAAGACACTCAAAACTTTAAAATAAAACAGGAAACACAAACTGACCGTAACAACACTTGAAACTACCGGACCCTAACATCTAGTTTATAAACTGTTACAATAACCCTGCCTCCACTAATACTTCAACCATTGTCAAATGAAAAAAAAAATAAAAATGTTGCCATATGAAAAACTCATAGCTAAACAACAAATGAGGAATGATTGAATTGGGTTAAAGAGAGGTTCCTAAAAAACTCTGATTTGAGGACTATACAATTGATAATGGCCTTTTAGCACTGCAAGGTTCACCTTTGACTCAACATTATACAGGAATAGCTGTTTAAAAACTTAAATTTAGGATGTCAAGAGTAAACCATTAATCAGGTAACGACCAACACGATCAGAGCTACTCAAGAATATCTATTAAGTTAATATGCACGCAAAATAAGAAGTTATCTTGTAAACCTTTACAACTGTACTGAGTTGTGTCACATGAAAACCTTCAACAGCAACAACATCACATGCTATATGTAGCGATATCAACAAGGAGAATCAGTGCTAGTCTCTATATACACAGACATTCCATTTAATTGTGCTTCAAGCAGTCCCATTATTTACCCTAGTGTATAATGCTGTGATGATGGAGACTTCACACAAGTCACAAACTAGTAAAAGTCGACCAAATACAAATACATGGGGAGTGAAAAGTTTGACTCAAGCATGTTATAGAGTAGGGGAGTCAAACTCAATCACAGAGGGGCCAAAACAGAGTTTTTTTATTATTATTGTTATTCATATGGAAATAGGAACTTAACTGTTCCCAATATATCTTGCAAAAAAACAAAAAAGAGATCAAATTTAATTTAAAAATACAGAATTATTTATTTATTTAACCTTTTTTTTATGAGTCATTTCCAGTGAAAGAGTCAGGAAGGCCAGTCAACACAGCCAGGAATTTATAATTTCCTGGGTATATTTGTAGAAAATCTAAAACAATTCTGTTTTCATCAAGCAAAATTACAATATTTTAAATCTGGGGAAAATGTGCAAATATTTCAACCATAAATATGTGTTTTTTATACTGGCAGTCCAGTTAGGTTAGAAATACTCTATATTATCTTGCGGCCAGATGTGGCCCAGAAGTCTTGAGATTGATACCTATGTTTTACAGGGATTTGACTGATGTAGAGAGTAAATCTTAAACAGACATGAAGAATAGAGGTGATGAGAATTCTAGTCAGCCACTCAGATGATTTGAAAAATAACAGAGGGAAAATATGGTGAGGATGAAAAGGAAGACCTAGTAGTTCCTTAAATACACAGAGGTAAATTCCCCCTTCAACTGGACTAAAGCTGCATCTGGCCTAGGAAATTAAATGATGAAGGATCTGCTGTTGTGATTGAGACTTTAAACTGGACCTTGGAAATCACAAAGTCTCAGAGGTTGCAAAACACCCTAATAAACAGCGAGATGGCCCAGGCTGACTCTGACTACTTGGAACTTTAATTACAAGCAGATGAGTTTTAGCATCTTCCGGTTTTAAAGAATTTGTTGTTTGCGGGCAAACTCACAGTACTCAGAGCAACAAGAAGTCATTGTTCCCATCCACTGGTCACTGCCCTAAATTCAGCAAATTACCCCCCTGAGAAGCAAAACCCTGGTGGTTTCTTTTTTCATTGGATTGATTAAAAAAAAGAAAAAAAAACCCAAAATGTCCCAGTGGGGAAGACTCAGGCAAGTTGATCCTCCCAATAATTTCATTAATTCCATTGTAAATATTTTCTGTAGGTATTCGTCACAGGTATCTATTCAGATTCTTCTAAAACTTAACAATCTAGTGAACATTCACTTCATTATAATAACTTATTTCATTTATTAATTTAATTTTCCAAAATGACAGCAATGACAAATCATATCTTGGCCAAGTGTAACTTCCAGAATGTTCTTACTGTGTCATAGACCCCTTTCATGCTGGCCAAATCCCACTAAAACCAACTAACATTTGGTTTTTCAGTGCAATGTCAATGAAAATTAGCAAAATGTAGTCCAGTATGTACAAACAATAGCAACTGCAGAAGCTATGAAGGCCGCTTCCTTTGGTAACTGTAGTGACTCTTTAGACACAAATTCTACATGACTCCGTTCAACTAGAAATCCAAAGTCAGTTGGAGCTTACAGTGGCTTATTACCCAACTAATCACCAGGCTCCAAAAATGAAGTCTTTCTTGTAGTTCCTAGTCTGGGAGGCTGAGCCATCAGCTATTAGGCTCTGGAACCAGCTCCCAGTTCAGGTCTTAAGGGGTACACGCCCTCTCTATGTTCAAGAGTAGGCTTAAAACTTTATATTTTGATAAAGCTTATAGTTAGTGCTGGCACAGGCCTGAACATAGCTATCCTGGTATAGATTTAGAATTCCTATGATGCACTGAGCTCCTCAATCTCTCGCTTTCTTTAGTCCTTCCTATCTCAGTAATGCATGCTACTAACGTCATACCTGGAGTCCCTGTGTTTTATCTTCTCACAGGTTTCTGTGAGACGTGGGCATGGTTAATCTGTCTGTGTCATACTGGCTGCTGGAGAGGTAACCATATCACTCAGGATCGTAGATCATAGACTTCCTACACATTAATACACTGCCAAAAACGTGAGCTTTCCAACGAGGGAAAATAACATCTTGACCAAGCTTACACCAACACTCCAGATGCCTATAAAGCCACCTCCCTGCTACATCTTGGACTTTCCGATTACCTTTTTCTTGCCCTGACTCCTGCTTATAAACCTAAAATCTGTAGACAAAGACCAACATTAAAAACAGTTCAGGTTTGGACTGAGGAAGCCGTCGCAGTCCTACAGGACTGTTTTGACTCTACAGACTGGAGGATATTTGCATAGGGAACAGACCTGGAGGGTCACACATTTGCTGTGCTCTCATACATTAGCTTCTGCACGGAGAGTGTGACCATAACAAAGATAGTCAAATTGTTCCCAAACCAGAAACCATGGCTCAACAGCAAGGTGTGCATGCTGCTTAGGCCACTGGATGATGCTTTCAAGTCAGGAAACCACCAGGCTTAGAAAGAGGCATGCCAATCCCTGCAGAAAGGAATCAAAACAGCCAAGCGCAAATACAAACAGCACATTGAAAAACTCTTTGACAGGAAAAATATCAGGAACATGTGGCAGGGAATCAAGAAACTCACCAGCTACAAGGACACGCAGACACCAACACACTCCACGGAGAGCACCCTACCGGACACCCTGATCCAGTTCTTTGCCCGCTTCAACCAACGCAACGGAGAGGCCCGCAGCTGCCCTGCTCTTCCGGAGAAGGATGACGCCCCCATCCAGCTGCAGCAGCACCAGGTCAGAGCCACCTTGCACAGAATCAATGTGAGGAAAGCCACTGGTCCAGTTGGAGTCACAGGAAGGGTACTTAAGGCTTACGCAGACCAGCTAGGGGAAGTTTTTACCACCTTCTCGCTACAGCAGTTTATGGTTCCCACCTGCCTTAAGTCAACCACCAAAGTACCAGTGACCAAGAAGAACACAGTGAACTGCCTGAATGATTACCGCCCAGTTGCCCTAATCCCCATCATCATCAAATGCTTTGAGAGAGTCATTTTGTCCCCCATTAAGGCCGCCATTCCTGTCGACCTTGACCCACATCAGTTTGCTTACACAGCAAACAGGTCAACAGAAGACGCCATCATAACGACCTTCCACGGAGCCCTCACACACCCGGAGAACAGTAACACCTCTGTAACACCTCAGCTACAGACTGCTGTATGTCAGGATGGGAGACCGTTGCTCCTCCACTCTCATCATGAACACTGGTAAACCACAGGGATGCATCCTCAGCCCCCTCCTTTGCTCCCTTGTCACACATGACTGTTCCGCCATCCACACCAGCAACACCATCATCAAATTTGCCGGTGACAACACCGTCGTAGGACTGATCGACGACAACAGGGAGTCAGCCTACAGGGAGGAAGCCTGGCATCAAAAACAAAAGAAATAATAATGGACTTCAGGAGATCCAAACTAACGGAGCATTCTGCTCTCTTTATTAATGGAGAGGAGGTGGAAAGGGTGGAAAGCTTCAAGTTCCTTGGAGTCCACATCTCGGCCGACCTCACCTAGTCCAAGCACATCTCTCACAAGGTGGGCAAGGCACAACAAAGACTGCAGGAAGCCCAGGCAAGCTCACCTACCCCGACCCCTGTTGACAAACCTCTACCGCTTTACCATTGAGAGCCTTCTGACTTACTGCGGTACAGTGTGGTTCAGCTGCTGCACTGTAGAGGACAGGATGAGCTACAGCGGGTGGTGAGAGCAGCAGAGCTGACTGAATAACCACCCACCCTCAGTTTAATGGGCAGTGCAACATAATATGTATCATTCTGCTCTGTTTTTATTTCTTACTCTACTTTAGTTTTTATTTTTTACCCTGCCGTGTTTATTTTTTACCCTGCCATGTTTATTTTTTACCCTGCTGTTTTCATTTTTTACCCTGCTCTGTTTTTATTTTTCACTCCGTTGTATAGAGTTGTTCATATGTATATACTGGTACAATTTTGTAAAATATCTTTAAATAGTCTTTCTCATTGCACATTAGGATTTGCTGCTAAACAAAGCTGCTAAACTGTTTCACTCTTCCTGTAATGGTGACAATAATGATCTATTCTATTCTATTCTAATATCAAAATGTTTATTTAGCATTTTTAATGAGCACAATTACATGTTAATATAAAATGATACACGTGTCTTCTTTCATTTTTCCCATTTCATCAAATAAGGAAATGTTTGAGATTCCATGTTTTTTTTTTAAATAAAATAGGTCAGATATACTTCATAAAAAAATCTGGGAATGTCCACGTTTGTAGAATTATTTTATTTAAGTTTAAAATAGAAAACAATAATTCAATTTAAAAAATGTGTAATGGTATGGGTTTACATCCCTCAGTTTTGTAGAGGTAGGGAAAAATGCTAAATTTTGATATTGTAAACCAGTTTTTTTGCTACATATGTATTGCACATCTTGGGCTACAACAACTAATCAATAAATTCAATGAAAAACCATTATTAATACAGTTGCCAAGAAATTACATTATTGATTGACTGTGTTGCGCGATTATATAGACGCTCACTGTGTTTACGAGCACCAACAACAGATGAAGTAAACAGCTACAGAGAGAGCTGAGCAGAGTGTACATGGCAGAACAGAGACAGAGTTAAAAAGATAAACACACATTTCAACAAATGGTAGAGGTAGAGAAAACACAATACAAACATTAAAAGTATGGGATTTTACATTGAATAACTGCAAGGAACTGTTTAATGTTGCAAAATGTGTAAATGTGATTTGGTACTGGAAAGGGAGCACTACAGTTATGATGCAGCATCTGACAACATGTTGCTATCGCTGACAAGGAGGAGGGCATCACAAGAGCAGGGTAAGTCCCACAAAACCTACATGTTTTATACTGAAGTGGAAAAAAAAGGAAATACCTTCGGAGCAGCTGTTTCCAGAAAAAGAGACAGCCTTATCCAGGAACATTTGTATATGCTAACTTTTCCTAAAGAAAGTTCCTTAAGAAAGAGAGTGAATGTGTGATTGTGTGTGTGTGCATGCCATGCCATGCAAGGTCACTTTTACATCATTAAAGCATATATCAGTGTGTGTTTCTTCTGGAACAAATCTTGTTTACAGTTTGTAATTTACTTTTTTGTTAATTAAACAGCTCATGTAGCTTTAAGCAACATAACAGTGCATTTTAATAAAAACGAAGTTGATCTTTTGCACACATACAACAGGCTTTTAAATGTTTATTTTAAAGCAAGGCTTGTTTACATTCATTAACTGTTTGGGGATTTTTTATTTTCTAATTTCAATTATCTAAATAAATGTCAGTTCTGTGCACATAATTTTGCAAACATGTTTTATTTTTAAACTTATTACAACAATAAACAAAAACTAACAGCTGTGGGGCTCAGCACTTTAATCAATTTTCTGAACCCGATTTTCTCCACTGTGCCAAGAGGCATCATGTTTTTGCAATACAATAGCTCATTATATTTCTCATCCTTTTTGAATGCTTTTCATATGGAACAATGGCCACAAAAGATGACTGTTATTGTGGTAGTGCGACAGCCCCATTCACGCTACTGGGATTGTACCTTGTCAGGTGATGGCCTGGCACCAACCACCACATTTTGCAGACTGGCTGAATCTGCTCCTTGACGCTTTATGAATTACAACACACTTACACACACTTACAGAAGTTGTGTAACCTTCTTTATCAAAAATATCCTCAGTTTTGGAAGGTAACAGAAGTTCGCTTTCATATTTATCATCACTGATGCTGCCCATGGTTCCACTTCTACTCATTTCTTCCCTACTGTCCAACTTTCACTCGAACTTTCTTCCCATGGCTGTGACATCAAACTCAAATTGCATTCACAACAGGAAATAAGAGTATACTACATGCAATATGAATATACAAATGTTCTCTATGTGGAATAAAAAGTAATACGTGTGTTAACGACAGCATACAAAAAACATAGAATGAAGCCCTTAGGGTTTCTCTTTGCCTATCTTCTATTGTAATTTAACAGAATTTTAGTGTTAATGCAAAATGCATCTTGCTTGACATGTACAGTCCTGCAACAGTAAGTGAGGAGGGGTCACCTAATTTTTGTATTTCAATAACACATTTGTGTAGTACGCGAAGGTGATGTGCAGGTATCCTAGCCAACAATGAGTGCAGGTAACTGCTGCTTGTTCATCTCAGAAACAAAACTTTAAAATTATGTTAACGTGAAATGCAATGATATTCCCAATTGTTAAAACAAAAATTCTTCATACATTGATCTGAAGCGAGCATGACAATGCTCATTCAGTAATACATTGTGATTATACAGATATTATCTTACACTTTGGCAAAATTATGTCATTAAATGTGACATGCTTAGCATTTTCCAGAAAATTCACACAGTTGGATCCTCATGTCTATGTCCCATATTTCAAATGATGGATTTAAAACAGGCCATATGGTGTTTAAAATATGTTCAGATTTTTTTCCAACCAAAAATATATGAGAGTTCCATCTGAAATTGCTGATGCTGATTTTGAAATCTGATTCAAAGAGCCAAATGGTTGGACATAAACCAGAGCAAATCTGGTTGTATTAGTCAATATTTCAGTCAATACTTATATGTGTTATCTATTCCATGTCTCACCGTCTAAGGAATAAGGATCCCTTCTCTGTGGTTCTTCCTGAAGTACTTTATTTGTTCCTGTTCAGGGTTTTTTTTTTAAGTTTTTCTCACACAGTTCGAGGATTTGAGACAAGTTGTAATTTGTGATTTTGGGCTATACAAATAAAATTTGATCGACGGATTGAATCATGTCCAACAATCTGTTCAGTTTTCATCAGATTAAGTGGCCCAAACTACAGGGGTAGAGATGTCTGGATAGTCAACTGTGTCCAGCATGAAATAAATAAAGCCTTGAAATTCCCCCAGATTTTGCCTCTTAAATGGTTATGTGTGGCCCTCTTGACTTTACATTTTTATAAACACATTGAGCTCAATAATGTGCTGAAGTAATTTTCTTACCCATTCATTTTCATATTTATTGTTTGATAATCTCTTCTATTCACCAACCTAAGCTTCAATTTATACATTTCAATTGTCTCATAGCCACTGTGAAACTTTTATCCACTTGTAAGAATGAATTTATCAAGCAGGGGCCTGTTTCACACAACGACCACAGTTGATCCTTATCAGCCAAGTTATCAAACAACATGAACGACCCACACTGTTATTTACAGCGGGGAATCAGTGACGCATCAAAAATAGATCAATATTAGATAACCAGAACTCACAGTTTGGCACCCGAGGCAGGGTTCTTCCGCCACGTTGCATTCAGGTGCATCAGGGGAGCAACGTTTCGACCTAAGAACTCCCCAAAACGGACGTCCGAAAACCAGAGAATTGCCAAGGCACAGAGCACTCAGCACTCGACATTCCTGCCTCTGCTTGAGCAGCTCCAGCTCACATAAGCCGGCCAGGCTGGCCTCCAGCCGCTCCTTGTTCCGACTGAGCTTTGCTCTCATTGGCAGTGACAACGCTGGTAAAACGAGGTCTGAGGACACTAGTAGCTCGTGGAAAGACATCCTCAGCTCCCGTTTCGTCTTCACTGGTAAAAGCTTGATCTACTCGTGTTATTCTCTGATGAGGTTGGTCGCAGACTTCAACTGCTGAACTCCCTGCAGTTGCACTTGGTCAATCGAATTCATCCCCCTCCTCCTCCTACAGTCCGTGGAGCCCGAGAGGGCAGGCAGCTCTATGTTGGCTTCCTTCTCATACCCATTTTATATGAATGTGCATCAACGTCCCATAAACTAACTAACATAAACTAACACAAAGCACAACAAATACGGTCGTGTTTGTGGTGTTCAGCTTCAGCATTTAAACTTTTAAAAATTAGTCATTTAATAACACAGTTTGAATAAGATGTCAACGGTATATTTTGGCTCGCTCGACACAGTTACAGTAGGTAGACCTGCTGTATTAACCGTGAACAGGGCTACATACTGCACATATATGACTCTTCATAGTGACCATGGTTCATTTACCTTTGTGGTACAGTGTCAACAATAGACAATTAATGACAACAAGTTTGTGGAATTTAAGGTTAAGTGCGCCATCCAGTGTCCATGAGTTGAACAACTCCAAGGTTCTTCAATATACACTAACTCCATTCATCCATCCATTTTCTACCGCTTATCCCGTTAGGGGTCGCGGGAGCCTATCGCAGCATCTTTCGGTGAAGGCAGGGGACACCCTGGACAAGTCGCCAGTTCATCGCAGGGCTGACATATAGAGACAAACAACCATCCACACTCATATTCACACCTACGGGCAATGTAGAGTCACCCATTCACCTAACCCCCAAGTTGCATGTTTTTGGACAGTGGGAGGAAGTCAGAGTACCTAGAGAGAACCCATGCAGACACAGGGAGAACATAACAAACTTCACACAGAAACACACTGACCTGGAATCAAACCCAGGACCTTCTTGCTGTGAGGCGACAGCGCTAACCACTACGCCGGCCTATACAGTAACTGCCACAGGAAAAATGTATGTACAATTGAGTTTTGACTGAAAACATCAAGTGTTAAAGTTACTATTTATTAATTTTTATGTTTGAAAACAAAGGTTTGCAAAATGTATTAACTATTTTATGGCCACTTATGATCTTTTTAATTTGATTTCCAAAGACATCTGGCACTTCAAAACTAGTATAGTGATGCAGAAGAACAAGAATTACTTGCATTGTCTAGGTACTAGTGACTGTGCCGAGAAATTACACAAAGTTGCATAAATTTCACACCTTTTACCCTTTTATTCAGTCTTCTTTCTTGACATATATTTGACCTCTTTTTCCACATTCCACAGCCAGCATGATTTGAGCTCATTGGTCCTATATAACCTGTTCTATAACTCTACACAATATATATTATATTTTCACATAAAAAACATTCATACAGAAAATATTCTAATGGAGGTCAAAGCATATTTCCAAAGAAACATCAAGTGAGCACAAGAACACAGTACTGCAATTTTAATGAGCTGGGTAAAAGCAAAAGTACCAAGGACTAAAAGAGGGGCTGGAAAGGATGTGGGGAGTAAAGGCATCTTTGGTACCTGTGGTAATAGAAGTACTCAGGGCTGTAACCCCCAAGCTGGGAGAGTGGCTCCACCAAATCCAATAATATCTGAGATCTCTGTCCAGAATAGCACAATCCTAGGAACAGCTAAGATACTTGATACTTTTTCCTGTTCTGACTGCCTTTTGTGTTCCGACCCCTGATAAGGTCAGGGTGTCTTAAAACATCTTTATCATTATATCATCAGACAAGTTGCTTAGATCGGGCCCTCACACCCCTGTGACAGTTGTCCTGTGGGGTGACTTGCAGCCCCCTCGATGGAGACTGTTGGTTCAACATGAAAACAGAGGTAGATGAAAAGTTACTATCTTCATAAAAAAGCATCATCATCCTCTATGATTGCATTTAAATTTAATTGGATTCATAGTATTAAACATGTCATTTTCTGTAACCAGAAGTGGAGTCAGTCATTTTAATTGGTAAACAAAATACAGTAAACCATACAGTACAATATTGGCATAGTATTAAATCATGCCATTTAGATTTTGGTGGTAGTCTAGATTTTGAAGTAATTTCCATGTAGCCGGAAAAAGCAAAAGAAGCAATGGTCCTCCATGTTTAATGGGGATGCCGTTCAAATCCCTGCAGTGTCTTGCTAATTTTTATGTCAACATGGAATCCATAATATTTTCTTTGAATAAAATTGTCTCTAAGTTTTAACTCAATTTCAAAACAGTTTAGTGGTTCATACATTCAGCTTTATTTTGTACATGACAAAGGTAACAGTTAATTCAATTACACATAAAGAATAAAAATGGCCTGCTAATGATGTTCCACACAATCACACCCCCATCCCCTGCCACCAAGAGTCATCCTATGAGCAATAGGGGGTGGAGTGACAAGACAGAAGCAACGCACAGCAAAAATAGAAAGACTTCAAATATACATCAAAATTCAGCCATTGGTAATGTCAATCTGAAAACACCACCTTTCAATCTGATTTTTAATGGTATAGTGTGGGTATAAAATATTTAAAAACCATTTCACCAATCTGAACCAAACTTCATAGGCATCATAATTGTGTGGTAAAGAATGTCACTGCTAAGTTTCATGGTATTTGAACAACGTATTTTGGAAATATAGATGTGAAATTATTTTTCATATTGTAACAAATATAGAGTAATGAATATTTGAATTGACCATAGGCTGCAGTGTCTGAAATGTTTGGCATTGACAGCAACATGCACACAAAAAATTTTGGCTCCCAAGAACATGCCAGTGATTTCATATGATTTTTTTGAAACTGTGTAAAAAATACATACTTATATACAGTATATATAACATTTACTTCCTGCCACCAAAAGGGGGCTCAATGACTTTTACTGCTCGTTGGCATCCATATGACTTCAGGATAATAATCTTATCAAACATGGGAAGTTTCGGCCAGATTGGATTATGTAAAGCTAATTTACATATAATTCTCTCTTTCTCGATCACAAAATTTTGCTTCTTGAAGAGTTGTCCGAATTTGTGGTGCCACTATGGGCACTATGGGTTTAGGTAATGAAAAGGTTTTGAATAACTTCTAATCTCCAAGGTGATATCTTTAATCTGACCAAGTTTGACAGTTTAAGGTTATTCAGACAACCCTAGGGGCCGTTGAAACATGTGAAATATATGGACGGAAATTGGCAAGAAAAACACCAAACCTTAAAATTTGATTGTGTATGGCAGATTTCCTGTTGAATTTAAGTCATGGCTCCAAGATACTTTATTGAACATCTTGGGATGGTGCACATGTGTAACAACTTACGTAAGTCTATATTAAAAGGACTGCAGGGGCTGCTTAGTTGAAATATTCTAGGGAGCGTTTTCGACTCATCTTACTGCTGTCAGACCTTTTGGGCTGGACTCTTAATTATCTTTGAAATCACTTTTGAAATTTGACAAATTTGACTGTTTACAGTCAAGTTATATATATATGTTTCTGTTGCCATTGTCACACCGCCACTTGAAGTACGTTTGATGAAAATTGACAATATAAAAAGCCATGATCCTAATGTCAGACCATGTCTAACAACATTTTAACTTAATCTGGTGAAACACGTAGGAGGAGTACTTCATAATGTATAATCACTGATCTTCTGTTCCCAGCCGGTGGCGCTGTAACTGAGACTTAGTATTGGCATGTGGATGTCTTCAGGGTGGGACACTTATCAATTACACCAAGTTTCAAGGAGATCGGACCTTGCAGAGTAAAGTCATAATTGGATTTTTTTGCAGCAAATTATTGAAGTCTCGCCACAACGAAAACTAAGTAAATGAAAAGAAAAATGAACGAAGGAACAAATGACAGGTAAACCAAACATTCCAGTAGTAATATTATGAACATGACAGCTTTGATTACAAGAAATAGGAAGTTGTTCAGACCTACCATACACATGGGCACAGAGACACAAGAATTTATACTGTAGTACTAGTGCTGTACGTATATTGACGTATGGAGTCCGGATCCACGGACACAGGAAGCTCAGGGGTTAAAGTTCAAAACAAATTTATTTAACAGAAAAAAGAATCAAAACCGAACAAAGTAGCAAAGAACACCAGGGCTGGACACGGCTGTGGTGGCTGAGCTCTCCAATTCTGGCAGGGCTGGAACAACAAAACAACGATTAACAAAAGGCGCTGGAAACTCCAGGAAGATGTTAGAAAAAAGTACAAACAAAAGATCGCTAGCAACGCTAGGAAGACTGAGCAAAGTACTGAACAGAAAATCTCCAGTAATACTAGTAACCACGGGATCAAAGTAGCAACGAAAAATCACTAGAGCAGAACTAGGAGAATCGGACGTGAAGCACACGGAAACAAGGAAGTCGAAGTAATCAGGACGTAGGGAGCGAGCGAGGTTTACTGTGCGGGGAACAAGCCGTTTTGGCGACGGACAGATCAGGATCTGTGTCTTAAATACAGCCACTGATGAGGAATCAACAGCTGCGGGTAATCAGCTCTGCACACCTCAACCGCTTCAAGTCCTGAAATGAAGTAAAACAAAACCACAACACCGGAGACAGAACGAAACACAAGTACCAAAATAAAAGCAGAGAGCGGAACCATGACACGTATGGTATTTGACACATGTATTAATGTTCATACAAAGTATCTATAATAGAGAAAAGAAAAAGAGAAATTACTGACATAATTGCTGACTTGGTGGCACTGGATATGAGGCAAGTGAAGGTTTTGAAGAGTTAATGCACACACTCAAGCCAGGTTACACAGTGTCCAAAAGAAAGATGGTGATGCATGTGGTGAACACAAAATACTCATCCACAAGGGCAGAGGTATGGTATTTAAGCTTACCAACACAAGACTTTTCAAATAATAGGTGAAAAAATTATTAAAAATAAAGCACATAAATTAATTCCATATCTCAGCTCTTTTGATTGGTGTGGAAATAAATGGAAGCCAAAATCACAAATTAGAATATGGATCAATCAGTCTGGAAGGCCTTAGTCTGGGTAGGGATCATAGCAGGGATGGTCCCCATACTGGTCAGGTTCCGAGTGGTGGGTCTAGAGTTTGAGACAGACATGGAGGCTGATGTAGAACAGGCTTCAGGAGTTTTGGGATCTGTCTGAATGTAGCCTTGGTATCGTTCTTTCAAGACTTCCACAGGTGGAATACAGCCTTGCGCGCCTCTGAGCCCTATGTTGTGCGCCATGGACTGGGGGGAAGAGGTGCCTGAGTGGGAGCTGCCTGAGCACGCTGAGGAGAGGGAATTGGGCTTCATCAGTTTACCCTGATCTGGCATCTGCATCTTCCCTGAAATGAATGCAAGGTTGCATGATTTCAAAAATTGCTAAAGTAAACTAGTGTTACTTGCAGTGTAGTAGTACTGATGCATGGTTTAAAGTCAAATTTAATTAAAGTGTGTTTGCTTTCAACACTTTTTCTTAATCTGTTACAGACTCCATGAATGAATTGTTTTTGAGACGCAATCGAGTCATGTGACCATAGCAACTCACATGAATGTAACGGGTGTCATTAATGAGTCACACCTCAAAACGACTCATTAATGAATTACACCTTATAAGTGACCTCAGCATGCATAAACAGAGAGGGTATGCACACCTTTACCTTCCTGGGCACCGTGATCTCTGCCAACCTTTCCTGGTCTCCAAACACCTCAGTCTACAAGAAGGCCCAGCAATGTCTGCACGTCAGGAAAAATAACATGTGAGAAGCTGCTGGTGACCTTCTACCGCTCTACCATCGAGAGCATCCTGACCTACTACATCACTGTAGGTTAAGGAGAGACTCCAGAGGGTGGTCAAGACAGCACAGAAGATCATCGGCTGCCCCTGCCCCTCCCTTAAAGACTTATACTCATCACAATCACGGGAGACAGCACCCTTTCAGCACAGCACCTGTTTGACCAGTTACCCTCTGGCAGGTGCTACAGGTCCATCAGAACCAGGACAAACAGACTCAGAAAAAGCTTCTTCCCACAAGCCATCACTGCACTAAACACAATCAGGCACTGACATTGCCCACACACACACACACACACACCAACACCACTCAAGGACAATGTGCAATATTGGCAGAGACTGACTGTATTTACTTTATATTTTTATATTTAATTATTGTTGCTTGTACTTTTTATTGTTTGTCATACTCGGTTACTGCAATAATTTTGGAGTACACTTGTACAATGACAATAAAAGGGTTCTGATTCTGAGGGACAACTTAGGTGACTATCTCCAAGGTGTAACGACCCTGCCAAGTTTAATGCAGATTTTGTATTTCTGGAGCATTATAGGGATCAGAAGATAATATGATATTGATGTTATTATTTTTTGTGAGTTTGGAGTTTCAGGATTAAACAGGTTCAAACATTGCTACTTACTAACATCAAACACTGCTCCTGACACCACATCCATTTCTCTTACATCTACACACAAGTGACCACACAAAAAATGCACACACCGACACTCAGAAAAACAGACATGAATTGTTGTGTCAGTGAGTATAATGATGTTTGCCAGTATTATTCCAACTGCAACTCATTTTCTATTATGCTCCTTTAACACATAATCCCATAATGTCAAAACTATACTTTTTTTCCACATTTTCACAAGCTCATGTCTGAATAAATTCAACATGTATTTATCATATTATCAGGTTGAGTTTTTTCCAGCCTTAATAATGCTTGTGTCTTTCTGTTGCATTGCTTGTGGTTTTATTGAGTTGAGCATTGATGAACGTGACCCAATAATAATCATGCATTTTGCAGCAGAGGTTTACAACACCACTATTGATTTGAAAAACATCAACAAATCTCATGAAAATCTCATGTGATGGTGTATGAGTAGCATGTCAATTTCAATGTCCTTTCATGTCCTATCTTACATTTCAATATTTCACATAACCAAGTATTTTTAATGCCAGAACTTGATCAAACTGTGACTTTAAAGACACCAAATGTAACATGACAAAACTCAATCAGTTATCTGCTCAACTGGGACATTGAAGCTCACATCCAGGAAGCCCAATGCTCTCAACCTGACCCAGGTACTGGTCTACCTGACAGATTTTTTTGTCCCTGACCCAGTTAAATCCCTAGTGCTTCAGTGGGGCCATGCATCCCAAATTGCCTACCAGCCAGGTATTTCTCAGGCTCTCAGACTCCTTCAGCAACATTTTTGGTAGCCAAATATGGAGGCCACCAGGGAGTTCGTGGCGGCCTTTCAGGTGTGTGCAAAGGGCAAAACTTACCATCAACAGCCAGCCGGTCTCCTCCACTGGCTTCCTGTCCCTACTCATCCCTGGTCCCACATTGCATTGGACTTCTCAAGGTAACTCTGTCATACCCACCGTTGTAGACAATTTTTAAAATCAGTTGATTTCATTCCTCGCTCCAAGCTCCACACTGCTAAGGAGACATCTCGTGGTTGCACATGTTTTCCACCCCCATGTAATCCCTTTCGACATCATCTCGGATCGAGGACCCCAGTTCATCTCCAAAGTTTGGACAGCCTTTCACAATGCTGTAGGTGCCACAGTGAGAATTTCCTCTGGTTTTCATCCTTAGACGAACGAGCAGGCGGAGTGGGCTTATCAGGACCTCGAATCGGCGCTGAGGTGCATGGCGGCAAAGAATCTTGCGTTGTCGAGTGATCACCTGCCCTGGGTTGAATATGCACACAATTCCATCACCAGTGCTGCCACAGGTATGTTTCCATTTGAGTATGCTCCGGGATATTTGCCTCCTTTGTTCCAGGAATGCGACATCGATGTACCATCTGTCCAAGCACACTTCGGCCGCTGCCGTCGCATCTGGAGAGAAGCCTGCTCTGCACTGCTCCGTTCCGTTCCGCCGACACTAATGCCCCCATCGCAAACAAACATCGCACCCCAGTACCTGCATACGGTCCGGGACAACGGGTTTGGCTTACCAGTAAAAATGTTCCTTTAAGAAATGAATCTAAAAAGCTGTCCCCCCCATTTCATCAGGCCTTTCATACACTGTAAAAATGCTATAATTCAATTTAATAATAAATAGTAAGTGGGATTCATTTAGTTTTGACCAATCTCTGAAGAACACTTACTTCATATGAGTTACTATTGATTTGGGATCAAAAATGTGAACCAACTTAGACATTTTAGGTTCAGATTACTAAAAAAAATACTATTCCAATACTGGAGCATGTGTAGTAGCCTATTTAATACATGCCTGGACATGCTGAACAAGCCCGTCCAAGCGCAGTGCAGATCAGAGGTCTCCCCAGATACGACGACATTTTTACCATGTCTGGAGTAACATCACTGTACAGGTTGATTTGGTGAGTACCCAATTGTTTTAACTTGTTTTTCTTTCTTGACTTATTATTTTCAACGCCAGTTCGAGGTTGTTGTTAACGTTAGGCTAACGTTATATTAGCATTGACTTATTACCTTATCCTAGCTAACTTAGGCTAACTCAAGGTAATTGAGTTACACTGTCTTGAGATGTTAAAACCCTGTTTAAAACGGTTTGTGGTAAAATGTTTAAAATGCCATTGTTAAAGAACTGGATTTAATTACGCTATTCTTTTTTTATCTGGTCCTAATATTTTTGGACGTTAGTAAGCTCATATCAGGTAAAGCTAATGTTAAGTTAAATACACGTTTCCCACAAGTTCGGGCCCTTTAATTTGAAATGTTCCGATTTAACCGTAACATTTAGGGGCTGCGCAAAGCATAATAGTTTATCCCTACATTTGAGTATTCATTATATTTGTTATGTTTGACTCCCTTGACTTCTGTGAGCTGAGCCACGCACCAACTGTTTTTACAAGCTAGCAGAGCACTTAACATTATTCAAACATCAGGACTTGGCGTAGCACGCTTAGCACAGCAAAGCGTGGTATGTGACCGTGTAACATTGTTTGCAGCAATGTTTAACATTACTGTGACCTTTGCATGAACATGTTTCAACCGATATTGTTGCAACCTGGTCATTAGCTAAAGTTATTATGGCTAAAGTCTTTTATTGTCAAACAGCAAGCAGTTTACTTTCCCAACAAGCTCTCAAACGTCCACTTGAACACAATATATCACTACAATGACACTGCAAAGCTAATTTATACAAAAAAATTCAGATTATTTAATTGTCACCGCTCTTGTAACTAAAAGTCAATTGTTGTCAACTATATCAGGAGTTGTTATCAATACAATTCTTTTTGTTTGCAAGAGGTATTAAAATGTGGAAGTGTGTTACTGTGTTTTGATTTAATTCAATTATGCTTGGTGCTAAACTTATCCCTTCTCCCTTTCTAGATTTGTCAAGCAGACACAATTCTTGAATGCAGTGGACCTGTAAGTACTGCACTTTTTGTGCTAAAAAGAGAGGCCATTTACTGAAACATTGTGTTTATGTGTCTTGTGAATATGTCACCTTTTCTGTCTCTATCATTAGACATCAGATGTGACTGCCCAGTGCACCCTTGTCCTGAAAGGAATTCCTGTTTTACTTGGAGATGACTGGAACGAGATCTACAAGACAGCATTTGTAAGTACTCGCACAGAAAAAAAACAGAAGCCACTTCCACCAGCTCCTCCAGGAAAACCCAAGGTGTTCTCAGGACAGCTGAGAGAGTAGGCATGTCATGATAACACATTTTGTTGGATATATTGTCCCAGAAATTATTTCAATAAATGATATTACTGTCAATCAAATCAAATCAAATCAAATTTTATTTGTATAGCCCGAAATCACAATTTACACATTATCTCACTGGGCTTTGACAAACTGTACAGATATGACATCCTCTGCCCTTAGACCCTCGAACCAGGGGAGGAAAAACTTAAAAAACCCTAAACAGGGAAAATAAGAAACCTCAGGAAGAGCCACAGAGGAGGGATCCTTCTTCCTAGGACGGACAGACATGCAATAAATGTCACTTGTACAGAACACAAAAACATGATAACAACAGTTCATTTAGAATGCATAAAACATCCATGAGTCCCAGAGTCTGTGGATTTTATGAGTCCGGATGTATGGAAAGTCTAGTGATCCAGACGCAGGTGGACTCTGTTGGTCCAGGAGTCATTGTACTCCATGTAGGAAGATCTGGGTGTTGCTGAGTCCAAGAGTATGTAGAATCTGTAAATCCAGGGATATGTGAAGTGTAGTGGTCCAGAAGCAGGTGTAGTCTATTGATCCAGAAGCCATTGTGATCTGTGGGTCCCGATTTGCACTTGGAAATCCAGCCTAGGATCCAAGTCACAGGATCCAAGTCACAGAATCTCCTTTCCTAATGTGGCCAGGGGGCATCAGGCAGGACCACAGCAGCACCTCCCACCGCGACCTAGAAAAACCTGCAGGATGGTAAAGCACAACGACTCCGGGGAAGAAGTAAAGTTAGTGTAAGGATAAGGATAAGGATTCAATGTTATTATGAGACAATTATTCTGCTAATATAGTATCATAATGCAAGTACAACCTTTCAAAGAGCAATAAACTTTTATTTCTCAACAATAAATAAAGTCATCCAGTCTCTTTGGTAGAGAGAGACGAGGAAAACAAACTTGCATGCAAATGGTAATGTATTGAAGCTGGGAAAATGATTAGTTGATTTTTTTCATTATTTTGACAGGCCTATGAGATATAATCTTATCTTAGAGTACCAAAATCCAAATCCTTTTGCATATGTATGTCCTCACAATGCACTGCAATAGATGAGGCCATTGCGTCAGTGACTGTCGGTGTGCTCACTGTTCTTGGGGAGATCAATGGAGAAGGTCCTTCACCAGGTCCAAGCTTGCTGCAGCTCCAGCCCAAGTTCCATGCAATTATCCTTCATGGGAGCATTGTGATGGACAATATTCGAAACTTGCCCCTGGCTGTCTGTCTCCTGTTTGGCCTCACATTTTG
Source organism: Mola mola (assembly GCA_001698575.1). Lineage (NCBI taxonomy): Eukaryota > Metazoa > Chordata > Actinopteri > Tetraodontiformes > Molidae > Mola > Mola mola. The sequence continues at coordinate 5,127,456 of KV751347.1, forward strand.
ATTATCCCAAAATACATGTCAAATACCCTGCAATTCATTCAGTCAATCAAGCTTGGATATGGAAGCAAAAACCTCCCACCGAAGTTACTAAGTATGACAAATAGCCTACTGAGAAAACTTTTGGTAACGAGACTGGTGCTTCAGATGGAAATAACTTCCAGGTTATTACACCGTCAAGTTGAGGTTTCAGACCTTTGTTTTAGAGGAATCTCTTATTTATTCTGTGGAGAGCCCCAGCTTTTTTGTTTTACTTATTCCCCTGTTCAGAGTCTTGCAATGAAAAATTAATAAATGTATCTGCTGTTGAGAGTTCACTGTAAAAAAAAAAAATAAATAAAACTTCAAGGATGGCAGTTGTATTTTAATTGTCAAGTTTGTACAGTGTTTTTATACTTTCACATGTTGTCATTTTATTCTTTATAAAGGATATTGCATAGATTACAGATTTAAATGCTACTTTTCAGGAATTTTCAGTTTAATGGCAGTCTGCAAACTGAACCAGAAAATAGGGAGTATGTCCGTGAAGGTTCTCAGTTATCCAGGTCTTCTTAATCTTGGAGTGTTTAGTAGGAAGCAACTGGACTTCTTATCTTGTTTGAAGACGTTTCACCTCTCATCCGAAAGGCTTCTTCAGTTCTGAGGGTCAGTGCGGGAAACCCAGGTATTTAACCCAGAGTGGGTGGAAGCAATCACCAAAAATGAGGACGTGGTGAAAACACCCAGCCTGGGGGGCGATCCTCTGGCTAGGCATCATGTGAGTGGTTAAGGGGTTCTGGGTTAAATAGAGAAAAAGAAAGAGGTCAAGTAAAGATACAGTAATGAAATGAAGCGTCAGTTATTTAGCGCAGTCTACTGTTAAGTTGATAACTTTCTTCTGAGTGATTAGCCTCAACATGGTATGCTAATCAGTAAATAACCAGTTTTATATTTCTGTAGCTGGAAGGCATGGAGGGGTCTTAACTGTTATGGATCAATTGTAGAGATTAAACCTACTCAGCAGGTGTCTACATTGGCCTAATCTATGCTTTTATTATTTGTTGTATTTACATCTGACTAGCTAACGTTTTTCCTGCTTTTAATAGTCAATCAAAATGCTATTCCCCTTTTCATCCCTTTATACATCAGATTTTTAACCCTAGTTGTTCATTGTGTTACAGTTCAAATTGTCTAAAGCATTTCGTTTCGTTTCGTTTTCTGCCGCTTATCCGGGTTTGGGTCGCGGGGGTAACAGCCTGAGCAGGGACGTCCAGACGCTCCTCTCCCCAGCCACTTCCACCAACTCCTCCGGGGGGACACCAAGACGTTCCCAAGCCAACCGAGAGATGTAATCTCTCCAGCGTGTCCTTGGTCTGCCCCGGGGTCTCCTCCCGGATGGGCACGCCCGAAGCACCTCCCCAGGGAGACGTCCAGGAGGCATCCTGACCAGATGCCCGAACCACCTCAACTGGCTCCTCTCAACGCGGAGGAGCAGCGGCTCTACTCTGAGCTCCTCCCGGATGTCCGTGCTCCTCACCCTAGCTCTAAGGCTGAGCCCAGCCACCCTGCGAAGGAAGCTCATTTCGGCCGCTTGTATTCGCAATCTCATTCTTTCGGTCACTACCCAGAGCTCATGACCATAGGTGAGAGTTGGGACGTAGATTGACCTGTAAATTAAAAGCTTTGCCTTCTGGCTCAGCTCCCTCTCCACCACAACGG
>KV751347.1:5140812-5168498 GCA_001698575.1 Mola mola
ATTAGGTTTTCATCATTTAATCTTCAGATTTATTGATTGACTAAAACATTGATTGATTACTGAGACTGACAACAGTGAACTGTTGCTGCCTTGATGGTTTTCTTATGCAGGGCCACAAGCAGACTACATACCCTGGTGTGGCTCCTGATTAGGCCCCCCCGCGGCTTAAATATTACATTGGTAACCTGGATGGTCTGCAAGCAGTGTCCTCACTGCAGTGTGATAGAGAAAGGCCAGGATGTTTGGACAAAGTACTTCAGCAAGGCACTCACATTGTCAAGGCAGGCAAATTTTCAATTTTTCAACTTCTCTTAAATCTGACCTTTCATGTCATCTTTGGAACGTTCCCCCAACGTTCCCTGATGCTTTTTTGAAGATGTTCCTCCTAGTGAGTTCTTTGTACCTCCACTCTTTTGTAATTCCTAAAACAGACATTGTCCTGTAATGAGGGTTACACATAAATCCTTCTCACATGATGGACAGGGTCAGTGACCATCTAATCTCCCAGCCAGTGATACTACAGTCATTTTTGACTGCAGATGGGAAAAAATTTTTGTGTAAGAGATTTCATGTGACCTCCAAATGTGTTAACTATGCTTTTATTATGAAAGGTGTTGCAGGAAAGGGACTGCTGAGATTTTTTTCAGTTGGTGTGTGTTGTCTTTGAGTGGAGGATCAATAAAAACGTGGTCTGTTCCAGCAAAGTGACCTCTGTTCTATTATTTACTAACACTTACAGTATAGGTACATTGAAAACCCTCAGCTACATTTGTACCCAGCCAATGCTATCCTGCTATAAATCTTAACGCCTACTATTACTGCCAGTGTTGGATAATATCTTTGCTAAAAAAGCTGAAATCTATTAGTTTTACGGACTAACAACTAAATATAATTCTTAAATATATCTAAATCCATGAAAATCTTTGTGAAAACGATGTGGTCAGGGAAAAGGTCATTTTACACCTAATAGCCAAAGGGAAAGGGGTGGGATGCGTATTCAGTTATTCAAATCTGTGTTCTCAACACTAGATTTTGCTGAATGCCAAATACTGTTCCTTTAAACGTGGGACATGGGATGTTGGCGGGAGTCAGAACCGTCAATCAGTCCAAAAAGAGCAGCCAAATCTTGAATCAGAAGCTGTATTGTCATTGCGTAAGATGTACAATGAAATTTGCTATGTATCACCTGAAAAAAACATACATACATTCTTCCACACACATTCAAATATCATAAAAGGGTACATGGGCAGCATAGAGAGCATCAGTGGAGTACAATGTATGATTTGATACAATATATAAATTGTACAGGCGGTAGTGGGTTGGAGAGCTGGCAAGCAGGCAGGCAGGCAGGCGAGTAGTGGTCCAGGAATACTGGAGAGAGAGAGACGACAGTTAATACAGAACCTGGCGATCTGGCGATGAGTGGGTGAAGAGCCGGGGTAGATATACTGCGGGCTGATGAATTGATGAGGCAGGTGATGAGCTGATTGCAGATAGGCGTGTAGAGCCAGGAGCCAGGAGAGCCACGCCCAGGCCAACCCACACACCATGACAGGATCCCACCCCCCCTCAACGGGCGCCTTCAGGCAACCCACCAGGCTTGTCAGGGTTCTCGCAGTGGAAGTCCCGGATCAGGGATGGGTCTAGGATGAGCTGGTGGGATATCCAGCACCGCTATTCAGGGCCATACCCCTCCCAATCGACAAGGTACTGGAACCCATGGCCACGGCAGCGCACATTCAACAGCCGCTGGACAGTAAAAACAGGTGCCGTTGACCACCCGGGGTGGAGCGCTGGTGGGCACAGAGGGCTGAGAGAGACCGGCTTTAGCTGGGAAACATGGAAGGTGGGGTTAATTCGCAGGGAACCAGGCAGTTTGAGTCTAACCACTGAAGGATTGACAATAATGACAATGTCATAGGGACCAATATAGCGAGGGGAAAGTTTCTTAGAGTCTGTTTTCAGTGGAATGTCATTGGTACAAAGCCAAACTTTCTGGCCAGGCTGGTAGTCGGGTGCAGGGATCCGGCGGCGGTTGGCCAAGCGCTTGGTGCGATCCACTGAACGGAGCAGGGTGGAGCGGGCCTCCTTCCAAATCTTGCGGCAGCGGCGGAAATCGGACTGAACTGAAGGAACAGTGATCTCCTCCTTCTGAGCAGGGAACAGGGGTAGAAAGTAACCCGAGGAGCATTCAAATGGCGACATACCTGTGGCAGCGCTGGACTGAGAGTTGTGTGCATATTCAATCCAAGGGAGGTGGATGCTCCAGGAAGATGGATTCCGGGCAGTGACACAGCAGAGCTGGCTCCAAATCCTGATTAGCCCGTTCCACCTGTCCATTGATCTGAGGATGGTAACCAGAGGTTAAACTCACAGAGGGTCCGAGGGCCTGACAGAAAGCTTTCCAGATTTGTGAAGTGAGTTGGGGACCCCTGTCTGAGACGATGTCCAAAGGGATGCCGTGGAGACGGAACACGTGGTGTACTAGAAGGGCCGCCGTCTCCAAAGCTGTTGGGAGATTGGGAAGAGCCACGAAATGCACAGCCTTAGAAAATTTATCTACGATGGTGAGTATGACTGAATTACCTCGGGAGGGTGGCAGCCCGGTAACGAAGTCTAAGGCAATCTGCGACCATGTTCGACCTGGAATGGGCAGGGGACGGAGCAGACCGGCTGGTGGTCGATGGGTGGCCTTACTGCGAGTGCACACAGTGTAGGCGGACATAAAGGCTCGGGTGTCTGCATCCATGGTAGGCCACCAGAACTGCGGCTTCAGGAGGGGCAGGGTCCGGCTGATTCCAGGGTGACAGGCAAACCGGGAAGCATGCGCCCACTGGAGGACTTGAAAACGGACAGAATCTGGTACATACAGGTGATCTGGTGGGCCAGTACCTGGGTCTAGTTGAGTCCGTTGAGCCTGCTTCACAAGAGACTCGATCTCCCAGGTAACAGCCGCCACCACACAGGAGGCGGGTAGGATGGTGTCAGGGTTGGTAGTGACCTCATCTTGGATGTATTGTCATGAAAGGGCATCCGGCTTAATGTTCCTGGAACCTGGGCGGTAGGTGAGGGTGAAGTCGAATCGACCAAAGAACAGTGCCCACCGGGCTTCACAGGAGTTTAGGCGTTTGGCAGTTTGAATTTAAGACAGGTTCTTGTGATTTGTCCAGACTATAAAGGGATGCTCAGCCCCCTCCAGCCAATCTCTCCGTTCCTCCAAGGCGAGTTTAACTGCAAGCAGCTCCCGATCTCTGATGTCATAATTGCGGTTGGCGGGGGACAGCCGGCGAGAAAATAAAGCACAAGGGTGGAGCTTTTGGTCGGATGTGGCTCCCTGAGAAAGAACGGCCCCAACCCCCGTGTCTGAGGCATCCACCTCCACGATAAACTGACGAGACGGGTCTGGCTGGATGAGGATTGGTGCTGATGTAAAACGCCTCTTCAGATCCATGAAAGCCGCATCAGCCTCAGGGGTCCAGGTAAAGGGGGATGCAGAAGTGGTGAGTTTGGTGAGACGGGAGGCCACCTGACTATAGTCCTGGATAAATCTGCGGTAAAAATTAGCAAACCCCAGAAACCGCTGAAGCTGTTTAAGTGATGCGGCTTTGGGCCACTCTGCCACTGCCTGAATCTTCACCCGCTCAGTCTTTACTTGCCCACTCTCGAAGATGTAACCCAGGAAAGCCACGGAGGTGACATGAAATTTACACTTCTCCGCCTTGACGAATAGCTTATTATCCAAGAGTCTTTGGAGCACTAGTCTGACGTGCAATGTGTGTCCCTTCAAGTCCTGGGAGAAGATGAGGATATCGTCCAGGTAAACAACCACAGAATGATTGAGAAAGTCCCGGAGGACATCATTCACCAAGGCCTGGAAGACTGCGGGGGCAATGGTGAGACCGAAGGGCATAACCAAGTATTCAAAGTGGCCAAGGGGAGTGTTGAACGCAGTCTTCCATTCATCTCCCTCCTTGATCCTGACCAGATGGTAGGCATTTTTTGAGGTCCAGTTTGGAAAAAATAGTGGCTCCCTGGAGGGGCTCAAAGGCAGAACTGATAAGGGGCAGAGGGTATTTGTTTTTAATGGTGATGTGATTAAGGCCGCGATAATCAATACAGGGGCGAAGGGTCTTATCTTTCTTGGAGACAAAAAAGAACCGTGCACCAACCGGAGAAGAGGACGGCCTGATGATACCGGCAGCTAAGGAGTCATGGATGTAATTCTCCATAGTCTGTCTTTCAGGACGGGACAAGTTGTAAAGGCGGCCAGAAGGCAGTGGGGCTCCAAGGAGATGGTCTATAGCACAGTCATAGGGAGGATGTGGGGGCAGAGAAAGCGCACGCTGTTCACTGAAAACCTCTCCCAAATCATGGTAGATGGGTGGAACAGAAGATAGATCTGGGGTTTTAGTGACTGGTGGAGGCCCCGCAGCCTGGACAGGGGCAAGGGCAGACCTAAGGAGGAATGGCAGGATGAGCTCCAACTTACAACCTTGCCGGTAGACCAGTCAATGTGGGGATTGTGTCTGTTTAGCCAAGGCTGGCCCAGGACCATGGGGGCCTGGGAGGAAGAAAAGACATGAAACTGGATATTTTCATGATGACTTCCAGAATGAAGAAGGTGCAGAGGTTTGGTGCAGTGAGTGATGTGAGCAAGGAATCGTCCATCCAGTGCGTTAACATCTGGAGGGGTGGAAAGTGGTTCCACAGCAATATCCGCCTGAGAAACAAGATTGGAGTCCAGGAAGATCTCATCAGCTCCAAAGTCCACCAAAGCCAGCAGTGGAAGAGGTTGGTGAGAAGCCATTAGCCTAGCGTCCAATTGTAAGGGGGTCCGGGGATGCAAAGGAAGGGTAGGTTGACTCACCAGGCTGTTACTGGTGAGTCTCCTCTTTTGGCCTGAGGAGACATGAAGCCAGGAACTTATCAGCTCGGCCGCAATAAATACAGACTCCGGCGTTAATCCTCCAAAGACTTTCTGCCGGAGACAGGCGGGCCCGACCTAGCTGGATCAGCTCCTCCCCCGGGGAGTGTGACGCTGGAGGGCTAGGCGTGGCACGGGAAGCCGGCCAAGGACCGGGACTCGCACTCACTAGAGGTGACGGAACTGGGTGAGGACAGGAATGTGGAGAATGGCTGGCTCTCTCCCTGCGACGCTCGCGCAGCCGATTATCTAGCCTAATGGCTAGAGAAATTAATTGGTCCAAACTAGGAGACTCGTCCCTAGCCGCTAGCTCAACTTTAACCGGGTCGCTGAGCCCACTTAAAAAATACCCCTGAAGTGTCTCGTCATTCCACCCAGACAGCCACTAACGTCCTGAACTCGACCGAAAACTCCACTACACTGTGGGAACCCTGACGAAGGGACAACAGACGCTTACTGGCATCTCTACCCCCGACCCCTTCTTTTGGCCGGAGAGGGCATGAAGCCAAGAAGTGACCAGCTCGGCCACAGTAAATACAGACTCCAGCATTAATCCTCCGAAGACGTTCTGCCGGAGACAGGCGGGCCCAACCTAACTGCATCCGCTCCTACTCCGGGGAGTGTGGGGCTGGAGGGCTAGGCGCGGCGCGGGAAGCCGGCCGAGGAGCAGGACTCGCTCTCACAAGAGGTGACGGGGCTGGGCAAGAACAGGAGGGTGGAGGATGGCTGGCTCTCTCCCTACGACGCTCATGCAGCCGATTATCTAGCTTAATGGCTAGAGAAATTAATTAATCTAAGGTAGTGGACTCGTCCCTAGCCACTAGCTCACCTTTAACTGGGTCGCTGAGCCCGCTTAAGAAAACCCCCTGAAGTGCCTCGTCATTCCATCCAGTCTCTGCTGCTAACGTCCTGAACTCGACCAAAAACTCAACTACACTGTGGGAGCCCTTACGAAGGGACAACAGACGCTTATTGGCATCTCTACCCCTGACCGGATGATCGAATACCTTCCTCATTTCTGCGACAAAATTATTATACGACGTAGTGATGGATGGTGAGCTTTCCCACACTGCTGCTCCCCAAGCTTTCGCTTTCCCCGTAAGCAATCCCACGACATAAGCTACCTTGGACCTATTGGTGGAGTATGTGTGAGGCTGCAGCTCGAACATGAGGGAGCACTGGAGCAAGAAGGACCTGCACGTCCCCAGATCTCCATCGTAACACTCCGGTGCCGGAATATGAGGCTCTCTTGACAGGTAAGCAGGCTCTCCGGAAGGTGGAGTGGGAGCTGAAGGTCCAGAGGCAGAAGGGGAATGGTGGGTGGGGACAGGGTTGAGCTGATTCTCAATCTGAGACACAGTGGTGGTGAGGCCCCTTAATGTCTCCACCACCTCCTTGAGAATTTGGTCATGGTGACCCACGAGGTTCCCTTGGGTGGCAAGAGCCTGACAGAGGTTAACTGTGGACAGGTGGGGATTGTCCGAGTCTGCTGGGTCCATGTTGGCCAGATCATTCTGTTATATGTAGCGAGGTGGACCCAAACGCAGACACGGACCAATGTCGGTATGGGTGAAGCAGGCTTTATCGCTAGGAAAGTGTGTGGGCTGGCAAGAGGAAGCAGGCGGTAGTGGGTTGGAGAGCTGGCAAGCAGGCAGGCAGGCAGGCGAGTAGCAGTCTAGGAGTACTGGAGCGAGAGATACGACAGTTAATACAGAACCAACTAGGAACAATCTCGAGACAAGGCCTGAGCGTAAGCTCTGGATACAATGATCTGGCAATGAGTGAGTTAAGAGCCGGGGTAGATAAACTGCAGGCTGATGAATTGATGAGGCAGGTGAGCAGACTGGGACAGGTGATGAGCTGATTGCAGATAGGCGTGTAGAGCCGGGATCCAGGAGAGCCAGGCCAACCCACACACCATGACAAAGATAGGCCACAAACAAGAAAAGACATATTGCACTGATATATATCATGATTACTGCACATGTTTATGGACAGTATTGCACAGAAATTAAATAGTTCTGGGTTTGTCCTGAAGTTTTCTGTCAGGGAAGTTGTTTTTGCTGGCATTTATATTAACAGGATAACTAAAAAAAAGTTAAAGACAGATTTTGATGGAGATGCAGATCACCGTGTGGATCTTGGAATATTTTAAAAGATTCTTTCCCATTGCAGAATAAGACCTTTTTGCTTGTAATTCCACAGAATGTTCTGCCTAAAGGAGTATTTGTCGTACCATGCTGTGATGCAGTATGTAAGGACACTTTCACTGGAGCAGTGGTAAAAGGCCTTGAGCATCTCTGCAGAGAGGATTGTTTTTGTAAGTGTTCTCAGATTCAGATTCAGATTCAGATTCAGAATACTTTATGTATCCCCAAGAGAAATTGTTACTTTACAGTTGCTCCTTGTAAGCATAGAAGTGAAAAAAACAAAATATATTTATAAAAGGAGTATGTACATTAATAAAAAGAGTATATACAAGAGTATATCCAGTATACAGTATACAGGAAGTTTTAAGTGTGAACCGTGTAAAATAAATAAAAGTGCGACAGAAAATAAATAGTGTAAGAGAACTGCAGTATAACAGATGAAAGGTCTGAGGGAGTGAAAAGGTCCAAGAGCCATTCAGAGGGAGGAATTGTACAGTTTGATGGCCACAGGCAGGAATGATTTCCTGTGGCGTTCAGTCATGCATTTAGGTGGGATAAGTCTCTCACTGAATGTACTCTTCTGTCTGACCAGCACATCAGGAAGTGGGTGTGAGACGTTGTCCAAGATTGTCCGTAGATTAGTCAGCATCTTCCTCTCTGACACCACCGTCAGAGAGTCACACTCCATTCCCACAACGTCACTGGCCTTGCGGATCAGTTTGTTGAGTCTGTTGGCATCCACCACCCTCAGTCTGCTGCCCCAGCACGCAACAGCATAGAGGATAGCACTAGCCACCACAGACTCATAAAAGATTCTGAGCATACTCTGGCAGATGTTGAAGGACCTCAGTCGCCTCAGAAAATAGAGACGACTCTGGTCCTTCCTGTAGAGAGTGTCAGTGTTCTTTGCCCAATCCAATTTATTGTCAAGATGTACCCCGAGGTACTTATAATCCTCCACAATATCCACACTGACCCCCTGGATGGAAACAGGGGTCACCGGTGCCTTAGTTCTCCTCAGATCCACTACCAGTGCCTTAGTCTTTGCCACATTCAGTTGCAGATGGTTCTTCTCGCACCATGTGACAAAGTTGTTCACAGCAGCCCTTAGTGATACATCCAACTACTGCAGAGCCATCAGAAAACTTCTGAAGATGGCAGGTCTCTGTGCAATAGTTAAAGTCCGTGGTGTAAAGGGTAAAGAGGAAGGGAGAGAGGACAGTCCCCTGCGGGGCCCCAGTGTTGCTGACCACTCTGTCTGACACACAGTTTTGCAGGCGCACGTACTGTGGTCTGCCAGTCAGGTAATCCACAATTCAGGACACTAGGGGGGCATCCACCTGCATTGCTGTTGGCTTGTCACCCAATAGAGCTGGACGAATGGTGTTAAATGCAGAAAGTATAGCTGCTGTTGGGCATTGTTAATGACAGCATTAGTTTTCAGTGGCTACGTGAGGTCCTCCCCATATGATGTAGGCTTCCAGAAACTTATAATAGGGAACCCTGTCCACTTCCTCTCCTTAAATATTTAGGAGAGAGAGTGTTTTCTAAAATCTATTATTATCTCTTTTGTTATTGGTTTCAATGTTCACTGTGGGATTGTTTCCCATGCACCATCTTGTCAATTTGCAGACTTCATCCCTGTAGGCTGTCCAATTGCTGGAAATAAATCCCACTAGATCTACACATCTGCAATTTTAATTATTGCATTTGAGGGGTGTTAAGAGTGCAGTCAAAGTGTAGAGGGAGTAGAGGGCACACATCCTTGGAGTATACTAATGATGAGGGTCATATATGTGGAACATTGATTAGGAAGTTTTTGATCCATATCCATAGAGAGTTACTGAGACCCAGGTCGAAGAGTTTAGCGACTAATCTACTGAGGACAGTAATGTTGTACATAGAGTTGTAATCTATTCTGGTCAAGGTGAGTCAGTATTGTGTGGAGGGTTGTGGCTATGGCATCTTCTGTGAACCTATTCACCCAAAGGGCATATTGGTGCTGATCAAGAATGGGAGGGTTGATTTTATGTGCTTTAAAACCTGAAAAACATAGTGGTGATGTGAGTGAATGCCACTGGTTTGTTCTCATTTAAAGTGCTGATGTCACTTTGTTTGGGCACTGTGATGATTGTGGCTGATTTGAGAAAGTTGGGCATAGTAGCCTGGGACAGGGACTTGTTGTAATATGCAGTGCAGCCATATGTCAAGAGTGAGTAGAGGAGTGAACTAAGGACATAGTCTTGGGGAGTGGAGAGTATTAAGAATGGATGATGGTAAAGGAGGGGGTGATCTTGACTTGTTTGGGTCTGCTTCTAAGTAGGTGTTCAATCTTGTATTCTGTCTTCAGTACCTGTAACATCTACACCATTCACATAGTCATCTGAAGGAAATGCTTCCATAACCTCCTGCGCGTTGGAAGCAGTCTTATGGAACCTCAGATTTGAAGCAGCAAGCATCTCCTGAGTCCACTTGAGAATTTCAATGGCTGCAGCAGCTGTAGGAGTAGACAATAGTCTATTTTAAGTATACACATAGACAGCTGTGATGTAGACTGCTTGATATTCCCTTGACACATCAGTGCCTCCTACAGTAGTGTCTGTGCGCCATCTGTTGTTGATATACACGCACAAACCACCACCTTTCGTTGTACAAGAGTCTACTGTGTGGTCGGCTCAGTAGATAGCAAGCCCCACCAAGTCCACAGCTGCATCTGAGATAGAGCCAGGACTTCATTATTATCGTTATACAGTTTTCTGAACGTTGGTCAGTAATCCAGAGTACCATATTGTCCAGCTTGTTAACAACGGAATGTGCGTTAGTAAGAAATACTCTGGGTAGTACAGGTTTTTTAAGGGGCTAGGCATAGCTTTGCTCTGCTTTTACTCATGTACCCCACTTCTGCTTCCTCAAGCGATGTTGTCTGTGTCATGATCCACACTGTTCTGGGAGAGTGAACTCATTTGAAAAGAAGGCGATTGTCTTTCGAGACACATCTAGTGCAGTAGAGTAGTCTCTAAATTGTAAAAAAAAATTCTACGATGTATGAGTTGAATCAATGCAAAGTGTTGGAGAGCTCCAGGTAGCTGCAACTACGCGTGCCGCCACAGAGGTGTAATGCCCGGAGTCAAAATTGTTCCGTCCCTCTGATATCAGCAGAGATATTAAAAGCACTAAATCTCACCTGATTCGTCAGTTGGTCCAGCCTGTGCCTAAACAAATTGTCTTCCCTCCTCCATTCTCTTTCTCCTGGGAAACATCAACCAGCATGGAGCTGCAGAGCTGCAGCTCTCCCCTTCCCCTCTGGCCTACAGAGATCTTCTCCTAGCAGGGGGCTACTGAGGATAATGCCCCCTTAGATGGCAACTAGAGCAGAATCTGGCTAACTTTTAAGTGATTGGATTGTCTGAAAGTTGGTACAGAACTGCCAACTTTGCACGGAACAAGGAGTGACCAGTTCCATCCACCATGTATAAGACTGCTGAAGGTCTCAACCTTCCATCAGAATTTCAACCATTCCAGCCTGGGTAATTTTCCATGGACCAAACAAGTGAGCATTCCCTTTCCATGGACTAGTAATGTTGACCTGGGCCTGGGTAAAGCATCGCTCGGCTAAGCATAGAACTGATTCTAAGTCTTGAAAGTATTTGATTTTGCTTTATTAAAATTAATTATTGTGAATGTAGTCAGGTTATTAATAGTTGGATTAGGCATGTTATTATTACTAGCAACATTATTATCTAATGCAAGCTAAGCAAGTTTGAAGTCATTTGGATAAATCCACGGCCATGTCTGTGAATCATATCATCCGCCATGTGCAATTTTCTGACTGAAAGGATTGCAATTTTTTTTTAGTTTTCAAGTAAGGCAAACACCTTAATTTCAATAGTGTCCTCTCATCTTCATCAAATTCAATGGTTTGACCTTAATAAAAATATGGCCTTCAGTAGAGAGACCAACCACAAACGTCTTGAACATACAAAGGAACATGCAGCAGGCTAATGCCATGGGCAAAATTTATGGTAATGATGTTGGGGACATGTCCTTACCACTTTTAGGATTACCTAAAATTGTCCTCACCAGAATATACATTATTTGCAGATTCTAAATTAAAAATCAACTGGTTATTCTAGACATACCCATCACAACAGACTTATACATTAGTGAAATTAAGATGGAGCACAGTTTGTTTTTTTTGACACTGTTGAAACAGTATGTTTGGTAAGACTGGCATAGTATGCTTTTGTAAGTGGGTGTTTCATGTTGTGTTGTACTTTGTTCAAACGCAAAATACCAGAAAAAAATCAGGAGGGTGGCCCCGAATGACGACCTGTTAAGTGAATACCTCAGGCAACAGAAACCCAGTGAGGAGATTGGAATTGGAATGCCATAACCAGGCAGCTGGATAGTATATAGGAACATCTGCGCTGAGTATTGGCTGGACGTTCCAGGATCAAATTGGACAACACTTCAAAAGGTGATTGAAAACGACCGAGCTAAGATCCTGTGGGACTTCCAGATCCAGACCGATAGGGTGGTGGTGGCTAATCAACTGTCAACAAGCAGGAGAAGGTAGTAGCGGGCAGCTGTGGCTCAGATTTTAGAGCGGTTGTCCAGTGATCGGAAGGTTACTGGTTCAATCCCAGACCCTGTAGTCAACATGTCCAAGTGTCCTTGAACAAGACACTAAAGCCCAAATTGCGCCTTGAGTGTATGAATATGTGAACGGTTAATGCTCCAGATGAGCAAGTGGCACCAGTGTATGAATGCGTGTGTGAATGGGTGAATGCAAAACCTGTGGTGCAAAGTGCTTTGAGTGGTCAAGAATGACTAGAAAAGCGCTATATAAATACAGGACATTTGCCATTTAGTGAGTGATAGTGATAGTGATAGTCCCAAGCAATAGTCCCAAGCAACATCAGGAAGAAGAAAAACAAGAAAAACATCAAAGGATGAAAGAGGAGTAGAAAAGGATGTGAGGAGTAAATGCATCAGTGATACCTGTGGTGATAGGACCACTCAGGGCTGTAACCTCCAAGTGTAAGAGTGGCTCCAACAAATCCCAGGAACGACATCTGAGATCTCTGTCCAGAAGAGCGCAATCCTAGGAACAGCTAAGATACTGCCTCAGGCTCCTGGTAGAGGACCCGAGCTGGAAGGAGACACAAGACCACCAACAGAGAGGGGAATTTTATATATATATATATAGTATTTCCTTGCAATAATTACACACTCAATGTTCTGCCATCCCCTAAGTTGGATTTAAATAAAACATCAGGTTTCATTCTATATTCTATATTTACTTCACAATAATGCTTCAAGTTTGATTATCACCCATGTGTCTGCTGAATATTGGACCATAATTGACTTTGGGACTATTTGTGATGTCACAAATCATACTAATAGGCCACCCCTTCAAATCAGGTTTTCGCTGAATACAGACAAGATTTAGAGTCTGTTTACATGGAAATGTATTCAACAAAATACTGAAAACTATTGTGTTTTGGCCATATTGTGTAGTAGATTATTGCCATTTACTTTGTTCATAAGATCACCATCCAGAGCCAGATTTAGTTTTTAAGATTTAAGACTTTTAGTTATTTAACCTTTAATGAAATGCAGCATTAGCCACAGTTTAAGTTGTTTTTACAGATCTGCATGCACAAGGATTGTTTTTATAATATTGGGATATAAATGCTGATTTTTTAAACTCAAAGGAAAGACTTTTCCATTTTTAGTAGAGCTGTACTGGAACTTGACCTTAGATTTCAGCAATGAATGTGTAAACAACATTATAATGTAAGACTGTGCAAATACACATTGAAGCTCCAACATTATATGGACCTATGTATACATTACATAGGACCAAGTCTTGACCTTTCTAAATAATCAAAAGGATATCAACATAATTTCAATGACTTTTAAATAAAGACTCTCTAGTAGCTATCAGACCACTAGTTCTGGATGAGATATCAAAAATGAGTTAAATGTTAAAAAAAAAAAAAAAAAAAAAAAAAAAAAAAAAAAAAAAAAAAAAAAAAAAAAAAAAAAAAAAAAAAAAAAAAAAAAAAAAAAAAAAAAAAAAAAAAATTTAAAATTAAAAAAAAAAAAAAAAAAAAAAAAAAAATCAGAGTGACAAAATGCATTAATCCCATCCGTAATAGAAATAAGTGATGCAAGAGGAATTTTTAATGGTGATGTAGACCTGGATCTGGGTGCAGTTTCATATTCAACTCATAGTTCAAAATGAGTCTGTCTCAGTCAGAGGTGTGTGGCTTTTCTAAAATTACATATTTGGACCATGACACAGCTCCAATAAATAATTCATGACATCTCACCTTACACCTTACCTTACAAATTACAAAAAAGAACAGCTAATGTTCATGTTATTTATGTTAGGATGTAATTTATCGTCGTTTTAGTTAAAGGGATATTGTTTGGCAATATCTGAATTTGCACATTCTTATTTTATATTTTTGTCTATTTGATTATATTCAAGCTGTTGATTGTTGAAACAATAAATCAGAAGTTGTCAGTACTTGAGTAAATTTTTCCCTGAACACTGTAGAAACTGTAGAAAAAGTGAATTATGAGAGGAACTATTGTCAACTGTGAAACAAAGATGAACATTTATTTAACAATGAGAATGTGAAATAGTTCTGTTTAGTTAAGACAGAGAATAGCCTGCTGAATGTACACAACTAATGTCTCCAATCTCTGATTTCCCTGCACATAACGGGATGTATTACCTATTACATGTTACTCTGGGTTGAGGTCTGTAGTACTCAGATTGTGTTTATTGTGTGGGTCTGGGTGCAAAGCTATGCCACCATCGTCCACAACAATCGTTCCTCCAAGCCTCACTGTGTTGTTAGTGTGAACTACGTCCTCACGTGAGTTGGCCACAAAGTGAAAACGAGTGCAAAGAGATGCCACTATCTGAAGACCAGACACGAACCACAAACCCTGATCTCAGTAACACTTCGTCTCAGGACCACCACAAAACACCCAGAACCAAAGCAGTAAAGATGAAAAACAAAACGAGCAGATCCCTATCCTGAGGTAAACCATTCACTGAGCATACTGATTACTTGGCTTATTTATTTCCATGTCTCCATGAATGTCCGTCATAAACACAGAAAATACATACATACATTTAAACAGAAATATCTTTACAGCACTTAACACATTTTATATCAGTAATCTTCACTTTGTTTTCCTTATGGATAGCAGCATGCTACTAGTCACTCCCCATCAGATCATTCAAGCTGCTATCCACAATCTATGGAATCTATGGAAGGAGGGATCTGTTTACCCAATGACCCTCTTCAGAGATAAGATGTCCTGGGATATAAATGCTCAGAGTCAGCTGCTCTGTTCAGGCCCCTCCTCTCAGCTGGCTCAGCTGATCACTGGCTCCCTGCACAGCAGAGGGCCTATTGGATGGAATATTGGCAGCCCCATGCTCTCCTACAAATATACAGGTGCACTCATAATCAGAAATACTTTAACTCAAGTTTTACATTTGGGGAAAATGTCTTTATTACCCACCTCCAGGTGAAAAACGATTTTCAATTTGCACTAATCTATACAAAGTAAGTAGTTATAGGCACAATTTCCAACATTTTTAAGAACTTAATTTTTAAAGGTGGAATATGGGTTATGTGATGACAAATCTTTATACACCCTTATTAGTTTAGGTCTTCTTAGTTGGTTATATTCCCATTGCAGCTACAGTATACAAAGGTGAAACACGGTTTTAAGTCTTTTTGCCTATTCTTTGCTATCGTAGTAACATGGCAGCGCAAGATGGTGCTCTTCATGCAAGGAAGACCTGCAGCCATGTAAACAAATTGATTTTTCTAAGGTTACCAACAATGCAGTTTTTGATTTGAGGTGATTACCAACTAATTTAAATGTGGTTATGAAGATTAAATTACATGTTTGCCAATAGATAATCCTAATTTCTACACACTGGACTTTTAAATCAGCTGTATGTGTAAAAACAGTTGTATACATTGTCTATATATTCTTTGAGCTGGAAAGAAATATTAAGTACATCACTGTATTTTCCTCTTAAACATGGTCCTCTAGAAACAAAACCATCTATAAATCACAGTGCACTAAATTTGGCCTCAACATATACTACACATCACTTCAATAAATAAAACCCCTATATTGGTTAAGACTTTGATATCATTGAAGTTGATTTATCTTCAGGCAATCTATTACAGTCAATGGGAATAGGAATTTCTTTAAACATCAATTTCACAGCAGTCATTCTGAAAATAAATTATACACTCTTGTTCCATGTTGTATGTCGTATTAAGCACACTAATTAGTAGGATTTTTCTTTATGACTATGTTTAGCTTGACTACTTGATAACTACTTTTTTTTCCTAAGCAATAGGTATGGTGTACCTTCAACTTCTGAATATTGCTTTCTTCATCATGCTCTGTGCTTGCAGCTGACTGTAGGTATCTCGATGAGATTTACCATTATTGTTCCAGCAACAGAAAACAACATTATGCCAGTATATTGAAGGAAGACACATATGAACACATTATGACTTTCCATAGTAACAACAAGGAGAGTAAACCTTTAAGCCAGGGTGTCCAGCGTAATACAAAAGGTGGCAGGGGACCTCAAGATGACGAGGTCTAGGGATACCCTTTCATCAATGGCCTTGTAATAGGTAAAGGAGAGCAGGATGGCTTGTGGTACAGTATGGACCAGCATGTTCCAGTACAGGTGGAACTGGAGCAGGGGGAGGAGGCTGAGTATGATAGAGGCTACATATAGAAACCTAGGATATCTACAAACAAATCATGGCAACCAGACGTATGGCACTGCCATGGTGGAGACAAGTTTTGCTGGGAACGACAGGGGAATGGTAACACAATAGACTGGGAGTTGGGGTGGGACTTCTGGTTCAAGCTCCATATGTGTCTTTGAACTTCTGTATTCTTGAGCAAACACGGTTCTAGTGAAGCCCACCCATTGTCCACAGTGAAGCCTGTAACAGACAGCAACAGTTTCCATGATAAAGCCTCTAATAAGCGGCAACAACCAGAGTCCTGGCTCTGGCTCATCCCACAGCTAGAGCCACAAAGTTTTCCCATATTACATTTGCACACCTGTCATTATCAAAAACAAGAGTTGACCCAGGACAGAGGCTCAGGACATGCCTTTTGATTCTGCATTTCACTCCTCAAGCACAGCTTGACATGCAAAGGGGACATTACGTATAAAAACACAATCTGGCCATTTTTATAAAATACTGTATATATCCAACAGCCTACATTTTTTTCTAGTAATTTTATTAACTTTTGTTTCATTTCACTTCAACAGATGCTTAGTGCCTGAATGGTAAATGGACAAGCATTTATAAAGCACGTCTATAGTCTTCCTTTCTATACTACTCAAAACACCCTACATCAAAATCTCCTATTTTAACATAAAATTAAACAATTAAAGCTGTAATGCAAAGTGCCAGAACAAATTAACAAAAAAAGGAAATAAACAATAACAAACTTATAAATGCTATAATAGACCTATTGCAGTATAGCTCTCTGTACAGTTCAACAACATTAGACACTAGCCTTGGAACAGCAGCTTTTTAGAGTAAGCTCCTGCTTTATGTCTTTTAAACACTTATGTATACAACTCATATAGCAACAGTGCATTGTAATTTACTTCAGGCTATTAATTCTATGGTATGTGGTTCAGTTTTTACTACATACTTGGCCCTATACAAATAAATATCAAATAATTAAGTTTGGCATTATATAACGTATATATTGAATAATTCTAAACACTTTAAGGCATTAACATGCCCAAACTCTAGGCTAATATGGCCAGGAGCCTAAACATTTTTATATTTTTAGCAGCTCCTACAAGCTTAAACATTTATTGCTCTTAATTCAGATTTTAGTTGTCACTATAGACCTTAGAAATGGTATCATAAAAACATGTGCATGTCAACAGCAGCAAAGACTTTAGTAAAACTATGTTTGTTTGTTTTTTTCTTGTTTGATTTTATTTCCATAATTCCAGCCATGAATTCTGTTTAGCATATAAACTGAGTTTTGCCGACATATTCTGCCTTGACATTCTTAATTTAATGTTGTGCACACACAGATTTCCTGTGTAATCAGGGATTTGTAATATGTCATGTGCAATCACTTTCACTTTTTATCACCAATTATGTAGTATTAGAATAAACTGTTTCTGACTTGTAAAACTGTGTGATTTTTTTTTTTTTTGTTAGTTTTGTTTTTTTAGACTCCCTTTCACCATTGTTCCATTCCCAGATGAAAAAAGAAATGATATAATAAATCAGCAATAAAGGAACTAGGTTCATACCAACTTATCAGAAGATGTCATTTGGCAAAACAATACAAACAAAATAATGAAATCAGTGTTACCAATTGATCACCTCCACCTAACCAACAATCTGCTGCAGTTTGCAGAAAAGCCAGGCCAGGCCAATGGAGCTTGTCTAAACAAACTTCCTGTAATTACAGCCTGATAGCAAGAACATAAAGGGAATTTTATTAATAATAGAAGTGCCTGTGGTGTGGGGGGGTTAGAGCCTATCTCAGCATTTTCGGGCGACACCCTGGACAAGTCGCCAGTTCATCGCAGGGCTGACATATAGAGACAAACAACCATCCACACTCACATTCAAAACTACAGGTAATTTAGAGTGACCAATTAACTTCACCCCCAGTTTTGCATGTTTTTGGACTGTGGGAGGAAGCCGGAGTACCCGGAGAGAACCCACGCAGGCACAACATGCAAACTCCGCACAGAAACGCCCTGACCTGGAATTGAACCCAGGACCTTATTGCTGTGGGGCGACAGTGCTAACCACTACACCACTGTGCCGCACTTCCTAGTAAATTGTGGTTTTTCCTGATCAACTCCACAATGACCAGGGAAGGGATTATGAATCTCATACCAACCAAGAAGTGTGATTCCCCATGGTGTACAGAGGGTGAGAACCAGCCTGTTATCACCCTCAAAGTAATCTTGTGGAGTGATACAACCGGCCCTTACTAACTATGTTGGGTACTTTAAAAGACACAAAAAAGACCCAGTGGCGTGACTATGCTAAACCACTGACTCATATTTACAATTGTACCAAAAATGATGTCACAGGTTTCATTGTTTGGTAGTCTGCCCAAAGACATTGGGACATTTGGACTACCAGACACCAACAAACATCACAATTCACATTCACAGTATGTAAAAAAAAAAAGTTGAATGGCCAAATTACAGAGCTGTGGGACCTGAATTGGGACCTGGTTCCATAAAAGATGTGCCTGAAAGCTGAAGGCTCTGCCTCTCAGGCTAATTTTGGAGATCCTAGGAACTACATATAAGCCTGTGTTTTGGGAGTGTAGTGCTCTAGTAATTAAGTGCTATAACCTCTTTAAGATATTTGGTTGCAAGACCATTTAGAGCTTTGTAGGTGAGGAGAAGGACTTTAAACTCTATAGACTTCAAGACAAGTTAAAACAGCAGAAATACTATTGTTCTCCTTGTTCTAGTCAGTACACTAGCAGTTGTGTTCGGAATCAGCTGGAGAGTCTTTAGAGACTTGCTTGAGCAGCCTAGGAAATTAGAATAGACCAGCCTAGACGAAACAAAAGTGTGGATTATTTTTTCTTTTTGGGCAAGGGAATGCCTGTTTTGTTTTATTTTTTCAATATTATGGTGAAAAGAGGCAAACCTCAAAATTTGCTTTATGAAGGGACCAAAGGAAATGAAGTACAGATCCTGATTAGAGATAACTCTCAGATTTCCTAAAATATTGCTTGAGGCCAAAGTAATGCCGTTGAATGTTACTATTTAATTTGATAAGATACTTCTTAGGACCCAGCATAATGACTTCAGTGTTAGCTGAATTTAGCATGAAAAAAATATGTCATTCAGGTTTTAATGTCTTTAACACAAGCTTGAAGTTTAGTTAACCTATTGATTTATTAATTTCACCCCTATTTTTGTTACAGTAGTATGTTGAGGATTTTGATATGACTTTCATTATGGCCATAAAGAATGGAATCTCATGACTCTATGTATTGCTAGCTTGGTTTCCATGCAGACTGGTTTTTGAGAGTCCCTGGAAATCTTAGATTGTGGATTTGGCAAGCAACCAGTGAAAAGTTAATTCCTTACCCCAAGGAGTGGACTGAACTGACCTGTGTTCGGAGGTGGAGCCTAATCCTACTTAACCATCACTTGTGCACCTCTGACCACAACTTTGACTTGCTATTTTCAAACATCCTACTAACTAAGCTGAGTTGGACTTGACACAACCCCATCTTTTGAAGAGAACATTCTGAACCAACCAAAACAGGATCAAAACTGAACTTAAAAGAACATTTTAACAAAATCTGAAAATTTTGTCATACTGCCTCTTAATATTTTTTCTCCATTTGGAATGGGGAAAAAAAAATTATAAAATGAAACTATCAGATTAATAAAGTTAGTTAAAAAAGCACACAGTGTTGAATGGGACCTCTCACCCCTGTGTCAGGGTCCGCTAGTGTAAAGTGTCTGTCTGTTGGGGTCAGTCAGTGTTTCCCCTCTTGTTCTGAAATCCCTATGTGTCTATTCCCCACTTCCTGTCTAGTCTTGTCCCCCACGTGTGTCTGATTATTCCCTCTCCCTAATGTGTCCCACCTGTGTCCGATTGTCTACCTCTCCCATGTCTACTTAACCCCCATGTTCCCTTCCTCCTGTGCCAGATTGTCTTGTCTACCTAGCGAGCATTCCAGCATTTATTCCTTGTAAGTCTCCTTGTGTCCGATCTGCATTCCGTGTTTCGATTACCGAGTTTGCCTTATCCTTATCTGTAACTTTGCATAATTGAATTCCTGGTTTTGACCGTCATTAGAAAGCTAGTAGAAAGCTCCCTGTGTGTTTCTGCATTATTGGATACCCCAGACCTGGTACCTGATAGTACAATCTGGCCAGAAATGGATCCAGCAGAGTCTGACCCAGTTCACTCAGCCCTGAAGGCGCAGACTCGATTTAACCCAGCAAGATTTGTTTGAAGCCGCGAAGCGCAACGAGTCGGCGTGCGCGACTTTATCAGCTCAATTGAATTTTTATCATCAATCAATTGCTGGTGTCTCCCAAGGGAGCAGAAGCGGTGGCTGAATCTCCTGCCTCTCCCGTAAGCTCACACTCTCTCCATCTGTCCAGCCCAGAACACTTTTCTGGTGACTCTGGAGACTGTAGTTCTTTTAATTCGCAGTGCGAATTACACTTTGAATTCAATGCCGCTGCTTTTCTTTCTGGTTGAGCTAAAATAGCATTCATAATTTTCTTATTTATCTGGTGGAGCCAGGTCATTGGCTACAGCTGAGTGGACCCGTAAATCTGCCATTTGCAACTCATTGTCAGAATTCCTTGAGTCGTTTATTCAAATTTTTCAGTCCACCTCCCGGGGTAGAGAAGGTCCTCTCCTGTGGAACTATCTTCCAGTCTTGGTACGGGAAGCAGACACACTCTCTGATTTTAAGAGTAGGCTTAAAACCTTCCTTTTTGATAAAGCTTATAGTTAAAGCTGGCCTATCTAGCCCTTAGGTATGCTGCTATAGGCTTAGGTTGCTGGGGGAACACTCCATGATTCACTGAGCTTTCTTCTCTCCCCCCTCTGACTCCGACTCCTTCTCTGCTCCTGTAAATGTCCATATCCTTACACTAACTTTACTTCTTCCCCGGAGTCGTTGTGCTTTACCATCCTGCAGGTTTTTCTAGGTTGCGGTGGGAGGTGCTGCTGTGGTCCTGCCTGATGCCTCCTGGCCACATTAGGAAAGGAGATCCTGTGACTTGGATCCTGTGACTTGGATCCTAGGCTGGATTTCCAAGTGCAAATCGGGACCCACAGATCACAATGGCTTCTGGATCAATAGACTACACCTGCTTCTGGACCACTACACTTCACATATCTCTGGATTTACAGATTATACATACTCTTGGACTCAGCAACACCCAGATCTTGCTACATGGAGTACAATGACTCCTCGACCAACAGAGTCCACCTGCGTCTTGATCACTAGACTTTCCATACATCCGGACTCATAGAATCCACAGACTCTGCGACTCATGGATGTTTTATAGATTCTAAGTGAACTGTTGTTATCATGTTGTTGTGTTCTGTACAAGTGGCATTTATTGCACGTCTGTCCATCCTAGGAAGAAGGATCCCTCCTCTGTGGTTCTTCCTGAGGTTTCTTATTTTCCCTGTTTAGGGTTTTTTAAGTTTTTCCTCACCCGGTTCGAGGGTCTAAGGGCAGAGAATGTCACTTCTGTACAGTTTGTCAAAGCCCAGTGAGATAATGTGTAAATTGTGATTTCGGGCTATACAAATAAAATTTGATTTGATTTGATTTACAGAAATATCAGGGCCTTTCCAGTTGTGTTACATATACTATACCTTTTTAAACATACTTTTCTTTAATAAAAAAGGAATGAGAACCAAAAGAATTAGTGATATATATTCATCTAAATCTTTATTTGGCTGAAATTAGCAACATAATAAGCTGTAAAGATCACAGGTCTCACGTATCAGTGAAATTAGTTTAGATGTTTAAATGAGGGAAAAAAATGTTATGTTCCCAGAAATAAGTTGTTGAATAATGGTTTTAACAGGTGGTCCCAAACCAAGCAGGTAAGATGGGACCGTGCCAGCAGCAGCCTGTTGCAGCAGCTTCTCGTGACCCGTTCCCTAGTGTGATTTTCGCTGTGTCTTTTGTGTTGTTTTTCTTTTTGCACTACACAGTGTATCTGGAATACAACAAACCCCGGGTCCCGCTTCAACGTTTTTCACCCTTTTTTCCGGCACCCATGTCACCACTCACAACACGGGCCAGAGCCACAATACCGCCCGCATTGTTTACACGCGGGTTCAGGTGATCGCCCTGACGCAGTCGGCTCACACTGCCGGAGAGAAGCCGTCCATCCCCGGGGTGATTAGGAGGCGACACCATGGCTGCAGAGGGGGGACCAAAGTCAGGATGAAGAAGAGGTTTAAACCCTGTATCCCTGCAGTCATCGTGGGAAATGTGACATCACTGGCAAATAAGATGGACGAACTGGAAGCGCTCACCAGGAGCCAGAGTGAGTACAAGGAGTCCAGTATTATGTGTTTTACGAAGACATGGCTGCACAATCTGATACCGGACTCCACCGTGACTCTCCCCGGCTTCCACACCATCTGAGCGGACAGAAACACCACTGCGAGCGGTAAGAAGAAAGGAGGGGGTCTCGCCTTTTTCGTTAATAACCGGTGGTGTCACCCTGGACATATCACCGTGAAAGAGCGTGTCTGTAGCCCGGACATCGAGCTTCTTGCCATTGGTTTTCGTCCGTATTATCTGCCACGGGAATTCACCAACGTTGTCGTCATTACTGCTTACGTTCTTCCATCCGGAAACGCGGAAGCGGCGTGTGACGTCATCCACACCGTAGCTGCGGGGCTTCAGACTAAACACCTTGGAGCCGTCATCACCATTACTGGGGACTTCAATCATGCCTGTCTCTCCTCCAGCCTCCCCACCTTTCATCTGTTTATTTCATGGACCACCAGAGAAAATAAGACTTTGAACCTGCTGTATGCCAACGTTAAGGAGGCATACAGCTGCACTACCCTGCACCCACTCGGCAGGTCAGATCACAACCTCGTCCTGCTCTCTCAGTCATACAAGCCTGTTGTTCAGCAGCAGTCTGTCACAGTAAGAACATTGAGGAAGTGGTCTCCTGAGGCCACGGAGGCACTGAGAGAAGCTCTGTATGAACCGCATGGTGAAGACATTGATGGCATTTTGGACTGTGTCTCTGAGTACATCAGGTTCTGCATGGACAACACCATTCCCACTAAAGTGTTCTGCTGTTACCCAAACAACAAACCCTGGGCAACCAGTGACCTGAAGGCTCTTTTCAACAGGAAGAAGAGGGGTTTCAGGGCAGGGGAGAACTCAAACAGGTACAAAGGGAACTCCAACACAGACTAAAAGAGAGTAAGGATGCATACAGGAAGAAACTAGAGGAGAAGCTGGGGGAGGAACAAGGCCAAGGATGTTTGGAGTGGAATAAGGGAGATCACCGGCTTCCAGAGGAAAGGAGGAGGAGGAGCAGTCGAGGGGAACACCCAGAGGGCAAACGAGTTGAACCAGTTTTTCAACAGGTTTGACTCTAGCCCACTCTCCTCCACCAGCCCTCACATTCCACCCCTGACCCCCGTCACCCTTCCCCAACCCCCACAGCCCCACACAAACCTCAGTTTAAGACACTGCACTGCCCCATCACAGCCAGCCCCAACCTCCACCTCCACCCCCCAGGATGGACTACACATCACAGCCCGACAGGTGAGGAGAGAATTGGAGAGGCTCCACCAGGGAAAAGCTGCTGGACCAGACGGAATCACACCTCAAGTGCTGAGGGCGTGTTCCAGCCAGCTGAGCAGAGAGTGCCAGTGCTGTGGAAGACTTCCTGCCTGGTCCCAGTGCCCAAGACAAGTCGTCCGACTGCGCTGAACGACTACAGGCCCATAGCACTGACCTCCCACATTATGTAGGTCATGGAGAGGCTGCTCCTGGCACATCTCAGACCACTGGTGTGGCCATCACAGGACCCGCTTCAGTTTGCCTACCAGCCCATGTTGGTGTAAATGATGCCATCATCTGTCTGCTGCAGAAGGCATATTCTGCACTGGACAGACAACCCCACTGTCCGCATCACCTTCTTTGACTTCTCCAGCACCTTCCACACGATCCAGCTAAGGCTGCTGAAGGCGAAGCTGGAGGACATGCGGGTGGATTCTCCTCTGATTGCATGGATTATGGACTACCTGACGGGCAGACCACAGTTTGTAAGATTACAGCACTGTGTGTCTGAACGTCTGATCTTCAACATCGGGGCCCCTCAGGGAACTGTGCTGTCTCTCTTCCTCTTCACCACTTACATTTCTGACTTACAGTACAGCACTGAGTCGTGTCATCTGCAGAAATCCTCAGATGACATGACAATAGTCGGGTGCGTGGAGAATGGACAGGAAGATGAGTACAGGAACCTGGTTGACCGATTCGTGCATTGGTGTGGTGAGAACCACCTGCAGCTGAATGTGAAGAAGACGAAGGAGATGGTGGTGGACTGCAGGAGGAACAAGCCCACACCCTCTCCTGTCTGCATTATGGGACTGATGTGGAAATTGTCCAGACCTACAGGTACCTGGGAGTCCACCTGGACAACAAGCTGGAGTGGTCCACAAACACAGAGGTTGTGTACAAGAAGGGCCTGAGCCAGCTCTACTTCCTCAGGAGGCTCAGGTCCTTCAATGTTTGCAACCGGATGCTCCTGATGTTTTACCAGTCTGTTGTGGCAAGCACCATCTCTCTTTGCTGTGGTGTGTTGGGCACAGGCATCAAGGCAAAGGATGCCAACAGATTGAATAAACTGATCAGGAAAGCAGGTTCTTTTGTTGGCTCTCGGTTGGCCACCTTGGAGGAGGTGGGGGAGCAGGGGATGCCGACCAAACTGCTCCCACTCCCTCCATGAAACTGTGAACATTCTGAGGAGCAGCTTTAGCAATAGAATGATCCAACCCCGTTGCTACAAGGAACGATACAGGATGTCGTTCCTCCCCAGTGCGATGAGACTATTCAACACCTCTGTTATTAGACACTAAACACTTTATCTGGTAAAATCATTCACCTCCTCCTACCTGCACTAAACTCTGCACTCTCTGCACAATGTCTGTATATAGTGTTAGAATTTTACAACTGCCTACACTGTGTATATTGTTGTACTTTTATTTTTATTTTATACCTTATAGTGTTTATCCACTGGTCCTGTACCAGAACATTCTTGTTGCTGTAACAAATTAATTTCCCTACGGGGATTAATAAAGTCATCTCTATCTCTATCTCTAATGACCAAACAGATGAAAGTAGTAGTGATCCATCAATGACAGTGATATTAGCTGCCATTTAAATCCAATAAATATTACATTGTCTTCAAAAGAAATACTCAAATTAGTAGAAATGTACACCCTCCCCCCGAAATTCGAAATAGGATATGATTTTCAAAACATAATTTGATGTTAGACACTTTTGTCTCTCTTGGTACAAGGTCATTTTAACCATTCTGTTCTTTTATAGGATTTCAGTTGTTTACCAGTTTAGGGTTTCCATTGTTGGACTTTATATTTGATAATGCTCCAAACATGGGTGTTACGTGAGAACTGCAGACACGCCAGTTTAGCACCTGGAATATTTTACAATGGAGTCATGCTGTTGCAATACAGAATGTGGTAACATTATGGGGCCTTCACAAATGTTCCAGATCTATTGTTGCCATGTGCACTAATGCACTCCCATACCATCATGGATGTTGGCTTTTAAACCCTGTACTGATTTGCTAGATGGCCCCTGTTCTTTTTAGCCCAGAGTGTGAGAACCCACGACTTTCAAAAGCCCAAATTTTGACTTGTCAGACCACAGGACACTTTTTCTCAGTCCATCATTAATGACCTTGGGCCAAGAGATGGCAGCCGATTTTCTATATCTGGTTCATATACCGTTTGCTTCTTCTTCTTCAGCTTGTATTTGAAGGAGATGTTGGGATAGGGCTCAGCTGTATTATTAACATCACTGACTGAACACTGGTGAAACGAATAACACTGATCACCTCACTCAAAGCTAAGTTCTGTTGTGAAACTTTTGCTTTCACATGGATGCTGCTCATCTGCCCCAAACACCCCTGAAGGACAAGCATACCCCCCATGGCACCTACACACCCCATTGACAGTAGGTCCCCCAACAGGACAATTCATACTGTACCACCATAGAAAGTGCTCATAATTGCAAAAGGAATGTGACTAAGATCTTAAAGTGTCGACATGGCCTTAAAATTTTCCAGCTCCAGATGTAATTGTGCATCAATGGGGCTCACATTGTGGTATAATTGTATTGGCTTTTCAATATCATCAAGCTGCAGCAATGGAGCCTGAACCCCTGGTGTGATGAATTTGCCAATTGGCCTGACAAAAATGACATATATCATGTTTTTTTTTTTTCAGATCAGGTTAGGATTAGGAGGTTAGGGGTGTGGGGATACGAAGCTAACCTGATGTGTAACAAACACATTTTAAAAAAGTATTAGGACTAATGTTGCCAAACTCCCATCATGCCAGGGGCACTTTTCATGCCATGCCTGGGCTCCTGGGCTACAGCTGGATGGTACTCTGGCTTTTTCCTTCTCAAAAAGCAATTACATGCTCTCCTGGGTGTGTACTAGAGTGCTGGTGGCAGATCCTTTCATTAATGTTGGTTATTGTGCACCCCACAGAGATCTGCACACTTTTATGGACACATTTTGTGCTCCTGTTAATGCTTTTCTACCCCGCAGACAGACTTCTGTGTGCAATCAAAGCAGAAATGTGCCCTCACAATGATAGTCAACTGCTTGTACAATATGTTTTGGTGCACATATATCACATGGATGTACCTAGTTGTGTGCATGAGTTTTCAGACTACAGTATTAAATGCCGTTTAATTATTTGCAATATTACAATGAGAAACATTGTTCTTAAATTGTTGCAGTATTTGCCAGTGAATTCTTTCACAGATTGGTGGACTCCTCCTCATCTTTACTTCAGAGAGACAAAAAACTGTTTTTGTACTTAATCATGTTACTTACCTTTTACTAGTTTGCCTTGTTAGGAGTTCAATTTTATTAAGTGTCCAGTATTTGGTTGCAATTGTCCAACTTTTTTGAAATGTGTTGCTGGCAACAAATTATAAATGGGCATATCATTTTCAAAAATCAATGTAATTTTTCTGTTGCAACATGTTGTTATATTTGTGCTATTTTCAATTAAATATGGAGTTTCAGTGTTCTACAATTACCACATTCTGTTTCTCTTTACATTTTATAGTGTCCCCACTTTTTTGGCAATAGTATGTCATCTCAACATAGAGGGAACCAATACTTGCACATGACAATCATTAACATAATTTTCTTAATCAATTAGGAAACTGAGAATAAGCAACTCAGACAAAGAAACTTAATAAATGGTTTAATGGGTTGAAAGACATTCAGATTTTTTTTTTTGTGTTGTCCTAACGCTGCTTGATTACTATCAGATTCTTCAGCATATCGAAAGAGTTTCCATCAGGCTCCAGTGAGACCACACCTTGTTCCTTGCTATACACTTGGAGGTAGCCGTCTTGATCCAGACCCACCACTTCAGCCTCCAATCCATCCTCACTCCAAAGATGCACGCTAGTCCCACTGAGAAGCAGCAGAAAGAGCCAGTGTTATAGTTTGCATCAAGATATTATTATGAGGTTCAAATTTTTCATGCTGTTACAATTAGGGCCAAAAGTACTAAGACAAAGACAGTTTGTTAAAAATCGATTAAAAGTAAATGAATCAAAATGTAATTGAAGTACAGACTTTCAGCTTTAATTCAAGGGGGTATCACAAGAGTACTGCACTCATCATTTAGAAACTATAGTTATTTATAATAAATGGCCTCATTTTTAGGGGCTCACAATTAATTGGACAAACTAACATAATTATAAATATAAGAATT
>KV751347.1:5187996-5201642 GCA_001698575.1 Mola mola
ACCACCCCCCCACCCCCCCTGCGCGGTTGGAGGATGTAACCCAAACAAAGGCACTAACCCAGCGCAACATTTCATCAATTTACGATGATTCTGAATGGATCTGCGCTTCAGCTGCGGACTTTAAACTTTATTCCAAACTGTTGGACAGCATTCTGTTTCGTCACGTTCAACTAAAACGATCGAGTGAAAGTAAATGCGTCAATTTCTCCTGTTGTTTGTGTCTGGTCGTCTTGCTGTACCTTGCTAAACAATTCATTCAAACAAAACTCAAATTCCAATCAAAGCTTAGTTCAAATAAGTTAGTAAATCCATAAGAAAAGCAGGCCTTTGAGGGAAAGAAGAATGGAAATACTGGCTTTACCTCAGTTGTTACAGTGAGTTAGTCCAATCCAGTCAGCCTGAATCCAGTCTAAGGTTTCACGGCTAAAATATGGGGAGTGACCGGTGTTGGAATAAGCTGAGTGGAGAAACCAGAGTTGGCACGGAGTTTTGGTGAGGTGACCACAGGTTTCATTGCTGCAGGCCGGGGAGTGAATGTGGACAGAGTGACTTATGGCCTGACTGGTTTACTACTGCTGAGCTGTTTACTCTGACATCTCACGATCTTGACTGCTTCTCTGCTCTCTATCACTCGCTCGCTGAACTCTGCTGCTGCCCTCTCCTACTCTCAGCTCACTGACATATGTACATGCAATAGTTCTAAATACTGGTGAGTAATAGGCACGAATTGCTGAATGGCATTCACATTTTTGGGCTGTGTAACATAGGAAAAAAAAAAAGCCAGTGATTCCAGAGGTGTATACTAGGAGTAAAATCTGGAAATTTCCAGGTTGTCACACAAGATGATCAGGTTATTGATTGTGGCCAGTGGAATATTGGTCCACTCTTCTAAATGTCTATGCAAAGTTGTTGGACATGGCAGGAATTGGAAATCTCTGTTGACTGTATTCAATGATTAAAAACATTCCCAAACAAGCTAAATAGGTTACATGTGTGGTGAGAATGCCAGTCTTTCAAAACCTGGAAATGTTTTCAGCTTCTGGAAAAACATACAGATCCTTGCAACATGGGGCAGCATATTACAATGCAGCAACATTAAGCGAAGGCACCGGATGAATGGGAGGACAATAGGCTTGATCTCATTATAATATCTCTAATATATCTATATATTCAAATTGCCATCAATAACATTTGCCTGTGCTCACTGTACGTAGCTTATGCCTGCTCATGCTGTTCATATTGCTCAAGGACCACTCTTGTCACAAAACTGACCTCAGCATCTCGCTCATCAACTTGTTGTCATACCTGCTGCCCACCATCTGATACAGTGTAATCCAAGATTTTCCTGTGAAGAGAACACTTCTCCAAAGTGCAGCATATGCCATCAAAGGTGAGCATTTGCCCACTCAAGTCAGTTATGCCGACGTACTGCAGACAGGTCAAAACACTGGTAAAGCTGACGAGCACTCAGCTGAGCTTTCCTGAGATGGTGTCTGACTGAGCAGAAATTCTGTCCACGTGCAAAACCAGCTGTTTTTTGAGTTGTCTGGGTGGCTGATCTCAGATGATCTCTCAGGTGAAGACAGCCTATGTGACAATCCTGGACTGACTGGCAAACATGTGGTTTGCAGTTGAGGCCTACTGGAAAAACTACCAAATTCTCTGAAATACTATGTTGCATGAAAGAACCGCACATTTTAGAGGGGCCCTTTACTGTGATGAGTCCAAGGCCCACCTGTGCAATCATCATGCTCTTTCACTGATTAAACAGCATGATTCATCAGCATGTCTCAACTGCAAGGTGGATTATTTTTGCAAAGGTGAAGTGCTCACTAATACAGATTAAAAAAAAATTGAGCCAAATTTGAGAGAAAACAGCCTTTTGATAGCATGTAGGTTGAAAGAGTGAGCAGTCAGTTAGAAGGAACTGATTAGTTTATTGCCAAAGGGTGCCTTTCCCAGTTGGGTTGTATTGTTAGAGAATTGTACATTAAGCAATGCTTAAGTATTTTTGAACATTGTTGAAAACAGAGAATTCTCATCAGTAACACAGATGGTACAGTTTATGCTACGATAACCAACTGTAACTACTGTTTCTAAACAGGCTTTCAGGCAAGATTTGAGATTTGGATGGCATAGCTGAAACCATTACTGTGCTGCACAATCTGTGGAAATAATGGGTTTCAGAGCACATTGATTGCATTATTTGAATGGCTGTTACATGGTAGTGCTTCATTGTGAAGCCACATTTTCAGATTCAGTTCATTTGGAATACAGATTTCTCTTAACAATCTAGAATTGATTTTTGGTCTATTTCAAATGATTTAATGGACCAAGTAATTGAAGTTAAAAGAGAACCATAAAAAAAATACATCAACACTTTGTAATATATATTCATTCCAGACAGATGTGGATAGAAGAAGTGGAAAAGAACATTAAAATATTTCTATAAGTTCATATAAACGTAGGAAGGTAATATGTCACCTGGAAAAGAAAGTTTCAAGATCAAAGATATGAATTTTTGTTGCAGATTTTTCAGGAGACCGACAGAGACTGGTAGGTTCATCAATGGGTCAAGGTCTAATAACTTCACCTAAACCTGATAATGACCAGTTACGACTAGATAAATGGACCTATAACTACGATTATTAATGACAACAAATTACTGACCAACATTTTTGAACAATGATTAAAGTTTAGATACAGTAACAGACACCAGTCTGGCTGGCTTTATGCTGAGAATATATACGAATAATAATAACAGACTGACCTTGCATCTGACTGACTCTAAGGACTACGTACCAGATAATGGGAATTTTGCTCATAGAGATGTAAATATACTTTGTACACTTAAACACTGGAAAAAATAATTTGCTTTTGGATGTACTAAACCGTTTTGGTTTTCGTCAGTACTTCAAAGAGTAATGCAAACTCAATGTATTGTGATTACAATGGTTCAGTTGAACTTCCATGGAGAGATCCCTCACAGATTCAGGATTAGCTGAGGTATAAAACAAGGAGACCTGGCAGCTTCATTTCTTTTTCTTTGTTATGTACATAATGGTATTACACTGAAACAATGATTAAAGTTTCCGGTAAAAAAATCAAACGCTGCCAACTCACCAATGATGGAACCATATTTAACTTTTACATACTAAAAAAATGCAATCTTTCCACTTTAAGATGACTGCAGTTATATAACAGAGCTGAAAACTCAATTCGTATATTCAGCCAAAGTAGATTACTCTTATTTTATATGGAAAAATAGGATTCACTCTTAAAAAAGAAATATTTTATGTAATTCATACAAACAAGGAGGCCTTAATGTGCTTGACTCTCATACATTATAGTTTTCGTAATTAAGTTGGATCAAACATATTAAAAACAAAAATAAAATGTGGTATTTAATTTCAAATCTTTTCTTTGAAAAGCTAGGTGGGATAGATTTAGATCTTAAATGTGATTTTGATGTTAATAATCTCCCTTTGCTATTATTCAACATTCACAGAAAGTCTCTCTTGTTGGTGTCTCATTTATAAACAAATTTTCTCCTCATTAACATTTGATTTTGATCAAAATAAATATTAAGTATAAAAACAAATCAATTTCATGAAGGATGAGTTTGTAACAACATTCTGTTGGTATCAGAGCTGACAAATGAAAATGGTTATTTACTTACATACACAGAGCTCTTTAGGACATTTAAAATTCCTATATTTCATGAAAATATACAGTTTTTGATGTTATTTCTCTAGGATTGGCAAGATTGTTGAAAGGCAGCACAGTGTCTAAAGAACAATTATTTCAACCAGAAAATTCTGTTAAATGGTATCAAATAAAGGACAAGTGCCATAACCAATTATTCAGACATCAAGGCAGGAAAAGTAGTGATGGTAGTTGGACAAGGAACTCGCATGGATCACTACTTTTTAAGAAGCAGTCAAGAGACAGTCAACTGTTGTTCAGACACAAGATGCAAACCAAAATCAGTAGGACATCAATCTCTGTCTCTAAGGAAGAGGGGTCAACAACCACAGCAGAGCCTCAAGAGCCTTGCCCACCACAGTTTGCAACTGAGAGGTGTTTATCCAGGGATAAACACCTCTCATCAATTGGCCAAAATTCAGTGAGAAAAAGGATTTTGGCAGTTGACACAGATCTCAGCAATGACTGGAACAATTGACTGGAATGGTACCGAAGACACTGGTGTGAATAGAAAAATGATTTACAACTATTAAAGTGAGCAATTTGAAGTTCCAGAGAAGAAACAACATCCCTCATCCTGTCCAATTCCAGGAAACAGCAGGAAATAGAGCGACTGCTCAAGGAGAGAAGTCAGGCAACCATTCAGAGAAAAATCCACTGCTTTAATAGAAAGTCAACCAGCTGAGACAAACCTTGCTGTAAGTTATATGCAATTTTTTTTATTCCAAACACGTCATAAATATATATATATCAAACTGGAAAATCTGTGAAATGATTAAAGAAAAACTAAACTAAAGGGAAACATCTCATGGAGTACTTCTGAAGTAAAGAATAGGAGGGGTCACCATACACAAAGACTGCACTGGCAAAAAATACAACAATTTAAGAATAAGGTAAAATGAAAAGAATTGTCTGAGAACACAGTTTATCGGTGCATCTACAAATTTAAGATGGAACTCCACCATGTGTAGTGGAAATGATACATGCACCAGATCCAGAAAAAACCCTGCTTTCTGGACTGCCAGTCTTTTTGATGTTCTCAATTAACTTTTTTGAAAACAGGTATATATAGGGGAGAGGAACAGGATGTAAGCCTTGTGGGACAATCATCGGGTGAGATACATGATATTCTCACAATATTGTCTCCAATTGATATCCTGGAAAACAATGGGGGTGTCCTTTGGCTCATAGCAGACACAGTAAGATGTATTTAAGAACTTCTGCCTGGTCTGCAAGACATTCCAGTGGTGTGCCTGTTGTTTGGTGCAGTGTTGCAAGGACCGATTCAGTGTTAATACCTTTGGTGCTTTTATTGGATTTACTGTACATTTAACTATATGAAAGATAGTAGCCATAGTTGTTTATTGCCAAAAAACAAAACAAAACACAATAAACCTCTATGATAAGCCTATTGTTTTATTTCCTTTTTTTTAAAAAATTTTATTTCATTATTGAGATTCATTTCATTTCCTAAGATCATGGCATAACCATTGTCGCTACCTAATTCCAACAAGACCAGAACAAACATGTGCAAAGAAGCAAATTAGAGATTAGAAATTAGGAGGTATTCTCCTCGAGGTAGACAAGGGGTCAAACTCCCAGATATAGCAGGTCAGTCGAACCTGGGCCCCTTGCACTCCATAAAACATTATGTGCTAGAGAAAACACAAAATGAAATTGAAGGTAAACCAACACACTATACTGACATTAAAAAAAACAACCCAAAACAACCCAACAAAAAAAAAAAAACTAAAAAACTAAACCATGGTTTATTTTTGTTAAATTGTTGTGATGCTAGAAAAATTGTAATACTGTGTAAAATTAATTGCTGGAATTGTTCATGTGATGTTGAGTATTTAACACACCTATGAATACTTATGTTAAGACATTTTTAGCTAGTTGATTGCTCAAAATAATCATAGTTAAGACAATTTCAATCTAATTCCATAAATGCAAATTAAATTCAAAGAAAGATGTGATGGTAATATCCAGTGGAGATAGAGTTAAACAGGTTTTACAATCGTACTTCTTAAAACAAACAGAATCAAACCACTTCTATGTATTATCTGATGAGGTCAGATAAAACTTTATTTAAAGCCATTTATGCCTCCCACCCCCCAAAAACCACTCTGATCCAGATTAGAAGGTCTCAGATTAAACAATTATTTGTGCCATTACTGCTCATTTTTGAAACTGGATTTGCTGTGCCTAACTTTGTTTGCATTGACCATTTAGTAAAATCAAAGGGATGATCCATAGGAGAGGAAGAACTCATTGGTAAATTGAATTACTTGAGCGAATCCTGTTTACTTTGGACAGCAGAAATTTTAGTTTGCAAATAGCACTATTGGAAGTGATCAATGCAAGAGGGCTGCAATGTTACCACAGGGAAGCTGAGGTACCAATGAATGACATAATTTGTGGACTGCTTGTCTGACCAAGGCCTGCCTGTTTTGACACAATCCACAATCACCCATTAGACTGTCTATACACCTCGAAAGGTCTATTTACTGTGTTTTCACACTGAAGCATCAAAGCAATTTGCATTTGTTTAAAAGATGTAAAGTTACTGTGATATAGTTTATAGTGATCCAAAAACAATGAATAATGGATTATTTCACAGTAGTGCTTTTCAGTGATGATTATGGTAAACATGGTGGACTAATATATATAATATATACTGTACGTTATATATAAGGTCCATAGTAACAGCCACTTTATCAACACATTGCTAATCACACTTCAGTTTAGTCCCGCTGTCCTTGTACATCTTTCCACTCTCGTGGCTTGTACTCTGGTCAAACATAAGCTTCTTCCACCAAACTTAACGGGAGCATTTCTTCTGACACAATTTTTACTATTAGTAAAAGCAGGCCAATCTTCATGGCTCTTTTATTATCACAGCAGCGTGTGCAAACAGAGCTTACAGCTCACAGCAGATGGAAGATAGTTTGTTGTCTGTCTCCGCTGTTGCTTCTCGCACATGTGGTTTAACATCAAACTGTTATTTAAGTTAGCACCACTTATTTTGTTTTGGTCAAAGTTTAAAGTCTCACTCTCCCTGCTCTCACCTGCCATGCTCGAATAATAACATTCCCAACAAGTATTCAAATAATCTTACCCATCCCTAGTAATGACACCTTTCATCTGGTGCTAAAACCTTAAAAAACTTTTCCTAGATATGTCTAAGGTAAGCTGATAAATTCAATTTTAATTTTAAAAGTCATTTGGATAAATCCCCTGGGAGGACCTCATCAAAATGCAACCCCATAAAATTGCCAAATGACCAACTCTATTGCAAAATTCAATACAAAATGGGACGTCCTGTTAGGTTAACATTTTGGCACCAAAAGACATTCTTTTACATCCTGGTATGATGCACAAACCTACTGATTTTGATAAATCTACAGTAGTGTTCAAAATAATAGCAGTCCAATGTGACTAACCAGATTAATCCAGGTTTTTAGTATATTTTTTATTGCTACATGGCAAACAATTTACCAGTAGGTGCAGTAGATTCTCAGAAAACCAACAAGACCCAGCATTCATGATATGCACGCTCTTAAGGCTGTGCAATTGGGCAATTAGTTGAAAGGGGTGTGTTCAAAAAAATAGCAGTGTCTGCCGTTGACTTTACAAACTCAAAACTATTTTGTACAAACTTTTTTGTTTCTAGGATTTAGCAATCCTGTGAATCACTAAACTAATATTTAGTTGTATGACCACAGTTTTTTTATAACTGCTTCACATCTGTGTGGCATGGAGTCAACCAACTTGTGGCACCTTTCAGCTGTTATTCCACTCCAAGATTCTTTAACAACATTCCACAATTCATTTACATTTCTTGGTTTTGCTTCAGAAACAGCATTTTTGATGTCACCCCACAAGTTCTCGATTGGATTAAGGTCCGGGGATTGGGCTGGCCACTCCATAACATTAATTTTGTTGGTTTGGAACCAAGATTTTGCTCGTTTACTAGTGTGTTTGGGGTCATTGTCTTGTTGAAACACCCATTTCAAGGGCATGTCCTCTTCAGCATAAGGCAACATGACCTCTTCAAGTATTTTGACATATGCAAACTGATCCATGATCCCTGGTATGCGATAAATAGGCCCAACACCATAGTAGGAGAAACATGCCCATATCATGATGCTTGCACCACCATGCTTCACTGTCTTCACTGTGTACTGTGGCTTGAATTCAGAGTTTGGGGGTCGTCTCACAAACTGTCTGCGGCCCTTGGACCCAAAAAGAACAACTTTACTCTCATCAGTCCACAAAATGTTCCTCCATTTCTCTTTAGGCCAGTTGATGTGTTCTTTGGCAAATTGTAACCTCTTCTGCACATGTCTTTTTTTTAACAGAGGGACTTTGCGGGGGATTCTTGTAAATAGATTAGCTTCACACAGACCTCTTCTAACTGTCACAGTACTTACAGGTAACTCCAGACTGTCTTTGATCATCCTGGAGCTGATCATTGGCTGAGCCTTTGCCATTCTGGTTATTCTTCGATCCATTTTGATGGTTGTCTTCCGTTTTCTGCCACGTGTCTCTGGTTTTGCTCTCCATTTTTATGCATTGGAGATCATTTTAGCTGAACAGCCTATAATTTTTTGCACCTCTTTATAAGTTTTCCCCTCTCCAATCAACTTTTTAATCAAAGTAAGCTGTTCTTCTGAACAATGTCTTGAACGACCCATTTTCCTCAGGCTTTCAAAGAGAAATGCATGTTCAGCAAGTGCTGGCTTCATCCTTAAATAGGGGCCACCTGATTCACACCTGTTTTTTCACAAAATTGATGACCTCACTGATTGAATGCCACACTGCTATTTTTTTGAACACACCCCTTTCAAGTAATTGCCCAATTGCACAGCCTTAAGAGCGTGCATATCATGAATGCTGGGTCTTGTTGGTTTTCTGAGAATCTACTGCACCTACTGGTAACTTTGCCATGTAGCAATAAGAAATATACTAATAACAGTGATTAATCTGGTTAGTCACATTGGACTGCTATTATTTTGAACACTACTGTATGTCAAGTGTGCTGCACAGAATGTTTTCTAGAAGTGCCACAAAGCCAGTTTTTCAGAACACAGAAACCTAAGTTGGATCTGAAATTTTCAGGCTTTAAACACAAATCCAAAGTATTGCAGATTTCAATAATAAAGTGTGGCCAAGTCAATGGCAATCATGAAAACTCTTAAGACTTTCCTGAATGAATATGAAGTAGGTACCAAAAATCTGTGAGAATTTTTTATTTTTTAGTATGGGAGGTCTTATTTCCTGTGGATTATTAGATAGCGCTATGGTTATTTCAGGGCAAAAAACCCCCAAATAACTAATACATGATTTCAGGTCAAGAGACTGATTAAAATGTAATTTGGGGGAGGTTAAATAAAGTACCTATGAGATAGGACAACTTGATTTGTAAAGGAAAAAAAATACCAGGAGTCACCATGCTGCCATGGGAGAGCCGTTAAATTAAACCTAACCAACCATCATCATAAAGTATCACTAACTGGGGCCTTTCCTGAAAAATATGGCATGTGTCTGGTCAACCTACTTGGCACAAGTATAATGCAGGTAATTTCCCTGTTGCCATTAGGTGGTGCTATGATCATGGCAGAATTACCTGATAAACAAACTGATAAAGTTTGAGGCTCATTGGTTCAACAGACTAAGTGGAGTAAATCCAAATACCAAAGGTATGACTTTTCTCAAGTTTTACATTAACATCAAAATATGTTACTTCCTGTGCATCGTACAGGCATGACCCAGCAAGGTTTTTGCACATCAGCAGGTGATACAAATGTAAGTAATAATTTCATGCATGCTGGCACATTAAGGCCCTGCAATTTTCACAAGTATTGACAGGTGTAAAATGTGTTTTTGTGCATGCCAAGCACCTGATAGCTTCCAAGTAGTACAATAATTCAAAGTTTGAAACCAACAGAGTTCTTGTATCCTTAGTGATCCCTTGTATTGTTTGGTGTTATCGTTGTGTTACTTAGAAAAAAAATTACAAATTAATGAACAAAAGTTTTAATAGGATTTCTATGAATTGAACATACATGTGCTTTTTTGCCTGTCAAAATCTCAATAAACTTAATGAATGATCAAAACATTCTACAGTGTTGTTCACACACTAACTGTTGTTTCAAAATTTAAACAGATAAAAATGCTTGTTAATACAGTGTAGTCTACACACTTTAGACCATGTATGGACTCAATGGCCTCAGGGTTCTAGAATATAACACACGTTCCACTGTAAATAAAAACTCCAGACTAACATTGCACCTTATGTTCCCCAGAATAATAAATGAGGAAACAGACATCCTCTTACAATTTTTCTAATTGCAGATGGAGCATGCAAGGTCAATTGGGCCAATTTCATTCTTAACCTATTGCTACATTTATGAAGAATCAATTTTCTCTGCACTCAATCCCTCTTGTGTTTCCTGTGGTTCAGGCATTTCAAAGGGAAACAGGGTTCTAATTTCATACAGCGTTAGTTTGGATATTGGATTGGTTGTAAAAACAAACAGTGACTGCCATGGCATTTACCCAATATCAAGAAAAGCTTCGAGCAGGAGAATATCTTGTTAAAGTTGTTTTTTTATTCAAAGTGTGTGAGGGTGTTACTCTGCAGTTATTGTACCATATTTTGTGACTTTTAGTCATATAAGTTGCAATTTTTAAATGTAATCCATTTTAATACTATTTTGTTAATTCTGCCTAAGTAACCAAGAAATTGTTGTAAAAACATATACCACAACAAATTTAAAATGAATAAATTATAAGGAAAGTAAGACAGGACATAAGATGATCATTTTAAGGAGATATGAATTAGTGAATTGAAAATATGAAAGCTTTATTCACAGAGGTGATTCAAATGATTCTGTCCATGAAATTCCAAACAAAGGAATATTGCTTCATTTTGTCTTTTTAAAGATGCCTAATTGGGTGCGGTTAGTTACAGCTGATGAATTAAATAGGAAGGAAATAGAATGCAAACTATTGTGCTTATTGATAAATAATTGAATCATTTAATCACTAAAACCTGATGAGTTAGTTCAACTCAAATGTTTGAGGAAACTGTCTTAATCATTTAAGTTAAGTAAGTCAATTCAGGCATAAATAATTATCTGATTTAAGTACAAGTAACTTAAGTATTAATTCAATCCATTTATTTCAATTCACAGCGCTTGAAACTAATCAATAGTCAAAATCATATGCAGTTTTTTTTTTTTCCTCTATACTTATTTGAACAGGCCAAAAAAAACACTTATTGCATATCATAAGCATGAAAAAACCTATCTTAATACTTGATGTATGCCCATACTGCCCATAATATTGTATCAAGCAGAGGAGTAGAGCTGCAACCTTGAGCAGAAATAACCCTCTGAATCAGGCAGTGCTTTTTATCACACTACAAAACTGCTAACACTTCCACTTCTATTCAAACAGTCAGGTCAATAATTGTGATAGCTACTTACCTCATGTTGCTAACAAACAAAAATGTCTTATCAGAGCACTAACCATAGGCTTATGGAACATTAACAAAACTTTATATAACAGGTGACATAGTTGAATAAAAATATACAGTATCTCACAAAAGTGAGTACACCCCTCACATTTCAGCAAACATTTTATAACCTCTTGTCAAGAAGGACAATACTATAGAAATGAAACTTGGATATACTTTAGAGTAGTCAGTGTACAGCTTGTATAACAGTATAGATTTTTACTATCCACTGAAAATTACTCTGCACACAGCCATTATTATCTAAATAGCTGGCAACACAAGTGAATACACCCCTAGTGATACCTGTACATGTCATTCAAACATGCAAAGCCACCTGACCTAATCATCATGTCCACATGTTTGCCTGCTTGACTGGACCATACAAATTTTTGTATCATGGAACAGTTAAATTTGGTGCTTCGGGTAAAATTCTCTCATACTGGCCACTCGATGTTCAACATGGCACCTCATGGCAAAGAACTCTGAGAGGATTTAAAAAATACAATTGTTGCTCTCCACAACGATGGCCTAGGCTATAAGAAGATTGGTAATACCCTGAATCTGAACGACAGCACGGTGGCCAAAGTAATACAGCGGTTTTCCAAGACAGGTTCCACTTGGAACAGGCCTCATATGGGTCGACCAAAGAAATTAAGTCCTCTTGCTCTGCGTCTTACCCAGAAGTTGGCTTCAAAAAACAGGCGCGTGAGTAATGCCAGCATTGCTGCAGAGGTTGAGGAAGTAGGAGGTAAGCCTGTCAGTGCTAAGACCATACGCCGCATACTGCATCAAGTCGGTCTGCATGACCATCATTCCAGAAGGAAGCCTCTTCCCTTCTGGCACACAAGAAAGCCCGCAAACAGTTTTCTGAAGACAAGCACTCCAAGAGCACGAATTACTGGAACCATGTCCTTTGTTCTGACGATACTAAGATAAAGTTTTTTGGCTCAGATGGTGTCCACCATGTGTGGCGGTGCCCTGGTGAGGAGTACCAAGATAATTGTGTCTTGCCTACAGTCAAGCATGGTGGTGGTACTTCATAGTCTGGGACTACATGAGTGCTGCCAGCATTGGGAAGCCGCGGTTTATTTAGGGAAACATGAATTCCAATATGTAGTGCAACATTCTGAAGCAGAGCATGGTGCCCTCCCTTTGGAAACTGGGCCACATGGCAGTTTTCCCAATATGATAATGACCCAAAACACACCTCCAAGATGACAACTGCCTTCCTGAGGAAGTTGAAGGTGATGGAGTGGCCAAGTGTGTCTCCAGACCTGAACCCAACTGAGCACCTGTGGGGCATCCCCAAGCAGAGGGTGAAGAAGCACAAGGTGTCTAACATCCACCAGCTCTGTGATCTCATCATGGAGGAGCGGAAGACGATTCCCATATCAGCCTGTGCTGCTCTGGTGAATTCCATGCCCAAGAGGATTATGGCAGTGCTAGATTACAAGGGCGCTCACACAAAATATTGACACTTTGGACACAATTTGGACACGTTCACTGTGAGGTGTACTCACTTGTGGTGCCAGCTATTTAGAAAATTATGGCTGTGTGTTGAGTTATTTTCAGAAGGCAGTAAATCTATATTGCTATACAAGCTGAACACTGACTACTCTCAAGTATACCCAAGTTTCATGTCTGTAGTATTGTCCCTTGAGAAGATATAATAAAATGGTTGCTGAAACTTGAAGGGTGTACTCACTTTTGTGAGATACTTTGTTAACTAAAAGACATTTTAACACTGTTTAATGGCCTCAAATGCATTTTGTAGAGCAAGGTGGGAAAATACAACCCATCCACCAATCTAATGTAACCAATGCCATAGGCCAATCAGTATTTCTAATTAAATTCAATGTTATTATTTACAGTGTACCCTGAAA
Source organism: Mola mola (assembly GCA_001698575.1). Classification (NCBI taxonomy): domain Eukaryota; kingdom Metazoa; phylum Chordata; class Actinopteri; order Tetraodontiformes; family Molidae; genus Mola; species Mola mola. The sequence goes on from KV751347.1 coordinate 5,201,110, forward strand.
AAGCAATCACAATATAGGCTAATTATTCACCACAGAGACAATGTAGAAAATACTTTAGTTAAAAATAATAGATAAATAAAAAATAGGTAAAAGAATAATAAATCGTACAGTTTTGCTTCCCTGTGATTTACACTAGAGCTGCAACATTTAGTCAAGTAATGAAGTAAGTCAAATGAAAGGTAAAATTGAAAATCCTCAGCAATAGGCATACTTAACTTACAGTATGTTACCAATGGCCAACAGTGTATTTGCTATACAATGGACTTAAAGGAAATAAGATATATGAAATACACCAGAATTTTCTCATCAAAAAAAAAGCTCCTCAAATAGCAGTATATTCAAAGCAACTGAGTTATTATTAGGTAAATACATTGGATCAACTCCACATTTTGAGGATGATTAGGTTATTTTAACTTCTTTCTTTTATTAAGACTTTCTGTTAGGTTTTACAGTGAAGTTATTTAAAAGGAAAAGCCTTTTGATGCTTACTGGCCGCTGCTTTTCTAAAGTGAAGCTTTTAAACATTTCAAATT
>KV751347.1:5210497-5222244 GCA_001698575.1 Mola mola
TCTAAATTTCAGGGGACATTTCTCTACAGGCATGCTGTCAACAGATCAATTATTTCCATTGACAGAAGTGGGGGTATCGAGTCACAAGTGATTTGACATGAATCTGACACATTATATTTTTGTGGAATTCAGACTTGCTTGCTCAACAAACAAACAAACAACAAAAGAATCAACATTTCTCCAGTTTGGTATTAATAACAGTTAATTTGAATTAGATTTGTGTGTGTTAGTGTCAGAATGTGTATTTCTTGGCAGCGAGAATGTGCCAATCACTGTGATTTTAATAAAATTCAAGATATTATTTTTCACTCATCTATTCAATTCAGATGTTAAATGAATCAATACACATTTCAGCCAGTGGTCGCTATTGCTATAAAACAGAGTTCACTAATAGGTGGGCTGCAGTCCGCTTCCCGTAACAAACGCCATTTACCCCATACTCCCGGAACACCCTCCAAAGGACACGGTCATAAGCCTTCTCCAGATCCACAAAACACATGTGGATTGGTTGGGCAAACTCCCGTGCCCCCTCCAGTACCTTCGCAAGAGTATAGAGCTGGTCCAGCGTTCCACGGCCAGGACGAAAACCACATTGCTCTTCTTGAATCCGAGGTTCAACTAGCAGCCGGACTCTCCTCTCCAGCACCCTGGAGCAGACCTTCCCAGGGAGGCTGAGGAGTGTCATCCCCCGGTAGTTGGAACACACCCTCTGGTCCCCCTTCTTGAAAAGGGGAACCACCACACCTGTCTGCCGCTCCACAGGCACAGTCCCCGAACCACGCAATGTTGGAAAGGCGTGTCAACCAGGACAGTCCTACAACATCCAGAGCCTTGAGGAGCTCGGGACGAATCTCATCCACCACTGGGGCGCTGCCGAAGCGGAGTTGTTTGACAACCCCAGCGACCTCCACCCCAAAGTCCTCCGGCTCTGCCTCCTCCTCGGAAAGCGTGTTGGTGGGATTGAGGAGATCATTGAAGTATTCCTTTCACCGCCAAACTATAGACTCAGTTGAGGTTAGCAACTCCCCTCCCACACTAAAGACCGTGTGGACAGGGTTCCGCTTTCCCCTCCCCTCCTACCGCCTGCCGGTAGCTATCTGCTGCCTCGGGAGTCCCACAAGCCAGCCATGCCTTGCAAGTCTCCTTCAGCTTGACGGCTCCTTTGTCCACCAGCGGGTTCTGGGGTTACCGCCACGATTAGCACCAGCAACCTTGCTACTACAGCTTCGAGCAGCTGCCTCGACAGTGGCAGCGCCCAACATGGCCCACTCAGATTCATTGCTCCTCACTACCTCCGGGATGTGGTTGAAGCTCTTCCAGAGGTGGGAGTTGAAGACCATTTTCACAGGGTCCTCAGCTGGACGTTCCCAGCAGACCCTCACTATTCGCTTGGGCCTGCCTGGTCTGTCCAGCTTCATCCCCTGCCTCCTGATCTAACTCACCACCAGGTGGTGATCAGTTGACAGCTCTGCTCCTCTCTTTACCCGAGTGTCCAGCACATACGGTCGCAGATCAGATGATACAACTACAAAGTCAATCATTAACTGTCATTAAGTGCACTTATGGACAAACTGTGACTAGCAAAGAAATCTAATAACTGAACACCACTCGGGTTCGGATCGGGCAGGCCATTCCTCCCTATCACACCCTTCCAGGTCTCACTGTTATTGCCCACATGAGCGTTGAAGTCTCCTAGTAGCACGATGGAGTCCACAGTAGGGGCACTCTCCAGCACCTTTTCCAAGGACTCCAAAAGGGTGAGTATTCTGAACTGCTATTTGCCGCATAGGTGCAAACCACAGTCAGGACCCATTCCCCAGTCCGAACGCGCAGGGAAGCAACCCTTTCGTCCACCGGGGTGAACTCCAACACATTGCCTGAGAACCAGGGAGCTATTAATAAGCCCATACCTGCTCTCTGCCTCTCACCTGGGACAACTCCAGCATAGAAAAAGTCCAAGCCCTCTAAAGAAGACTGGTTCCAGAACCCGAACTGTGCGTTGAAGTTAGGCAGATTATATCTGGCCGGTATCTCTCAACCTCTCGCACAAGCTCAGGTTCCTTCCCCACCAGAGAGGTAACATTCCATGTTCCAATAGCCAGCTTCAGCAACCAGGGATCGGACCGCCAAGGCCCCTGCCTTTGACCTCCACCCGATCCACACAGCACCGGACCTCTATGGCTCCTCCTATGGGTGGTGGGCCCACATGAGGATGGACCCATGTCCGCCCTTTGTCACCGGTTCTGTTCATAATTTTTATGGACAGAATTTGTAGGCACAGCCAGGCGGCGGAGGGGGTCGAGTTCAGTGGCCTCCGGATTCCGTCTCTGCTATTTGCAGATGACGTGTTCCTGTTGGCCTCATCAAACAGTGACCTCCAGCTCGCACTGGAACAGTGTGTAGCCGAGTGCGAAGGGGCAGGGATGAGGATCAGCACCTCTAAATCTGAGGCCATGGTTCTCAGCCAGAAAAAGGTGGATTGCCCACTCCGGGTCAGCGGAGAGTCGCTTCCCCAAGTGGTCGGGGTCTTGTTCATGAGTGAGGGGAAAATGGAGCGGGAGATTGACAGACGGATTGGAGCAGCGTCGGCAGTGATGCGGACGCTGAAGCGGTCTGTTGTGGTGAAGAGAGAGCTGAGCCAGAAGGCAAAGCTTTCAATTTACAGGTCCATCTACGTCCCAACTCTCACTTAGGGTCATGAGCTCTGGGGTAGTGACCAAATGAGTGAGATCACAAATACAGGCGGCCGAAATGAGTTTCCCTCGCAGGGTGGCTGGGCTCAGCCATAGAGATAGGGTGAGGAGCTCGGACATCCGGGAGAGGCTCCGAGTAGAGCCGCAGCTCCGCCACGTTGAGAGGAGCCAGTTGAGTTGGTTCGGGCATCTGGTCAGGATGCCTCCTGGACGTCTCCCTGGGGAGGTGTTTCGGGCATGCCCATCCGGGAGGAGACCCCGGGGCAGACCAAGGACACGCTGGAGAGATCATATCTCTCTGCTGGCTTAGGAACATCTTGGTGTCCTCCCGGAGGAGTTGGTGGAAGTGGCTGGGGAGAGGAGTGTCTGGATCTCCCTGCTCAGGCTGTTGCCCCCGCGACCCGGACCCGGATAAGCGGAAGAAAACGAAACGAAACAAAACGTTACACTATGAAAACTAACTGGATATAGTTGAAGACAACAATATTTTAGTTCATTAACTATGCAAAAAATTGATTAAAATTATACCGTTTTATTATGTAGGTTTCAAAAGGCAGCTACAGAGAAAATGTTAAGTATATGTTTGAAAAGTTCAATATAAAAGGCTAGGCTCATCTGTTTTATTTGCACGACCAAAATGAAATGTGAACAACACTTATTCAAAAATTGCTTTGTGTTTATGTCTTTATACTTCTCTTGTAATGATAATCATGGAAAAACTTGGTATTTCCCTAATTCATGATTCTTTGCTCACAAATAAAAATTTAAATTGATTTTAGACATTAGATTTAATTCAAATTCTAAATGAAAAAGTGTCCTAATATTATTTCTTAGACAAAGACGAAAAAAAAAATACTATAACTTCTCTTTTCTTTATTAAATTCAAATGGTCATGTAGGGAGGTTAGAAAGCTTTCTCCTTTGTTTGTACATGGGATAATAAAAATATATTTTGTCTTAAATACAGTTTCAGACAGAAAATTAGATACTTAATACACTATGTACCCCGCTCAGACAATGCTACATATTAAAAATTCCCCTCATACTTCTGATAAAAGGTAAAAATTTTAGTATTTGGAAAAACGTATGTATAATTCTGAAAAAAAATATTGATATTGGGGAGAAAATGGGATTATTTTTAAATTTGATACTTTTTTTTTTTACTTTGATTAAATTTTTGTTTGTGTTGAATAGGCCAACATTTGAATTTCTGGTCTGTTTCCACTGTTTAGAGCCTATTTCCTGTTTACATTAGTATTATACCAGTAGTTCAAATGTGATGAGAGTGGGCAATGAGTAGATATGTATGCGTGTGTGAGTGTATGTAGGGCGGGCAAAGAGGGGCAGGGTATCTGTAAGTGTGCGTATATTGTCAGAGAGCGAGTGACAGACTGTGAAGGAAGTACAGTAAAACAGTAACTCTTAAAACAGTGAAGCAGCTGTACTTCAATATAACACCACTTCAACACCACTTCAATATATAAGCAGAGCCTCTGTGTTTTGTTTGCAACTGCTCCAAGGGGGAAATGAAGCCCCATCTGTGTAATGGAGAGGTTGATTTTCTCTCTATGTTCCAGGGGATCAATCTTACTCAGGAAATGGAGAAATGGACTGCATATATGGTTGAAGAAGCTGATGCTACCTAACATTAATGTACGATAATGGGCATTGGATATTTAAAATCATGATTAATCAACTGCTGTGCTCAGACACTGCATTGTTTTTTTGTTTTGAATGAAAATGTTAAAATCAAAAACCAAAATAGTTTAAAAAATGAAAAGTGATAAAAGAATGCTGATACAGCTTATTGATGTAAAAATCATTCCAGCTGACTAAACAATGGCGAGCACCTTCTTGTTTGACTGTGACTTTTGAATTTAATTTTGCAGCCTGATAATAATGACAAGTTAGCACTTGGGATCTCACCTGAGAGGTGGCCAGGAGGTGGACTGGGCTTAGGGCTGGAGTCTGGTTTTGTTTACAGGTAATTCCCAGATAGGTCAGGATCTCTGTCAAGACTTCAAAACGCAGTGCATTGCTGACCTTCAGTTTATCAAAACCTTCTGATGTCAAATGATGGAAGTCAGGAGCAAGTTCCAAGTGGACCTTAAAAGGAGAAACATAAAACAACCAACTTTGAAACATTGACTTTTCACTAACAATCCCCACCATGGATTACTCATTTGTAAATTGCAAATTCTAAAACTAGGGAGGGCAATGTATAAAGGTCAGTCTTTCTGAAGTCACTTTCTCTCATATCAGTGGAAGATCTCAAAACATCTCAATGGGCAACAATAAAAAAAAAATGCTCCACATGATGCGGTCTTCCACAAGCACAGGCAAATACAGCATATTGGAAAAGCTATTAGCAAGGAAGTTGCACAGTAACAGCTGAGAGGATGATGACAAACTTTTCCAATACTGGTTCATGTGCACTTCTTTTCTTGCGTCAGTGTGTCAGAATCACTCAATGTTTTTGCAGTGAGCTCCCTTTTCTTTAGGTCACCATTATAAAAAGAACATAAAGGCAGATTCCCAAACTTGAATACTTATTCTGTTATCACAGTTTCTATTTTAATTACACAAAGACAGGGATTGGCTGAAGATGAAGGAAGATGAGGAGGAATACAAGCTGCCTACGGTGTGCAATTAGGATCAAACTTTTACAGTTAAAAATTGAGTGGAAAACCTTCTTTGCAAGAGAGAGTATATGCTCTGCATGTAAAAGGCTGTTGGATTTAAATGAACTAGTGTCAGATCTTTTTCTAAAAACCATAATCGACAGCATATACAAACAAAAATCAAACCAAAAATTATTTTCAATTAAGGAATTATTAAATTCAATTGACTTAAACAACTCTTACAATAAAGTGCTCTGTTACTGGAAAGAACTATAAATAGCCTTACGAACTTTAGTCACTTCACAAATTGGTTTACCCAACAAAGGCAGCTGCAACATGTTTGTATTTTTTTTTGTTAATAATTTAGGACTGCAAGAAGTCTGAACAGATGAATATCACCAAATTCTGAGTTTCTTTCCTTGGGATGTCTTTGTTTATGTTTATTGCAGTTGTCTTCAGCTGCTGTTTCTTTGGATTGAGAAAATCTTTGTTGCTTATGTTTTCGGTCATTGTCCATCTGCACTGTGAAGCACCATCAGTTTTGCAGAATATGGCTGAATGTGAGCAGAAGTTATAGCTCTACACACCTCAGAATCTATCCGGATATATACAACAGTCACATCATCAATAAAAAAGAGTGACCCAGTTCCACTGGCAGTCAAACATGCCCCATGCCATAACATTGCCTACAACCTGTGACAGATCTTCACTTCGGATCACTTCCTTCTCTTGACTTGTCTCTTCCCATCATTGTGGCTGCGTAATATAGTTAAAAGTGATAGAGGTTTGTGTTTTGCACGCATGAATGAAAGCAATAGAAAATAAGAAAATAACTTGAAAATAACCCAAATGATTGGTGACGTCACCCAATTCTCAATGACCTGCAGCACAGTGTAAAGTGTAGTATCTGGTATGTGTCAATTGAAACTCCAGCCTTGTGAGCTCTGTTTACTGTGTCTGTGTTTGACTATATCAGTGAACCTATCAGAGAAATCATTCTCCAAATTTTGAAGATTTAAAAAAATGAATATGGTCCACCATGACATAGAAGAGACTGAAACACCTGTCAATGATCAATGTATACACAGACATTCTGAACAGCAATTTGGACAATGCATTCATGAGTGACATTTCATCAACCTCTCAGCACCAAACTACTTCTGGAGTTCCTTATGTAGATATGCACCGAGAGGTGTACTATAAAGCAAAATTAATGGGTTAGCGAGTCTAAATCAGTTTCAATGCCATAATGGCTTGTGAAATATAGATTCTGATGATCACAGAGGAAATACTGTATAGAAATTTGCCATGGTGTACATCGTTATCCTCAAAAGTAGGGTTTTAATTACAATTGTGCAAATTATATGCATCATGTTCTTACCAGCGGTAAAATAAATGCATTTAGCTGGTGATGCAGAGAATCACCATTTTGAATGTGAGCTCTTCTATGTGGCCAGGGTCCTTTGGCCCAGTCTCTGACTTCTGATTATTTGTTTCAATTTACTTCCAGTAGCTTCAGTTAGCCCCGATTAGCTTCAATTAGCTAACATTAGCTTCAGTTAGCATCGATTAGCTTCAATTAACCGGGTGTAGCTTCAGTTCGCTCCGATTAGCTTGAATGAGCTGGCATGAGCTTCATTTAGGTGCTGTTAGTCAGAGTTAACTACTGTTAGCTTGAATAATCTTCCATTATCTCCAGTTAGCTGCCCTTTGCTTGAATTGGACAAGGTTAGCATGACTTTGCTACTTTTAGCTGGAGATTGCTTAAATTGGCTTCAGTTAGCTGGCACTAGCATTTTATGTCAGAGTGAGCTGATTTCGCATTAAATTGTCCCCTCTGAGCAAAAATGAGGTGTGTGCGTCCATCTGTCTGTGTCTCTGTATCAGTAGCCATGTTTACATGGACACAAATATTTGGATAGGAATAAAAATGCTTCATGTAAACGCGTCAATTGGAAGATTCTGATCTGATTCAGCTTATTCGGAAAGAAATTATATTCAGATCGAGAGAGGTGGTTTATGCCGATCGCGACTTCCTGATTGGGGTAAAATTACCCTCACTGCGCATGTGACGTGATACCAGCACTAAATTTGGAGGGATGCTCATGTCCTCCCACTCTCTCCTCCTGTAAGGCAGGAGCATTATGCATTGCTGAGCCCGTAGCTTGGTCAGGGAGAAGAGTAGAAACAACAGTAAGGCTTTCAGAGCCTGGCGCAGGTCCATTCTTCAAGAGTGCAGAGTGTAAAATTGCAGCTAAAAGATCGAAAGCGCAAAGAGTAGCCACATCGGTGTTTGTTTACCGCACAGGCGGACAACTTCTTCTGCAATTATTTTATGGAAATTAAGACAAATCTGTGCATGTCAAAATGCTGCTTTTCTGATTAAAGTCTGGTGCATGTATACGCACGTCATGATCAGATTATTTGATTTAGCGTCCATATAAACAGTGGATTAGGAATTTCCAATCCCTCAAATTTAAAACTGCCCTTTTCCGAAAACGGTTTCACCCATCACAAGGCCCTTTGAGCCACATAAAGTCCACAGTCTTGTGACCTGTTTAAACTTCAAATGACATTTCTATGTCAATGTATCAATATTGTGTGTGTGACTAAGTATAGCACTTTCTCACGATTTTCTCGGAAACTGTTTGTGCATTAACATACAAAAGTCAGAGCACACCATTCCTGACCAGCCCTCCGAATTTTGTGTCCGTATGAAAACCGGTGAAGGACTAGTAACGCGGCAATGTTTTGGGCAGAATAATAATAAGTCAGAATAAGCCCAATGAATGATAATGTGTTTCTGATGCATTACATGTGTCAGGGCAAACATAATATTATTATTATCATCATTATTATTATTATTATATCCTTAGTTTCATCATATCATCCACACACCTAAAAAATAATGACAGAATGCAGAATGATGGCACAGTGTTGTCAACCATTTGGATGAATCCATTTATAGTAACTACTAGGACTTCAATACAGGTTCTTTTTCCATTTCCTCATTGCCTCCAAGTCACTGCTCATCTTTTCAGATGCAGTCTCTCAGCCAGCCAACACTTGCACTCCCAGAGGCTCCACTCTGCCACTGCCCTCTCCCAGGCCTCACCAAGAAGACATCTTCACTCAACTCAACTTCCTGAATACAATTTTTTTTTTTTTAAATAAAGGAACTTTTAAAACCTTTTTTCTGCTTCCAGTAGGCTTCAGGTTCCTACACATCTAACACATAATAGGTACTGCTGTTAAAAGTTGATCTCATTGATAGAAATTTGGTTATATTGTTGTGTGGTGTCAAACTTGGATCTTTGGACTGGTTTAAATACTGCATTCACTAGATACTGACTCCGACAGTTTGATGGTAATTATGGGGAACGTCAACTCACTGGCTAATAAGAGTGACAAGTTCGCCACACTTGTGAAGAAAATGAGGACCTACAGCGAGTTTAGTTTGTATTTCTCCATGAAGACACGGCTTACCACTAAGACCCTAAATGCTAAGGTGGATCTATCTGTTTTCACCACAGTCAGAGCGGACAGAGACACCAAGACGGGTGGCAAATGCAAAGGTGGGTTGATTAACAACAGATGGAGCTACCCAGGGCATGTAACTGTTAAGATAACCATAAGCAGTCGGGATATTGAAATTTTAGGAGTGAGTCTCCGACCGTACTACATGCGGAGGAGTTCTCACACTCCATTGCTGTTACATCCCCCCATGGGCACACACAGACTGTGCATGTGACATCATACACTCGACTGTGGACAGACTGCAGACACACCACCATGATACCTTCATCCTGATCTCTAGACACTTAAACCAAGTTACACTGGACTCTACTCTCTCTGCTTTTGTTCACTTTCGGACTCTAACACCAGGGCAAATATTACCATTGACCTCTTGTATGTCAATGCAAGGAATTACTACTGTGCCCCACCACCGCCTTGGCTGGAGAGACTACCTCCCAAACTGCTGCTGCTGTGGCCTGTCCTGCCATCTCCCTCCAACACTGCAGCCATCAGCACCACATCCCCTCCCTCATCACACCAATCGACCGCAGTATACTACCTCTCCCCAGTTGCCTAAGATGTGGTGATGTGGACATCCCCCCTTGAGAGACAAGCTGACAGAGATGGGTGCCTTGGATTATGGACTACCTCATGGGGACACCTCAGTTTGTCAGGGTGAGGGACTTCACCTCAGAGACCGTAATGAGCCGCAGGGGGACCCCACAGGGGACGGTGCTCTCTCCTCTTTTGTTCACCTTGTACACAACTGACTTCAAGTACCACTCAGAGTTGTGTCATACGCAAAAATTGTCTGATGACATGGCAAATGTGGAATGTATTAGGCATGGACAGGAGGAGGAGTACCATAAATATGGTAATTGACTATTAGTGGCCCAGGGGACACCTACAGCCAGTATACATTGAGGGGTCAATGTGGAGGTGTTGCGGACTAGTTCACAAACATGGACATGCTGTACAGGAGGGCGCAAACCGCTCAACACTCAACATCTGTCACAATCAGCAGGATGGGAAGAAAAGGACTGCCACATCCCATGCACAGGACAGCCATCAGACAGAGAAGTGAGCTCCGTGGCAGGCTGCCATCTCTGTTCTGCTTCACGTACAGACTGAGGTAGTATTTCCTCTCACAGGCCATTATGGCTCTTCAGCTCTTCCCAGCATGGGAGGGGTGAAATGGACTATGAGTAAGATGGATACCATTGCACACTTACACTACTGCACTTTATGGACACTTCTGCACAGTATAAACCTTATTATTGCATATATCTGTACATCTGTCTTTGCACTATATGGTCAGACTCATGGTCTTTAGTCATTCATATATGGTCACTTGGTCATGTGGTCATATATTCTTCAGTCCTTTAAAAACTAACTAAATAATATTTTTTCTACGTATACATTTTTATTTTCATTTACATTTGTATTCGATTTTTTTACCGATATATTATGTCTGCTGTGTTGCTTGTGTGTATAAGTATTGACACTGTCGATTTCCAATTTCCTTTGGAATTATGTATAGTATGTCTGTCTGTCTGTATTAATATATTCTTCTCTTCATTTTGTTAATGAACCATCTTAGCTGGGTTGTGAAATTAAAATGTTGTGCATTTTGGGTGTGTTTGTGTGTCCTGTGTACTAGTAATGTGCTCATTGACTTATACAACAATGGGTGGTCTATTTGTACATTCTCGTTTCTTTTGTACAATGGAGTGCTGTTTCTTTATATCATTATTTCAGTTAGTTATGTGTGGTGAATGTAGACGTTGCATAAACTGTACTTAGAACTATTCATTTTGATCACTCTGATGTAGAGGATGTGTTGATTGCTTAAAGCACACAAATTACAAATTGGAGAAACACGGCAAAGGCCAAATTGGGAATCATTTCAAGGTAAAATGAAAACTCTGAGACGCTAACAGTATCTAAGAAGAAATCACGAAATCACTGCCTACAAGCGGACAAGATCGGAATCAAAATGGCATTTATTGGTGAACTGACTTGTTACTTGATGAACTGGATTAGTCCGTTTTTGGCTTCAATTACTACTCATTACATTACCTGGTATTTTGATTTCTGATGTATTTTGTATCACCGTTTGAGGAGGTTGGCATGTATGTGTGATACTCGATTAATCTTTTCAGCCCCGATGTACTCCGATTCAACACTACTGCAACCTCAATAACAAATTAATTAATAATTAATTAATTCCTTGTGCAGCCAACATGTCTCTAACAATTATCTTTGGCACATCCCCAAGTCATCAAAAGTTGGGACATTATGTAAATGTCAATAAGGGAATTAAATAATTTTAAACCATTTACAGCATGAATGTAATTGAATGCATTGCAAAGACAACATATTTAATGTTTAGCTGGTGAATATTTGCTTTACACAAATACAGGCGCGTCTGGATCTCCCTGCTCAGGCTGTTGCCCCCGCGACCCGGACCCGGATAAGCAGCAGAAAACGAGACGAGACAAATACAGGCTCATTCTGTATTTGATGTCTGTAAGACATTTTTTGGACAAATTTGTCACCTTTTCATTTAACAACACTCGGTAATTGTGAAGACACTACTTGCAAGTTTTGAAAGTCCAGTTTTGTCCCATTCTTGTTTTCCACATGACTTCAGTTTCTCAACAGTCCAGGGTCTCTCTTACTGTATTACAGGTTTCATAATCTTCAACACGTGTACAGTGGGAGACAGGTGTGGACTGTAGGTATGTCTAGTACCTGCACTCACACACACTTTTAGTATGAAGCCATGTCTCTTGTAAGGCAGCATGTGTTTTCTGGATTAAGCAGGGACGTCTCTGAGAAAGACATCTGTAGGGAGACCTATTATGTTCCAACCCTTTATGAACCTTTTATCATTAACAGTGCGGTGACAGTTGTGA
>KV751347.1:5222366-5264815 GCA_001698575.1 Mola mola
TTGGTCATAATACACCCCCAACAATCACATTTGTGCCGGCCTTTCAACTTTGTGATTAAAACAATCTGAATGATTTTGAACATTGACTTGTTGAAACAAAGGCCACAATTGTTTCAGCTTGTCTCAAAAGAAATTAGGCACAAAGGAGTTGGCGCCAGCTCCGGATGTCGTTGACGAATGTTGTTGCAGCAACAAACTGTTGACTAACAATTGGTTTCTAAAGTGTTCCAAAACCAGTATAGTAATATCCTTCATAGAATCATATCAGACACTATTAGCTGTTACCAATTAACCCCTTTACCCATGGAATGTTCAAGTATTTCACGTGAATTTTTGATTCAAAAGTGTTGATGAAAATTTTTTAAAAAGCATGCATTCATAAAAAAATCAATGAAGTTTACAATTATCAATTTAAATGAGGAAAAGGTCTTTACCTGACAAAGAACAGCTTCACCGTCGTCCTCTTCGTGGGTGACCCTGACTATAACCATTTCCCTCTGATGAGGGTCATCCCCCTTGAGCTGCCCCCAGAGCTCCACTTCCCCTCTTCCTTGAATATCCCTAATGTAGACCCTTCCACTAGCCAACAGGTTAAGTTTCAGCTCTGCGCTGTCCTCCCTGGTAAAACTCAGTGTGCAGATCTGCCCAGGTTGCCTATCCCGGAGTGCTAGACAGAGGCCTGGAGGGCAAAAGGTGGAGGCGAGACCTAGTACCCTGCCACCCTTGCTAAGGTAGATGAGAAAGCGGGTCTGAAGCTGGGGCGGCAGGGGTTCTTCCTCTGCCAGGACTAACAGTTTTGTGTTATCCAACCAAGGATCACCAAAAGCCTGCTGTGGTAGAAGGGGGTATATTATGTTGTCTTCCATATTCATGCATTCTGATAAAAGCCGAGACACTGCCTGAAAACGCTCCTGGCTACCTCCTGTATACACCAGAACATTTGGGGGTTTGAAATTAAAGTCAAATTTGCTGCTTTGAGCAAAAGACCTGCTGGCATTATGTTCAACTTCATCCAGATTCTCATCCCAACTACCCACTGGGGAGTTATCATCAGGGAGATCTGGAATGTTTTCAGCAGAGGCATATTTGACAGAGAGGATGGTGCTGTTCTCCAGCTCCAAGCATTCATGGCAGCTGGAAAGGTGGAGGCGGTGTCCATGGCTATCCATGAGGTGATGATTGCCCAAGGAATTGTAATCCGAATCACCAACAGGTATCAGATTCTGGCAGTTGCAGAATGGTTCAGACCCAGGTCGCTCCTTTTTTTTTCTGTTCGCCTCTAGACTGAGATGAAGACTGCCTTTACGACACTGTGGATGCTGGTTTTCAGCTGACACGGAACAAGGTAAAGGCTCAGCCGCATGGTCTTCGGTCTGGGAGCCACAGTCGCAGAGTGATGTCTGTTGACACTTCTTCTCCAACAGCTCACTGACAGTGGATTCTAGGAGGAGGACAGCTATAGGAATGGAACAGAGTCTCAGAGCAGTGCAAGGTAGTTAATGTATAATGGGCCCCTCAAAGCTTTTTCAATGAAAAGAGCTTCATACAGATTGCTGAAAAGTGCAGTTTGTGGGCCATAAATCCATAGATATTAAGTACAGTTTATAAATTAGGCAAAAAGATCATTTGAGCTAAACAGGTATTGTAGCTAGTCATAATCATCTGTGCATTAGTTTCTAGAAGTAATTTCTTTTCATAAAATTAAGTTAACTTTAAAACCATTTATTTTACTCAAATTAAGTAAGTAAAATAATTTAGCAAAGAACTGAATGAAATTTAAAGAGCAAGAGACATTAACATGCAAGGCATCTGGAGGTAATGATGTAAAGTGTTGAATAGGGCTGCAAGTCATGATTTTTTTTTTTGTTGATCAGTCCCAATTATTTCTGTGGCCTTTTGTCCAGTGGATCTTTCAAAATAATCATTATTATGCTCGAAACCACTGATAGAACAAAAAAGAAAGCTGTATTATTACTGTAACAAGTTGAAGGCTATGTGTTACTTTTTATCAGAGTACTGCTTAATGCAATTTAAACAGTTTTACTGATTAAATATCTTACAAATTAATTATTAATATACTCCAAACCACAGGCTAGCATTAGCACTCCTCAATGTTCAGTGGGGAAAGTTTACTATTCAGGATGAATTCATTTATTAATGCAAGGACATAATAGGGAAGAAAAGTGGACAGGGTAGGTTACTCCTATAATTAACAGATTTACGACTGAACTAAACGTTACATAAACATTATGGTCCTAAAGTTTGAATTATAGCTAGTTGGCTAAAGCTCTAACAGGTCTAAGAGGTCATAAAACATACCCATCCAGAGCAAAGTAGAGAAAACTCACCCTAGAGAAGAGGGTGATTGAGCAGCACACATTTTGGGGTGAAAATTGAAGTACTGTATTTGGTGCAGACATGAGGGCGCGGCAAATTTTGATGTTTAGATGTACAGCTGCATCTTAAGGAGAAAGATCACTCAAGATTAGAGTCCTCAAAGGAGTGATCTTTCTCCTTAAGATGCAGATGTACAGCTGCATCTTAAGGAGAAAGATCACTCCTTTGAGGACTCCAATGTCCACGTTCTGGACAGAGAGGACAGATGGTTTGAAAGAGGAGTAAAAGAGGCCATCTATGTCCACTTGGAGAAACCCTCTCTAAACAGGGGTGGTGGACTAAGACACCATTTGTCTGCTACCTACAATGCTGTCTTGGGAGCCCTCCCCAGGCGGTTTAACCCCCACACACACCTGGGGCCATGTGAACCCAAGGTGTCACACGGAACCAAGGGTGAGGGGCAAACACTCTCGAGTGATTCACACCCGGGCTCTTGTGACCTTAACGACTCACACGATGCCTAGCCAGATGACCACAGACGAGGCTGTTGTTTTCTAAACACGTCCTCCTTGTTGGTGATTGTCTCACCAACAAAGAGGCTGTTAGTCTCATAACACGTCCTCTTTGTTGGTGATTGTCTCACCAACAAAGGAGGCTGTTGGTTTCAAAACACGTCCTCGTTGTTGGTGATTGGTGATTGTCTCTACCCACTCGGGGTTAAATACCTGGGTTTCCCACACTGAACCTCAGAACTGAAGAAGCCTTTCGGATGAGAGGCGAAACGTCTTCAAACAAGATAAGAAGTCCAGTTGCTTCCTACTAAACACTCCGAGTCTCCAATACATTTCAGGATTGCATATGGCAAAATGGCTCTGTAGTGCTCCCTACAAAATTTTAATGATGCAGCCTCTTCAGTCCTTTTGAGGTAAGGCTACATACATTGCAAGGGTTTCTTTGAAGTCTGTGTCTCTGTGGAGCAGGGCTGAAGTTGCCTCACGAGAAAACAGGCACATAGGGGAGGGCCTGTCCAACAGAACCAGACTAAGGAAGTGCGAGGATCTATTGAAATGGCTAGAATCACATTTTGGGGGGCTTTAACATGCACGAAAACTCTTAAAATCTTGCACAAGTATCAGTACTGGCAAAACCTTTTTTACAGTTGATATCACTGATGATCATGGGCATGGCCAAATAGTTTGGTCACGTCCCTTAAACAGTAGTCCCTTTGGCTACTTTCAGCAACATGTACAAAATTAAGCATTCAGGTAGAACACACCTAGATGTACAAAAATGTCTCTTGGTGCCATGACCTAAATCAGACAAACAGTTGTCCATTTTGAATTTTGCCACATTTTGAGCTGTTGCACACATTGTACTTTGCAAACTGCTCCTCCTTTCATCCAACTGACTTCGTTAGGTGTCGACAACCGTCACAGAAATGAAAATATATTAAAATCCTGAATTTTCATTGATAGTTGTGGCCGTGTCATTCAAAAATCTACTTGTTATAACATCACTCTAGATTGTCTGATCTGCAATTAACTTAATGATGAGTGTCCAGCTCTGAAGACATTCAGACACACACCAATATCAAGTTTAAGCAACAGTGCCACCTACTGGAAACAGGTTATGACAGCTTGTCGCAAACTCCACCAAGGGGCTTTGTCCATATTACCTCAAACCTGGTTAGGTTAAACAAGACCTTAGAGATGAATAGTTCTTAACTTTTTCATTACTTGAAAGGTGTGTCCAAGGTGGCACAATTAATTTTGAGGTTTCCTCATGAAACATGAATTTGTTATAACACCACTGTACACAGAACCAATTTTCCCAAGATGGATAAAAGTCCATCCCAGATGATCTGACAGCAGTCATTACCATGGGCACGGTAAAATGGGTCCATAGCTTGGAATTTATGTATGAAACAGAAATGTTTGCTGAAACTAAATGTTTAATATTTGCAATATTTCTCAGGTGAAAGAAACATAACAGAGCTAGGGCTAACGCAGCTATTGATTGTTTTTAATCAATTAAACTAAAAATTGTTAGATTAACTGAAAAATAGTTGTTTACTGTTCAGCCAATTAATATTTCGGTTTATGTATCGGTTGTAATCTAAAATGCACAAATAAGCCAATTATCTGTAAAAAGTTGGTTACACCATGCCGCGTAACAAATATACAGTGGGGGAAATAATTATTTGATCCCCTGCTAAATTTGGAAGTTTGGCTACTCAAAAATAAATTAGCGCACTAAAATTGTTATGGTTGTTTACTGATTATGGCAATAGAGAGAATATCAGTCGAAAATGCATAAAAACACACATCATAAAAATTATAAAATGACTGACCACGCCACTCCATGACCTTAATATGCTTCTTGTTGAGCCACTCCTTTGTTGCCCTGGCAGTATGTTTTGGGTCAATGTCATGCTGGAAGACTCACCCACGACCCATATACAATGTTCTTGCTGAGAAAAGGAGGTTTTTATTCAAGATTTTAACACAACATGGCTCATTGAGGGTCATTGTCCCCTCAATGTGGTGAAGTCGCCCTGTACCCCTTGCACAAAAACATTCCCAAAACATGTTTCCACCTCCATGCTTGACTGTGGGAATGGTGTTCTTTGGGTCATACTTGCATTTTTTCATCCTCCAATCACGGCGGTTTGCATTGATGCCAAATAGCTCAACTTTGGTTTCATCTGACCACAGCACTTTCTCCCAAGCCTTCTCTGAATCATTTAGATGTTCACTGGTAAACTTAACGTGGGCCTGTACATGTTTCTTCTTGAGCAGGGGGACCTTTGCAGGCACTGCAAGATTTCAGTCCATTACGACACAGTGTGGTACCAACTGTGCTCTTGCTGACTGAGGTCCCAGTTGGCTTCAGACCATTAACAAGCTCCTGCCGTATAGTTTTAGGCTGCTCCCTCACCTTTCTAATCATCTTCACTCCATGTTTGCATGGAGCTCAAGACCGAGGACAGTTGATGGTCATTTTGTGTGTCTTCCACTTTTGAATAATGGCACCAATAGTTGTCACCTTCTCACCAAGCCTTTTGCTTATGGTTTTGTAACTCATTCCGGCCTTGTGCAGGTCTTCAATCTTGACCCTGACATCTTTTGACAGCTCTTTGGTCTTGCCCATGGTGCTATGGAGAATGGAATGGAAGAAACTGATTCCTAGAACAGGTGAACTTTATGCACATGACGAGTTAAGATCAGGAGTATTGGTAATTTGTTGACTGTGCACAGCTTTGAAAACACATGGGCACCAGCCAATCTGTGGGAACCAGAATTCTGGGCTAGTTGTTGGGGATCAAATACTTATTTCACTCAGTAAATGCAGAAAATTTTATAACTTTTATAATGTGTTTTTTATGCATTTACGACTGATATTCTGTCTATTTCCATAGTCAGTAAACAACCATAAAAATGTGAGTTTCTTTGTAAGTAGGCAAACTTACAAATTTAGCAGGGGATCAAATAATTGTTTCCCCCTCTGTAAATACCCATGTTGTTTAGATTTAAGCATCTATATTGGGCTTTCTCAGTTATGGCGAAAATCATAATCATTATTTTGGTAAATATTGTGTTAATTATTTAAGACAATTGGTGACTTTCAAAAAAATTAATTTATTGGCCTTTTTTCTAAAATCTGTCTTCTCAAAATGATATTTTCTTGAACTTGAAATAGGTGAAATAGAACTATAAAGCACTAACACAAACAGATTAAAAAAAAAAAAAAAAAAAAGAAAAAAGAGAGAAAGATGTCGATGTGCGTTGGTGGAGGTGGTGGGAAACACACAGTCATTGATCATGAGTATAGACTGGGCTACGAAATGTTTGTGATTGTAAAGCCTGTCTTGCAAGTTTCTCGACCGAGGAAGGTCTGCTTGTGGAGCAGCCCAGCACTGCTAAGGCACCTCAGCAGACCTGCGCTGAAGAGAGTAACCCTTTCTAATCCATAGACCACAGGTACGTAATGCGAAAGTTTCCATAAGTTGTTACAACCTTCATTTCTTGTAAACAGTTCGTTAACAAACTCTGTCTGTGATGTTGATTAAAGCTGGACTAAACACAGCCAGGCAGCGTGAGCTTGGGCTTAAGTGGCAAAAATCTGCCACTGTGAAAGAAAGGAGCGTGCTTGATTTATCACAGAAGACAAAACAGGAGCAGAGCTGGGAGACAGAAGCACAATAATCATTTCATGCCGATTATCTTGTTTTAATTTTCGTTGAGGGCCATAATTGTAAACGTTATTAAAATTCAATTAACTGCTCGACCTTAGTCTACATGTGTGTAAATACACTGCCTAAAACTTGCAAACCTGATCAAAAGCAGGAGCTTTGCCATACTAGCCATTTGCATCTGCCAACACTGACTTTGTTTTAAACATAACAGAAAATTATGCAGTTATGACTCTAAGGTGTTACCAAACAACAATCTAACATAACTCACTGTCATAAATATTTAAGCTGCTGTCTCTGTCTCTGTACTATATTTGAGGTCAGAGAGCCTCAGTATGTTTCCTTTTTACATGGCATACTATAGCATGCTGCTATAGTAGGCCATTTACGTCTCAGAAATGGTGCAGACCACCATTTCATTATTTGTCTGTTTAAAATATTTCCCACACTTTGGAAGACTTAGTCTAAGCTTTGTGGGATGAAGTTTCATTTTCCTCACACCTGGGAGTGGGATCCATTATCACTGGGGATGAACATAAACAGTATGATACGTCGTGTATGCCATGCAAATTGCCGACTTTATATAATCGATGACATGAACGCGTCGTTGCAGCCTTAGACTGAGTGAGCTTAGTAATATGAGTGTCAAAGTTTAGGTGCTGGTCAAAGTAAATACCAAATTTTTTAGGCTCTATGTTAGTGGCATGAGGGCCAATGTGGCTTACTAAGGAGGCAAAACTTTCAGGATCAATCATAATAAACTCTGTTTTGTCAGAAGTAAGGTGGAGGAAGTTCTTGTTCATCCAATTTTTAATTATATTAAGACAATCATGAATGTTAATGAGGGTATCAAGTTCACTAGGTGTAACTGAAAAATAAATCTGTATGTCATCTGCATAACAATTGTATGAAATGCAAACCTTTAGGGATGGGCGCCAATTAAGCTGACATGAAGCTGTTTATATGTACATTAAATTGTCAGTCTGATAGTTAAGATAAAAATGTTTTAAGGGCTATATCAGAAATACCAATACCAATCTATGGATAAGAATTTGATGACCACTGGTATTTAAATGGAGCTGATAAATCAAGAAGGATTAAAATGGAATGGTCACCTTTGTCTGCCCGTATAAGAATGTTGTTAAATGTGACTTTAAGAAGTGCTGTTTCTGTGCTGTGGTTTCAACGGAAGACCGATTGAAACAGCAAAAATTTTGCAGCCTTCAACCAAAAACTTGGAGGAGCTGTTGTGCAACACTTTTTTCTAGGACCTTAGAAATAAATGGAAGCAAGAAATGGGTCTTAAAATAGATAAATCAAAGTTATCTAGGGAGGGTTTTTTGAGGACTGGAAATACATTAGCAATTTTTAAGTAGTTTGGCATGAAAAGGAGCCAAGGAGAAATGAAGGGCCAGACCAAAATTACATTCAGTTAAAAGAAAACCATTTTTAGCTTTACTACAATTAAAATTTATGGGAGTAGCTGTATCAGTCTTGGTATTTAAGTGATTTTTCTGGATTTGTTTCCTTTGTCCAATCTGTGGTTCAAAACTGAAGTGTCATTCAAGTGAGATCCTAATAGTGGAAATAACAGATAATTTATTGAAGCAAAACTGTACATGAAAAGGGGAGGTTTCTTTTTTTTGTTTTTTTTTTAGAATCGAATCACTGCAGCAACATAAACTTTCACCCCAAAATGCTCAACCACTGGGCATCAATGTTGCAAATTGAAACAAATGGGAGTTCTCTCTTAATATATCTCTTTTTCTGGAGTAGACAGCTCCAGGGTGCTGCAGCTTGCAGCTCCTGTTTCATTGGTTCATTTTTCAGTAAAATTCTCTTACACAGTACTTTAGAAAATTTCAGTCTTGCCTTTTTTGTGTCCTTTACATTCCATCATTTACACATTCTTCGCTGGTACCGCAAAAAGTAGACAATGGAAGCAATACTTCGGCCAGGATTTCCCATAATGCATTTCAGTGAACATTTCTGTTTCTTTTTCATAGACCATATACAACAGGACAAAATATTGTACTTAAATAATCAACGTAATCAATTATCTGTCATTGCACACTGGGTACTGAAGTACGTCATGACAGTAATTCAGTGCTTCAGTCTTTTGAAAATTTTTGCTAATTCTACATTTATTATATTTTACTCAAAAAGTGATAATTGTTCCAAATTACCTTCCCGTTAGACATGTTAGATGTCCTTACAATATAAAATTTGAATAGTCTCTGTTCATCAGTATCGGCTTATCTGGACTGTTCACATTGAAACATATTCAACATCAAAGCAGTTCACCTTCTTAAAATTGCAATGGTTGTCTTGATTCAGATAAAGTAGGCTCATTACACTGGATCTGATTCTTTTCCAAACTTTGCCTAAACAGAGGCAAACGGAATTGTATTAGACTGTTTGGGACAAGCAGTGATACTCTGAACAATAATTCTACTTATAGTGTATTATGTCAATAAATAAGAAAAAACAAAAAACCTTTTATCTTTTACCTAGTAACTTTCAAGTGAGATCTTTACTTGTATTCAAGCATGGCCTTCAAGTACTTTTTACAGCACTGTATTAACGTAGTTATATAATATACAATAAAAAGCTTAATATGAAATGTCATTGAAAGGAACCTACGGACTATCTTTGAAGGCAAAAGTCCATCATCCAGATGAAGGCGATCTTCAATAAAAGCAACCCCAAGCCGTGTGAAGTTATCTACACTTGCCTGACCCACAACCCTGAATGGATGGCCAGGACTACATGCCAGAGGTAGACAGTAGTCAGACCACTTCAGCACCTGCACACAACAAACAACACTAGTTAGTTGATACCATAATGATCCACAGCACAGGGAGTGTATACTTTTGCAGCCTGTCTAATGCCAAACATCCCTTTTTTAAATACGATTTTAATACATAGGCAACCAGGCTGTTACATTAAAATAGACACAGAAAGGTATGTTAAGTATAAATAAATAGAGTAAAAACATGTTCTATTTGCTGTTGTGGTTTTATATTTTCATTTTACTGTATTTTCTTTTATCATTTTATCTCTGTTATTGTGGTTTATTTTATGTTCCAGATCCTTGTAGTAGCCCATATGGATGCGAATTAAGGGCATTATTGTGTAAGAACTTAAAGCTCACTCCACTTCTCCCTGAATAAATAATAGGAGAGTAATTGCAGCACAAGTAACACAACAGGAAAGAGCTTCACAAATTTACATTTAAAAAACAAGTTGGAATTGAATGGACGCTCAACAAAGAGACATGACAAGCCCTATGAATTAGAATTTTCTGAAGGACTGTCATAGATTTATCTGGGTGCATCAGTGGGATCTCTTGGTATGGAATAATACTAACAATACTAGTTTATGTATTGAAATTGATATCAAGCTATTGAGGCAAAATTCAAATCAGAATCATGATAAGATCTATTGGCCAAGTCTGGGCATTCAAAAAAGGAATTTGACTGGTTTAACAAAGGTTTAAAAAATAAATAGACTAAACTTAGAAGCCTGTATCTAGTGCAATGTAGGAGATGATTAGTGCAATTATAAGGAGTATGTATTTCAAACAGTGGATACAATCAAGAGATATGCAAAATATGCATATGAGAGCTATTGGAAAGTTTTCCTTATGCTCTGTGACTGGTAGGAGTTCATCAGAGCAAGCCTTGGGAAGAAACTAAAATACAGTAGGTTTGAATAGGTTTTTCTATTCGTGATTTATGCAAATACATTGTAAACTACAACCCTAATTCCAAAAAAGCTGAAACGCTGTCTAAAATGTAAATAAAAACAGGATGCAATGATTTGCAAATCTATTAAACCCATATTTTATTCAAAATAGTTAAAACATTTTAGATGTTTTCTATGTCTTAAGAAAATGTGCCTTTTAAAAAAAAAAAAAAAAATTGAATTTCATGGCATCAAGCCTTGTCAAAAAAGTTGGGATAGGGCCATGTTTACCATTGTGTAGCATCCCGTCTTCTTTTAACTACAGTCCGTAAAAGACTGGGAAGTTAGGAGACTTTTTGCTAGAGTTTTGGGAGAGGAATGTTATCCCATTCTTGTCTGATGTAAGATTCTAGCCGTTTAACAGTCCCAGGTGGTCTTTGCCGGATTTTTCATTTCATGATGTGCCTAGTGTTTTCTATTGGTGAAAGGTCTGGACGGCAGGCAGGCCAGTTCAGCATCCACACTCTTCTACTGCAAAGCCATACTGTTGCTGTTTAGCATTGTCTTGCTGAAATATGCAAGGCCTTCCCTGAAAGAGACGTTGTCTGAAGAGAATGTCAAATTTGGATTCATCCGACCACAGAACAGTTTTTCATTTTTCCTCAATCCATTTTAATTGAGCTTTGGCCAAGAGAAAATGGCGGCGTTTCTGGATTGTGTTCACAAATGGCTTCTTTGCATATTACAGCTTTAACTTGCAACTGTGGATTGCATGGCGAACTGTTTTCATAGACAATGATTTATGGAAGTGTTCCTGAGCCCATGCAGTGATTTCCAGTAAAGAATCATGCCTGTTTTTAATGCAGTGATACTTGAGGGCCCGAAGATTACGAGCATTCAATATTGACCTTCGGCTTTGTCCCTTGCACACAATTTCTCAAGATTCTCTGAATCTTTTGATGATATCATGTACTGTACATGATGGTACATTCAGAGGCAATTTTATGTTGGGGAATATTTCTCTGAAATTGTTCCACAATTTTATACAAGCTTGTTTTAAGCATGTCTGGAGAATACTGATCGTTGTGCAATGTGTGGTACCTACTTTCTTTTTTGATGTTTGAGGAGAATCGCAACAAACTCTGTGACCTGTAGCTTCTATGATGAATGAAATATTTTCTATTCCCGAACCACAAACCGGAGAGGACTCCAACAGCACAGTCCACCTGCTAAGGTCATCATATGCCTGGAGATGGTACAGAAAGAAAAGTAAATAACTCCAAATGCTACAAAATTGTTACATGTTGATTACAAGTTAGTGACAAGGCTCATCTAATGCTTTGATCAATAGCACCGGATGGCAAATACTGTAACAATTATTTGCAATGCCAATAAAGAAAGAGCTGTTGTTGTATGGGGAAAAGAAAGATATAAGAAAGAAGTCCACAAACAACTGGACAACACTGACTACTTGCCTCTATTCTGTAACACCTTGGAAAACATGAAAAGTGAGTTAGGCACCATTTTGAAACATAAGGAATTGAACTGGATTTCACAGCAAGACTTTCACATGACTTTCTCTTCCCTGCCTATCCTAGGTTGGTGGTTTTCTGTCTGTTACCTAAGGTTCATAAGGACCCTATAATCTCTAAAGAAGGCCCATCATTAACAGCATTGACACAATCTCAGAGCTGCTGATCATCCCATCAAGCCCATTGTATCTGACTTACCCTCAAACCTACTGGATACTACTCATACTTTAAACAAATTATCTGAAATTATAAATTATGCTCTTTCTCTATCAGCTTCACCTAACTTTTTCTAGGAGTCGCCACAGCGAATCATCCTCCTCCACTTTTCCCTGTCCTCTGCATCTTCTTCTGTCACACCAACTATCTGCATATCCTCTCTCACCACATCCATGAATCTCCTCTTTGGTCTTCCTTTTTGCTTCCTGCCTGGTACCTCCATCTTGAGCATCCTTCTACCAATATATCACTGTTAACCAATATACTCCCTGTTTCATTTCAATCTGGCCTCCTTAACTTTGTCTCAAAAACATCTGACCTGTGCTGTCCCTCTGATGTGCTCATTCCTAATCCTGTCTATCCTCGTCACTCACAAAGACAATCTCAACATCTTTAACTCTGCCACTTCAAGTTGTGTCTCCTGTCCTTTGGTCAGTGTCACCGTCTCCAAACCAAACAACATTGCTGGTCTCTTGTAAACCTATCCTTTCACTTTTGCTGCTACTCTTTGGTCACGGATCACTCCTGACACTTTTCTCCACCAACTCCACCCTGCCTGCACTCACTTCTTCACCTCTTTACCACACTCCCTGTTGCTCGTAACAGTTGAAACTAAGTACTTAAACTCATGGAACTTTTTCACCTCTACTCCCTGTAACCTTGCCGTTCCCCTTGCCTTCCTTTCATTCACATACACTACATATTCTGTCTTGCTACAACTGGCTATCACATCATTATGAGTCCTTCTTTCCAGAGCATACAGTGGGGGAAATAATTATTTGATCCCCTGCTAAATTTGTAAGTTTGCCTACTTACAAAGAAATTAGCGGACTCAAAGTTTTATGGCTGTTGACTGATTATGGCAATAGACAGAATATCAGTCGAAAAAGCATTAAAAACACACAATTTAAAGTTATAAAATGTTGTGCATTTCATTGAGTGAAATAAGTATTTGATCCCCAAACATTCACCCAGAATTCTGGCTCTCACAAATTGTCTGGTGCCCATGTGGCATTACCAATACTCCTGATCTTAACTCGTCATGTGCATTAATTTAACCTGCTCTAGGAATCAGTTTTTCCATTCCAATCTCTATACCCCCAGGGGAAAGACCAAAGAGCTGTCAAAAGATGTTAGGGACAAGATTGTAGACCTGCACAAGGCTGGCATGGGTTATAACACCATCAGCAAAAGGCTTGGTGAGAAGGTGACAACTATTGGCGTCATTATTCGAAAGTAGAAGACACACAAAATGACCATCAACTGTCCTCGGTCTGGAGCTCCATGCAAGATCTCGCCTCGTGTAGTGAAGATGATGATGAGAAAGGGAGGGAGCAGCCTAAAACTACACGGCAGGAGTTTGTTAATGGTCTGAAGGCAACTGGGACCTCAGTCAGCAAGAGCACAGTTGGTACCACACTGCGCCGTAATGGACCGAAATCTGGCAGTGCCCGCAAGGTCCCCCTGTTAAAGAACGCACATGTAAAGGCCCACCTTAAATTTGGCAGTGAACACCTAAATGACTCAGAGAAGGCTTGGGAGAAAGTGCTGTGGTCAGATGAAACCAAAGTTGAGCTATTTGGTATCAACTCAACACGCCGTGATTGGAGGATGAAAAGATGCAAGTATGACCCAAAGAACACCATTCCCACAGTCAAGCATGGAGGTGGAAAAATTATGTTTTGGGGCTGTTTTTGTGCAAAGGGTACAGGGCAACTTCACCGCATTAAGGGGCCAATGAACGGAGCCACGTTACGTTAGTACATTAAAATCTTGAATGAAAACCTCCTTTCCTCAGCAAGAACACTGAAGATGGGTCGTGGGTGGGTCTTCCAGCTTGACATTGACCCAAAACATACTGCCATGGCAACAAAGGAATGGCTCAAGAAGAAGCACATTAAAGGTCATGGAGTGGCCTTGTCAGTCTCCAGACCTCAACCGAATAGAAAACCTGTGGAGGGAGCTGAAGCTTCGAGTTTCCAAGCAGCAGCCAAGAAACTTTAAGGATTTAGAGACTTTCTGTAAAGAGGAATGGGCCAAAATCCCTCCCGATTTGTCTAAAAACCTGGTGACCAACTACAAGGAACGTCCCATAGCTGTGCTTGCCAACAAGGGTTTCTCTACCGAGTACTAACATGTTTTGCTTGGGGATCAAATACTTATTTCACTCAATAAAATGCACAACATATTATAACTTTTATATTGTGTGTTTTTTGTGCATTTTCGACTGATATTCTGTCTATTGCCATAATCAGTAAACAGCCATAAAAATTTGAGTCCGCTAATTTCTTTGTAAGTAGGCAAACTTACAACCTATAGTGCACCTCACCACGGTAATATTGATCTCATACATATACTGAACCATTCTAACATACTTCTCTTCCATTCCAGACTTCTTCATACAGTACCACAGCTCCTCCCTCGGCACCCTGTTGTAGGCTTTCTCTAGATCCACAAAGACACAATGCAACTCTTTTTGAACTTCTCTATACTTTTCCATCAGTATTTTCAATGCAAACATGGCATCTGTAGTGCTCTTTCTTGACATGAAACCAAACTGCTACCCAAAAATTATCACTTCTTCTCTTAGCCTCGCTTTCATAACTATTTCCCATAACTTCATTGTGAGGCTCATCAACTTCATCCCTCTGTAGTTGCTACAACTGAGCACCCTTGTCACCCTGGTTCTTAAAGATCAGCACCAGTACACTTTACCTCCATTCCTCAGGCATCTAGTCACTTCCCAAGATCATGCTGAACAGTTCTTTTTTCAAAATCTCCACTGCCCTCTCTCCTAGACACTTCCAAACAACTACCGGTATGTCATCACGACCAACAGCCTTTCCATTCTTCATCCTCTTCAAAGCTTTTTTCACTTCATCTGTACTACTCTTTCAAACTTCCTGTTCCACAGTTTCCATGTTTTCCCACCCTTCTTTCCCTCTCATTTTCAACATTCATCACCTTATCAAAGTACTCTTCCATCTTATCAGCACACTCTCCTCACTTGTTAGTACATTTCCATCCCTTTCCTTAATCACCCTAACCTGCTTCACATTCTTCCCAACTCAATCTGCCTCGCCAGACAAAACAGATCCTTTTCTCCTTCCTTAGTGTCCAACCTGTCATATAGCCTATCATATGCCTTCTGTTTAGCTTTTGCAACCTCCCTCTTCAACTTAAGTTGTATTACAATGTATTACTGTCGAGTCTCTTTCATTCTCTCACTATCCACTCTTCCTTATAATCTCTTCCTCTGAATCCTCTCCTGTACTTTCTTAGTCCACCACCAAGTCTCCTCATCTGTCCTCTGTCCAGATAACATACCAAACACTTACCTACCTGACTACCTGATCACTGTTGTAGTTACCCAGAAATCTGGCAGTTCTCAACAACCACCCAGAGCATGTCTCAACTTCTCCCTGATGTTCTCACAGCAGTCTTCCCTTTTCAGCTTCCACCATTTGATCCTCTGCTCCACCTTTGCTCTGTTCCTTTTCCTCAGCAGTCATCCTTCACACTACCATCCGATGCTGTCTGGTTACACTCTCTCCTGTCACTACCTTTCAGATTGCATCACCTACACAAAGAATAGTCAACCTGTGTGTTCCTGCAGCTGCTGTTATATGGCAACCTGTGTTCTTCCCTCTTTTGGTAGTAAGTAATCACCACAGCAATTTCCATTCTTTTTGCAAAATTCACCACAATATGTCCTTCCGGGTTCCTTTCCTTGATGCCAAACCTGCCCATCACCTCCTCATCTATGTTCCCTTCACCAACATGCCCATTGATGTCTGCTCCAATCACCACTCTCTCCTCACTGAGAACAGTTTCTACAACTTCATCTAACTCGCTTCAGAATTTCTCTTTCTCTTCCATCTCACAGCCAGCTTGTGGGCCATAACCGCTGACAACATACATCATCACGCCTTCAATTTCCAGCTTCGCACTCATGACCCTGTCTGACACTCTTTTCACCTCTACAACATTCTTTGCATTCGTTCCTTCTTCAGGATCATGCCTGCTCCATTTTTCTTCATATCCACACCATGATAGAGTTGATACAGTTTGGGCCCTGCTCCAATGTTTTTAGCCTTGCTACCCTTTCACCTGTCTCTTGCAGACATAAAACATCTACTTTTCTTCTCTGCATCATGTCAGCCAGCTCTCTACCTTTGCCTGACATCATGGCAACATTTACAGTTCCTACTCTCAAACATTTGCTAGCACTTGATATAAACAGCAGCTTTAAGAAAAAAGATCGTTAAGAAACTGAGAGTAACCCAAAGTGTCTCGTTTCAAGCACATCTGCTTAACTCTACCGGCGACTTGAACCTGCAGATGTTTGCAGTGTCCAAAAGTGGCATACATTGCATCCTTTCAGGACCCAAACACCTGAGGTTTACAACTGATAAAGTTAAACTTGCTGTCCAGGTAAAAGGTGTGAGATCGCCTGTCCAAGAAGAAATGTTCATAATTAAATCACAAGAAACTGAAAGTGATGATGCTATGTCTGCCATCTTAGTCCAGTCTAACAATGATTATTACAACGAGGAGCCAGCGGACACTTACCCATTTACTAATGGAGGCTGACATTACTTTGTTTGCTAAAAGAAGGCAAATGCCCTTAGGACTGATCAGGATGTAAACCTATTGTTCTTCTAAATTAAGATATCTAAAATATTAGCTCTCAGATTGGAGAAAGTTCTGCCTCGTCTTATTATGGAAGACCATACAGGCTTTATTGAGGGCAGAAATTCTAGACCCAATGTCAGAAGACTTTGAAATATTTATTCTTTATTATTTATTCTAAAATTTCTGCCACACTAGAAAGTAATAGCATGGTAATTTCATAGAAAAGATTTACTAAAGCAAAGGCTGAGTGATTTATAGTTAGAATAAAAGAAAGCATGAGCAAATTAACGTTTCAAATTGAGCTCTAAATTAATACATATGAATAATATGAATGACTTTAATGTCGTCTCTACAAGCATTGTTTTGCTGTTGCATAGAAATCACAAATTGAGACAATGATAAAGAATAGTACAATAGTAATCACAGATTGGTTTAAAATTATTCTATGCAGCTGTATCAGGGCTTTCGGTAGGAGTCTTGTAGTCTCATTATTCTCCACCGTCATTCTTCTGTCCGTCCAGCCTCAGAGGTCAGTGCAATGGACAGACATATGATGAGAACAGGGGGTAGTGGGGACACTGGAGGCTGACTATAGGTTGCCCATCCAATCAGAAGTTTGAAACCATACAGGTATTTTTCTGAGTTATTTTATTTGAATTGTCAAGACAAAGACAATATCAAAATAACTTTTCATCGGGTAGACAAGAAGCAAAACTATGTGGGCTAATCCTACTCCTGCCACTGGGCATTTGAACTGTTTCAGCGCTGACCCGCAAGTTATGCAAACCGGCAAATCATGTACAGCTCGGTACACTTGTTCCATGAGTTCTGATACTATCGGCAGTAACGTGATTGCCACAGGCTGTCTATCCAGCAACTTATAATAAGGGTGCAAAACAAAGGCAGAAATAAGAAGACAACAATTTCTAACGTGACAAAGTTACAAATCACCTTGTGTGGTGAGCTGATAGCCTGCTATTCACAAATAAACTTCTAAACAAAGTTTTTTGTAATATGTATAGATACAAAGCTGTGAACGTGCTGCACAGTACCCGCTTACAGACAGGTAACAATGAGCTCTCACGTTGGTAGCTAAGCTAAACGCTAACGCTAGATCCAGGAACCAACCTGAGGTTCTGTGACATACACGGTCCTGTCTCCCAGCTGGAGGAAAACGGTGTCCTCATGTGGGAGAGGGGTGGACTGTAGGTGTGCTGTTGTGTGGCGTTCAGTCGTTGGGAGTGTGATTTTAGCTGTGGCCGGGCCGGAAACAACGAAGCTGAAACTGCTGCTGTTCAGTCTGAATAGGCTGTTGCGGATCAGCGCCGCGTAGCACTTGTGAAAGCGCACCCACATGTAGAGGTAGCACAGTGTTATTAACATTTTAAAAACATCGTGGCTCTTGTTACACGGCAGACCATAGAAGATGAAGATGATGATGATGATGAGTCGTCGTCGTTGTTGTTGTTGTCTTCTTCTTCTTCTTCTTCTTCTTCTTCTTCTGCCTCCCCTGCTTCTGCTTCTTCTTCTTCTTCTTCTTCTTCTTCTTCTTCTTCTTGATAGGAGCTTCATTAAAAATGGTCAGAAAAAATGATTATTTGGAGAAATATTCTCAGTGGGAAAGGAGACAGAAATGAATAAAATTTGGACAATGATAGAATGATTGATCTTGTCTTGGGGCTGTGTATCTGGTGTCTGCAGGGCCATTTTAAGTTCTGACATTGTAAGTGCTATATCCAGAGTTGACGTCTCATGCTTTCTCTCCTCCTTCACAAGTGCACAATTTTTTCCGCTGCCTGTGTAACTTGTCTAGATATTATCCATTATGAATTGCAGCAAATGTTTTTCCTAACATATTAGCCTTTGTCTGATATTACCAGCTTGTCTCTGCCAGTGCTGGCTTTGTGGCAGATTTTCTTTTTACATTCATTTGCTTAAACATGGACCATATATCTCCCAGTTTTTCTTCTCTGCCAATGGTGGAACATAATTCTCTCCATGAGTTATTTTTTGTTAATTTGATTGTCCTTCGCACCACTGCCCTTTACCATTGGTGCTCATTAAGATTCTCTTGGGAAAATTTTTTTTCCTCAAGGCTCTAAATGCTTTATTTCATTCTTCAACAGCTCTGCCACACTCTTCATTCCACACAACACAACCTTTTTCCTGCCATATGCAATCTTTTTGGAATACTCAAACTTGCAGCCTTCAGAATATGTTGTGTTGTTTCATTGTTACTTTCCTCTATACTTCCATCCAAGGTTATTAATTGTGCTGACTCTTTACAACATTTCCTGAATTTCTGCCTGTCTACCTTACCAAAGCTTATAAAATCTGATTGAGGTTGTAACCATGTTTGTATACAAACCACATCTAAGTCATTTATGTATTTTTTAAATTCTTGACCATTGGCTAGTAAGTTTCTAGGATTCCACTGTAATATATGAAGTACCATGATTATAATCTCGATCCTCATTCTGTACATTTCTTCCATTTTTTGACACTGTCAGCAGAGAATTTATTCTATCTGCTTTTATATATCCTACATCTAGATATCTACCTGCTGCCTCTTAATTTTGTCATCCTTCCTTGTCAGCTGTGTAGTGACGTTAATGGTGTGGCATATGAAAGCGACAAGGTTCATTTTGGATACTAGTTATTGTCCACTTAGCATTTGTGATCACATACAATGTAGGTTGGTGCAGATCTTACGTTTGGGCTCTTCTTCATATATATATACTTATTTTTTTTCCTGACATATTCTACTAGGCATGCTGTGGGTTGATGCTGCCTCCCGCCTTTTTTTTAGTGCTTCTGCATATGAAAATGTATTCAGTATCTTAACTCTGAACTTTTTTTCTGAAATATGCATGTTCTCAACAACAGTTA
This sequence comes from Mola mola, assembly GCA_001698575.1. Classification (NCBI taxonomy): domain Eukaryota; kingdom Metazoa; phylum Chordata; class Actinopteri; order Tetraodontiformes; family Molidae; genus Mola; species Mola mola. Next base: position 5,241,855 of record KV751347.1, read on the forward strand.
CAGCATGGCATCCTTTTCACATTTCATCTACTCATATCGTCCTCCACATTTTGCACATCTCAGCTTTCCTCTACACTGCTGAGCAGTGTGCCCCATCCTTTGACATTTGTAGCAACTGAGAGGCTTATGGATGTATTCCCTCACACTTTAGTTAATTGTAATGCCCTAGAGATGGTCTTCTCAAACTGTAAAATTACAGCTGTGTGTCCAATGCATCCTTTAGCTCTCCATCCCTCTTGCTGTTAAGCCCTATGGCATTCGTGACTTTGCCTCCTTGTATTTCATTTTTCACATCCTCCATTGTTATACTTACACAATAAAACTCCTCTTAGCTTTTGCAATTGTACCAGGAATGTGTGCTGAAAATCCTCTCTCCTTTTAAGGGCCGTCATTTTTAGTATATTACCCGGTTGTTGTTGGCTTGCTGCATGTAATAGCCCTCTCTTGTTATTCATGAACCTTGTAAATTTAATCCTTTCAGTCTCCTCCTCTATAGCTCAGGTAAAACAGGTGATCACCTTGAGTAAACTCGATGATGACCTTCCATTCATTTTCTTTTGTTTAATCAACAGGATTTGGCCTATCGCATTGACAAGTTTGCAATTTTTTTATTGTTTGCCCTGTCCCTTCACTATAGTCTGATCAAATTCTCCCTCTGTCTATGTCTCCAGTAACCATTTTTGCCTTTGGAGATCTAGACAAAAAACACTCCACTTCATTCCCATCAGAGCTAGATGACATGATGTTATGTTACAGTCAAAGTATAGTTTATGATGATCCACCAAAACAAATTCCAATCCTACTGCACTTCTCGTCGCTTCCTCCTCAGCCAAATAATCCACGTGCAGTAATGGAATGTATAGCTTTCACTCTCCCTCTTCCTCTCTTGTCCTGTCTGACCCATCTTCCAATTTAACCTCTCTTCTCTGGGTTTCTGACTGTGTATAAAGATATGTTCTGCATTCTTTGTAGTTCTACTTTGTAAACATTTATCAGATGTAATTTTCCCTACTGACTTCCCTTCTCTAACGTCTGTACACACCTTATACAGTTTTATGTATTTTGTGTATGCTGTAAAATGTCCTCCCATGATGTCCTGGTCCCATCTGTCTTACAGTCTGTTCAACGTCACATTATTGATAATTGCTTTAATCTCTCCTTTCCCAAATGGTATGTTTATGACATCGCTCCACCAATAGCCTATTATGCAATTGAATTTATTTTACCTACTGCTTGATACAATTGTTACAATAAATCTGATGAAAATACACTAAATACAACACTTATGATGCAATTTGTATGGATATTCTCACCTGCTTGCTCGATTTGGGCCATGTTTATGTTGGTTGTTATCAGGGGTTTTGCAAAACACTATTTTTATATATAGAGAACCAAGTTGCAAATACGTAAAATAAACAAACCTCCCCGAAAAACGGTTGTTTCCCAAAGCATTGTAGTAATGCCATTTTACCACTAGAGAGAGCCAGAGACTCGGTAATCTCATTGAGGGCCAGCTTGGCGTCATCACTCGCCACGTCTAACCTACACTCAGTTGCTGCTGAAACGACCAAAAGCAATGACATGCTTTATTAATGTCAATATGCTCTCAAAACAGCTTTGGAAAACAAACAAACAAAACAAAAAAAATGAAAGGAAAGTCTTGGTTCTTGTCAAGGCTGTATGAAGTCTGGTTTGTGTCTGTTCTGTTTTAGCTGTGTATTCACTGAGTTTTGGTCATAGATAGTGGGCAGAACACTGATGGAATCAGCGGATCTCAGTTTCATTTGGCTTCTCATGTCTGTCTATCAGATTGCTAGAGGAGAAAATATGTCAGATGGGCCGCAAGACAGACAGTTTAATTTAAGCAATAAACTATTAGTCGTAATGGTAGTAGTAGAAGTAGTATAGACCCAAGCATATAGCCTATTGCATTGAAAGAAAGAAACAAAAAAAAAAGTGAGTAGCTTCACCCAACACAAAACATAATTCAAATACCAAGCACAGATTCCAAATTACTCTAAATTAAGGCAAGAAATAAAAGTGCCAATCTCGTGAATCTCATGTATATTTGAATTTTGCAATTAAAATGAATCTCAGTATAAACACAGTGCATGCATTTTTAAAGATGGATCAAAGTTTTAAGTATCAGGCAACACAGGTACAGCAATAGTATTTCCCCAGGCATAAAGGGGAGATAGGTAAACTGACCTCTCATTATTGAAGTGTGTGTAATGTTAAGCTGCATGCCATATGCCATCTTGATGGCTATAAAATGGGTTGAACAAAACAAACCAAAATAAGTCTGTTTTTGTAGGGATTCAGCCTCTGTGCTCATGTAAGATATGGCAAGTGATTGGAGGGAAAACAAAATATTGTGAGTACACACAAGAATAAGAAAACTAAACACTGAGGTCATTTTTTGTTTGAGTTCCCACTCACAACACGCTTAATAGAAAATAAAAGGGAGTACAAACTAGCCAATCAAGATGTTTGAAATGAAACATAGATGCCACATCTAACTGGACCTTGTAATAACTGTCAGCTAAAGCTAAAACTGTAACATGTTATAATGCACCATATGGTTGCAATTTACCATTTAACAGAAGAAAGGGCCGAGGGGGGTAGAAATAGGATAAAAATGTTTTTGTGACATGAAATTGAGTTTCGTCCAACAGTGCTGTGGCTGGTGAGACAAGAATGGAGGATAGAGCGCGCTATTGTAGATCTGGAGATACTAAAAAATTAAGCATAAGAACAGAACAGTGGCTATACGAAATGAACATTATTATTACATGAATACTTACAGATCTTTACAGATGGGTCTATGGATCTACAAACAGGTGACAGAGACTGCAGTGGTGATTCCCAGAAATCAGATTGAGATAAGCAAAAGAACTATTATTTAATGATTATTTAGGTGTGTATGCTGTGGAATTATTTGAACTTTTTTTTAGCAGTGGAATGGGTGGAGAATGTTAGAGCAAGCAAAATACTCATCTGTAGTAACTCAGTATCAGCATTGTTATCCATCAAGGCTGGAGCAGCCAAGAACCATCAGGAGCTTCTATATGTAATACAATTATACTTCATTACATAACATTAAATATGTTAACACGATTGGCTAATCAAGGAAAACAGGTGGTGTTTATTTGAGTTCCAGTTAACACAAGAATACCAGGAAATTAAATAAAATGGTAAATTGGCTGTATTTGTGCAACGCTTTTCTAGTCATTGTTGACCACTGAAAGCGCTTTTACACTACAGGCTTTTGCGTTCACCCATTCACACACGCATTCATACACTGATGGGGCAGCATCAGGAGCAATTTGGGGTTCAGTGTCTTGCTCAAGGACATTTTGACATGTTAACTGTGGGGTTCGGATCGAACCAGGAACCTTCTGATCACTGGACAACTGCTCTATCATCTGAGCCACAGCTGGAAAGTGGAAATAGTGGCAAAGGATGCAGTCAGGGGAACAAGGACTAACATGCATATCAAACGGTCAAAGTTGGAGGGGGAAAAGGGGCCAAAAAATTGCAGAAGTACTGGCATGGAGAGACTATTGGAAGACATTTGTATAAAGTACAGAATAAAATAGGAAAACATTTTAAGAGGAAACCGAAAAGTACAACCAATCATAAGCAAAATGAGAATAGGACACACCAAGTTGAACAGCACTTTCTTTTTAATAGGAAAACATACAACTGGGAATTGACACAAATGTCAAAAATTGTCTTAAGTGCTTCAGTTGAAGGCGTCAAAACTTCTGTTTGGTTCACCTCTCACCCGAAAGGCTTCTTAACTGAAGAAGCAAGAAGGATGTGAGGTGAAACGCCTTCAAAACCAAAAAGAAGTCTAGATACCTTCAACTGAAGCACTTAAAACTACCTCAACCTGAATGACTGAGAACCTACACAAACAAATGTTAAAAATACTCAGCACCGTGGAGCTGTACTGTGGTACAGCTGATGTGGGGAGGGTGATTTTTAGATTTTTGATAGTAACAGGACTTAATAAAAGACTGTAACCCAAGAGAAAGACTGGTTCAAGAAGCAATGACAGAAGGAGGCAGTGAAGCCACAGAAAGGACGCTAACTGCCATAAAACCCCAGAAGAAGAAGTGTTTTACGACAGATCAGGATAAAAGTTGCCCCAGTATGCCGGTGTGTCTCCAGACTTTTTGTCTTGTTACTTTGAAATTTCTTATAAGGGGGATACGCACATTATCCTGGTCCAGAACGTTAGTGTGCCATGGACTTTTAAAGAAAAAAGTACATTTTTTTGGTGAAATAAACCCGAACACATTTACTGCATTGGAAACGGGCCCATACTTTGTGTCAAGAAACGTCAACATGTCCTCCGCGATGTCCCAGAGAATGGTTTGGGTGGACCTGGAGGCAAGTCACGGGGCTGAAATCCGCTTGAAGCTGAGTTGATAGCAATAACTTAACGCAAGAGTACCTGTTTGTATGTTCGATGTCATGAACTTATGCTCCACCGAGGTAACGAGGTAACTAGCAACCTACTTGGCCCGCTAGCCGAATACGCAGTTTAATATGTTGTAACATGTGTAGCTGTAACTAATAATGTAACTAATAATCAGGTGCAAGCAACCTTATTTACCGAACTTAAGGTAAAATTTGACGTTAGCTATTAAGGTTGAGAGCCCCAAAATTTAACGCCTTGTTGGTGTAACGTTATATAAAAGCTGGAAAACGAGTAAAACGGAATAGCGCCAAGCAGTACATGCTAGCCAACTCAGCATTGTTGATCCAACACCTGCTGGGCGTAATTATCCCTTATTATCCTCTTGTCCCCTATTTTTCTTTATTTATTTTATGCCTGTTCCTAAAAAATGACACACCATTTGTCATGATTTTTGATTATGACGACATATGATGTTTGCATACAGATATGATTTATGTAGACCAACTAGTTCAAAGAAGAAGAAAAGTAGTATGGCTTTAGAAAACCAAATGAACACTAAAGATTGAAGTTTAAGAACCAAGTCTTTATGTTTTTCAGATGACAGGTCTGGACGTTGAGAAGGACCAGATAATTGAAATGGCATGCATTATTACAGATTTGGACTTAAACATTTTGGCAGAGGTAATATAAATAGCACTGGCCTGCTTCTTCTTTTTTTATATCTCATGCATTAAACTTATCTGTCTTTGGTTGTCAGGGACCCAACTTGATAATTAATCAGCCAGACAAGCTGCTTGATGGGATGTCAGAGTGGTGTAAAGAACATCATGGAAAGGTAAGCTGTCTTTATTTTTGTTACAAAGAGATGAAAAATAATAGAGAACAGAATCTTGTTTTTGCATGGCTCTCAAAAATCAGCAAAGCGACCACAATACATTTTGGGAAACACCTGTGTCTGACATCAAACACACTCCAGTATGGAAAAAATATTTCTGTCTCCACATGGTTCTCCTTTTATATACAATTCAAATTAAAATATTCTTTAAAATTTATAAAAATAAATTGCTCATTTATAGGTATATTTCCCACGCTAAAATATTTCAGGTCATTTGGTGACAAAAATGAAATTAAACAAAAAGTAAACACAAAATGCAGTTTATAATGATGATTTATGAATTCCTGACACAAAGAATATAATCCTATTTTACCACAGTGTGGTTTGTCTTAAATTGTCTGTTTTCAGTTCTGTGGTTTAACGTTTAACAGTTTGAGAATTTTCCTCTAAAAGTAAAAATAAATACCATAATTGTAAGTGGAACTTAGTTCTATATGCCAGAATCAAGCTGGCTACCTTCATATTATAAAGGTCCTTCCACCTGAGCGTACAAAGGAACAAAATGTAACGAAATGATAATACATTGTCAGTACTGCTATGTAACTATTTCGACAGTGACACATTTTGCAAATTTTCCAAACCTAAACTCATTTTACCCAAGCTGAGGTAATGTTTCACACATGCTCGCAGAAAACCTCATGGAAATGTATGGATAATTATTTTGATAGTGATTCTGAAAAAAATAACTGAATCCTTAAACCACTGTTTTTAACTTAAAAAGCAATTTTATTGTTTAGTTCAGGGATTTTACAACACACTGTGATTTGAGATCAACATTTGAGACATTAATGTCACTCATCCGTTCAATTCAGATATTAAATGAATCATACACATTTTAACTAGCATGGGGGCTTACTATATATACTGTGGCCTCACTTTAAATATGTATTGCAGCTTGCAAGCCAAAACGGTAGGAACATGGTGATTGCTAGTGAAGATAAACAAGTTGGGGATGCCCATTAGTCCTTTGGAATGAAAGGTTGAAAATGAAAGAAGTGGTAGTATAACTGACAAGACAAACACTGTGGGCAAATATTGCAATGGCCAACATGAATAGTACAGCAAGCATGATGTGGCAAACAGTGCCAAGCTTCAGTGAATTCTCTGTGAGTGACAAGCTTTTAAAAGCCAAACCACACCGACAACAGGATTTACAGCCCTCCTTGCAGAAACGAGTGCAATTGAGAAAAGAAAGAAGGTGAATCAGTGTATTTATTTTTATTTTCTTTTTTTTAACTTGAAAAGCATCATGTTATTCATTAATTTATGTTTTTAATGATTTGGGATTAGTTTTAAAATTTGTATTTAGTTATTTCAGTTCAAGAAAAAAATGTTCCGCATTATTTTGTTTTGTTTAAGCCTGTCTTAAAAGTATGAAAGATCTTTAACTTGTAGTTTTTTCTGAGACGACAGGGGACATAGTTGTCTCTGCAGACAAATAATACAAGGACACTTTTTAGCTATAATTTGTCTCATTATGCAAAACATAATTGAGTCAAAAGATAATCGTGAACCACAAATCGTGACTTGAATCAGGAGTTTAATGAATTGTTACATGCCTATTTGTTGTACTTAGATGGAAATCTAGTCTTAGGGGGGCTTTTCTTGCAGGATGTTTTCCCAGTTATCAGCTGTAGCTCAGCTCAGCTATAATAATAACGTTAGTCCCGGGTGTACATGCTAATTTCTGATACATTTCCAGTGCAGCGCTGTGAAGTGCATTTAGGATCTAGACAGTGGCATACAAATAGTGTAGCTCTTTGAAAGTCACTCTATTGTTTCTTTTACTTTCTAAAACCAACATGGACTTGAGCTTGTTTCATATTAATGCCCAGGATTCAGAACTGGCAAGAACGGGAAAATAAGAGAGCTTTTTCTAATCCAAGGCAAGGGAGAAATAAGGAGAAAGGTTACAGGGACAGTAAAAGACTCAGGAATCTACAATAACATTTCACAAATACTCCGCCAAAGAGGGTAACTACCTCTTTGCCGGAGTATTTGTGAAACCCTTGCGAAGGTTATCAACAAACTCAATGGACTCAATAAGAAATACCTTTCCATAATGACTTAATTAACTGAATTAGAATGGGCCATGTGAAATTGCATTATTGTTGTCAGGTTCACTGAGCTTGGTTGTGAAAAACCACGCAGAGACGGAACAGGACATCAAGATCTAAGTTCCATAAACAGGAGGGTACAGAGCAGCTTGTTGGGACTGAACTAGCTGAGGAGAGGAAAGTTAAGGAAGGAGAAAGTATGTTTAATTGACTTTTATGCTTTCTTTGCTGAAAATGGCACCAAACATGCTGGTTTGTTGATTTATTCCATTTTATTAGTTGCTGAATGTGCTCCTGTCATATTGTTATATTGCATGCTAATTATGATTTTGGAGTATCAATAAATTATGAATAAGGACTGTTTCAGGGATATTTTTCCGTTTTAACCGGCAAATCACTTCCAACCACAAGTAGACACAGTGCAGTTTGTTTTCTTACATGGTAAAAGCCTTGATGCAGTAAACACTGACAAGGGATGGGTGGGATCCAAGACCCCTACCATGTGAACAAACTGCATACAAAGTACCAGTGAGTATTTTTTATTTTTTGTTGTTTTTTTGTTTTTTTTACGAATATGTTGCCAGTGTAGCACGCTTTAGTGAGCAATAGCATCATCAGCAGCAACATCACAATATGACCACAGCTACCATACACTTTCCTCTTTTAGTCAATGCAGGCTGTCATATTCAAGAACCCCCACAAAAGGAATGAAAGCTGGACCTACAGACATTTGTAGCACACATTTCTATAGATTGTGTTATTAAATAACGGTGTATTTTCCATGAAAACACAAGCTAGATTTTTTTTTTTTTAATATATAATTTTGAACACGTTTCTTGAGAATGTTGTCTTTTTCTAAATATTTGTAAATATTGTGTGCCTTATACTGTTTTGCTATTTTTTTTGGGTACTTAAAAATGTACTTTTTCTGTTTTTCTTTTTAATAAATGTTACATAACACACACGATAGTGATGCTCATATTTCCTCGAACCGCATTACATCAGTCATGACAAATAGGATGGAACAGCTTTAACAATAAACTTATCAGTAACTATTTTATTCATACTGTAATAACAAAAAGGGTACATTAAAGTGATTTAATAATCCCTACACAGCAATTCAGTTCTATGTTTGACTTGGTACACCTGGTTAAATCTTGGCCTTTCTATAACTTGTACACATCACAGTTCGCTGTGACAGCATTGCATTCAGACGACCCACAATGGTGTTGCCAATTATTTGTCCAGTGTTTGGTCTCTCTCCTTCATTCACCACAGCATGTGGTTGGCCAAGACTTTCTGACTTATCCAATTTAATGTTCCATTCTGGAAAAAAGTTGTCTCTCGGCAGTAGCAGGAGTATTTGTAGAATGCAGCAAGCACCAACATTTGGCATCAAATCAAGGTCAATGTTGTTTTTCTTCATTAAGCATCTCCAGCTTCTTTTCAGGCATCCAAATACGTTTTAGAAAACCACCTGAGCAAAGCTCAGGGCATGGGTGAAATTGGCTAGGAATAGGACCCTTTATAGCTTAAAAATATCACTTTTTCCTATTCAATAAGCAGATTAACCTTTCTGGGGAAAACATATCCATTTTAGCCACGTTTCCACCAAGCAGTATTGTTTGGTATTGGTCAGTTGGGAACAGTACACTAACAGACAAGCATTTCCTCTGGCGATTTTTCCATAACTGGTAAGCAGGTAGGCTGACTTGGCAGTGAGCCTAGTAAGTAGAATGACATCATAGGAACGCAACAGTGTATCCCTCCAATAACGTAGACAAAGAAATCGTCACAGCAAACATAGGAAACAATGGAGTACATCCAGCATTTCATGTTGTTTCTTGTTAGCATATGGCTGTTTATCTCACAAATTAGAACAGTAGAGTGGCTGTGTACTCCTCCAGGTCCAGCTCTGCCATAGGTAGCTGCATCTGCAAACAGTCCCTATTGTGTTTGCTCAAAACAGTCCTGGAGTTGTCCTGTAGCCTTCCCTGGCCAGATTTTTATTTGCTGAGTGGTGGATCTTGACTTACGGATGAGGGGCCTGTGCTAGAAGCAGTGAAAGGTGATGAGATTGTCCAAGAGAAGGGTTGGGGAATGCTCCTTATGAGTCCTTGACTTTGGTGTACATCTGGTCCTGACTGTTGGAGCCTGGTGGAACACTGCACATGCTGGTAGAAATTGCAGAGTACAGATCGTAGGTGGACTTGGTAAAAATCCCCCGCTACTATGAAAATGCCATCTATTTACGTAAGAGTCAGTGCACAGCAGTCCCTCAGGGACTTTTCTGTGTCGAGCCACAGTCTCACTTCATCCATTTTGTTGGTCAATGATGGAACGTTGGCAAGGAAGACACTGGAGAGAGCGGATCTCAGGGCGCACAACGTAACCAAGCCCATACGCTGGTCGGTCGTCCTTGCTTCTGCTTTCTCTCACAGCGCCATCTGCGTTTCTTTCCGGTTGCAAGACTGCCGAAGTCATTGAGGTTGTTAGAAGAAAGTTTTTCACAACTCCTTCCAAAGTTTAGGAGTACCTCACCGCCGTATGTAGTCTTTATGTTGTGAAGTCTTGGTGTTTTAACTGAAGGCAACTGGACTTCTTGTAATACATTGAATTGTTTCGCATCTCATCCAAGAGGCTCCTTTAGTTCTGAATTTCTGGTAGGGAGTCCCCAGTATTTAACCTTGTGGAGGATCCTTCTCACTTAGGGTAGTGGGCAAATGGTATAATGCCGCGCCCCCAATCTGTGTGACCCAGATCCACCCACCATCAGATGGGTTGTCACTCCCCCGGTCATCATGTGAGTCCCTGGTATCACATGAGCCAAGGTGTGAACGGGGGAGGGATTTCAAAACTACATTATATGTGGCAGACAGTTGATGTCTAAGACCTTCTCCTCTGTTAAGTGATGGCAGTTCCAGCTTCACATAGATGGCCTCCTTTACTCCTCTCTCACACCATTTATCCTCCCTGTCCAACACATGCACATTCTCATCCTCAAAGGAGTGTCCTTTCTATTTTTAAATGTAAGTGGACTGCTAAGTCCAGGCCCGAGGAGCTGGTGTTGAGCCATGCGTTTGTGGAGAGGTTTTTTGGTCTCCCCGATGTAAAAGTCTGCGCACTCCTCACTGCAATGGACTGCATATACAACATTGTTAAGTTTGTGTCTGGGAGTTTTGTCCTTAGGGTGAACCAGTTTCTGTCTAGGAGTGTTGCAAAGGTCTGAAGTGAACTGGGATGTTATGCTTTGAGAAAATTCTTCTCTGACACCCCTGCCACATATGGAATGACAACATTGTGGCATTTGTTCCTCTCCTCTCCCTATGTTGTCCGGGTGTTGTTCCTGGAGCCCTTAGTGGATTCAACATACGCCAAGTTAGGGTATCCAGGGGTTTTTAATGCTGTGTTGATGTGTTTTTGTTCCTTAGTCTTCCCCTCTGTCTTTGTGGGAACATTTTCAGCCTGGTGATTTCACCGGGCTCCCCAGGAAACTTAGCCACCATTCACACCTTGGCTCATGTGATACTTGAGACTCACATAATGACCGGGGGGAGTGACTACCCAACTGATGGTGGGTGGATCTGGGTTACACAGATTGGGGGCGGGGCATTGTACCCTTTGCCCACTACCCTAAGTGAGAAGGATCTTCCAGAAGGTTAAATACTGAGGACTCAAAGAAGAAGAAGAAGAACAAGAAGTCCAGTTGCCTTAAACTGAAACACCAAGACTACCATGACTTGGATTACTGAGGATCTTCACAGACTTATGCTGTGAACTTCATTACACAAATAAAAAAAAAAAACCCCCAAAAAAACTCTTGACATATACAAAACAAGGATTTGGGTTTTGCTGATCTGATAAATTCTGTGATGTCTGGCTGTGTTCCAACTCCCATCAAACATGCTATCATACAGCCCCACATCAAAATAATCACAATAATCTATGTTTCCAACAGGGGGCCCATATTTAAGTTCCCATTCCAGTCAAAAGTTTTAGAGAAGGCATTTTATGACAAATTGTAGTCATACGTAGATTTAAATGGTATTTCTGAGAAGTTCCAGTTTGGTTTTAAATTGCACCAGAGCAGAGAAACAGCCCTTTAAGAGTTTCTGCTTATTTCTAGCTGTTGATTCTGGTTACTTTGCTGCCCTGGTGCTCTTGCCTTGCTCTAACCTCACTGCTGCATTTGATATAATGGATCACAACATTGTGTTGATATTAGGGGCACGGCCCTTAAATTGTTTTGGTCTTATTTTTCTGTCCATCTATCTACAAATCTGCCTTTACAAAGAAATAGCCATGCTTTTGTTTAGGCTTTGCTGGACTGTCTTAAAGATGTTCAATCTTGGATGGAAGTAAACTCCCTCGGTCTGAATATAACAAAGAAAACGCTGAGCAAAGGGGCGCATCTATTAGGCAGTAGGGGGGCTCTTTGGTGCAGGGATGATATACTGAAGCAAAAAATGTGATGACCAAGGCATTATTGAGTCACTCTGATAAAGGCTTTTTAATTTTTCTTCCACAAGAGTGCATTGTTTATCGTCACATTTTTGTGCTGCAGAAATTATTTTATGTGGACACTCTACTGCCATTGGCCCCTTAACCTCCTACTGTCATTCGTGCCAGGAGTCTTTTGATATGTTATTTGACTGTGCCTTCAAATTTGATAAAAGGATCAGTTTAGTTGTCAGAAGGAGCCTATTTCATTTAAGGCTTCTTGGTAAGGCCTATCTCTCGCCACAATTCTTTGTATGTTGGTCTTGATCAGTCGTTACTTATTACACTGATTTCTTGTCTACTTCAGGATCCAGTTTAAAATTCTGTAATTGGTTTATAAAAGTCTGAATAGCTTTACGCCACCATATTTGTCTGAGATTTTACATTTTCACACTCAAGCCAGAGCACTAAGGTCAACGACCAATTGCTCTTAGACATTCCTAGATTCAGGCTCATAAAAATGCGATAAAGCCTATTCAGTAATGGCCCCTTAGGTGTGAAACAGGGTTCCCCGACTATTAAACTACTTCCATCGACAGGTGGATGGTATATGGTTATCTGGGTGGATAATTAAATTTGAGAGAAATAGGCCTTTTGTTTGCATATAGAAAATGTCACATCTTTGGGTAAGCTTTTGCTAATCGTGAAAATTCATGTTTATATTTCACCACTAAATGATAGCAGACTTTATATTTTTGATGGTGTGTCTGTGTGTGTATATAATAGCCAAAGTAATTGTGTCTCAGTCAGGATTGACCCAGGCTGTACGGAACAGTAAAATCACCCTTGAACTAGCAGAGTATGAGTTCCTGTCATTTGTCAGAAAGCACACCCCACCAGGACAGTGTCCTCTTGCTGGTGAGTAGCATCATAAGCAGAATGGTGATACTACTATGATTTATCTGACTTAAACCACTGATTTGGCTTCTATAGTCAAGCCCTATGATTTGCTCTTCCTGCAGGTAACTCTGTGCATGCGGACAAGAGGTTTCTGGATAAGTACATGCCACAGTTTATGTACCACCTCCACTACAGAATCATTGATGTCAGCACCATTAAAGAGCTCTGTAGGTCAGTGTTTGTGTGACTGTAGAGTGTCTGAGAGTTTGTATGTATTTGTTCAAGTGAGACTGTATCCATATCAAGGAACTGATTTGCTAGCTTACCTGGAGTCAGAGCCAGAGAATTTTTTCTTGAGAGAGAAGAGCTTGATATTTTCATGAATGTTGATTAAGGTCTTTTCACACTGCTATGCTGTAACTACCCTAAATATTTTTGCACTACCTGAGGAAAGCAAGCCATTTTTAAAAGCAGCTGCTGCCAATGCATCCTGGAGGGTGATGACAGGGAGGTGCTTTGGTGAATATGATGATGGTATCCACAGATGAAAAAATGCCAGTTAACTTTCGCCAAAAGTTAAATGCAGTGAACTCTGAGCAGCAGAACAAAATCTGTGTACATTCAAAAGAAGGTGAGTTACCACATGGCAGTCTGAAAGACCTTTATTTCCTTGCCGTTCACAACTGTGGTGAGTTAACAGCTACACAGAGCGTTGTGTGTAGCGCTGAGTTCATGCATTTTATGTCACATTTGGGTAGCCTTGCCTCATTGAGAAAAATCATGATTCACATTTTTAGCAGCAAATGTGCAGCCCTACTAGACAGTACATCAGAAATAATAGTTGGCTATCTTCACTTTCAGACGGTGGTTTCCAAAAGAATACGAGATGGTTCCTCACAAGAAAGCAATTCACAGGTAAAAGAAAAAAAACAACAAAACGGACTGTAGCTTACCATGCACCGATCAGGCATAACATTATGATGACCGACTGGTGACGTGAATAACACCGATTATCTCTTCATCATGGCACCTGTTAGTGGGTGGGATCTATTAGGCAGCAAGTGAACATTCGTTACTATTATGTACTATTGCAATAATCTGTATTTTCAGTGTGACTGTGAGAGTGAGGATTGTGTGTACAAGTCAGTGACTGAATAAAAAGCTGATTGTTCTGGTGGATATCAACTTAAAAAGGTTGAGAACCACTGGTTTAATTTGCTGGTTTAAGCCCTTATGTGTCCAGGTAAAAAAAAAGCCCTTTCTGTCAAATTTAAAGCTGCAAGCCAGAGCAAATGTCACTTTGGGTGGTTTAAATATTTTTAAATGACTGATACCACTTCTTTCATCAGCACAAACTCTATAGCATTTTTATGCCTCTGCATTTGACCAATCTGAACACTATTTGAAAAATATCTCGTATCTATGCCATTTTTGGTGAATGAAGAATGTAGAATGTAGAGATACACATGTGAATTAGTTTTGCAAATTCAGAACCAAATTAAATTAGTTGAGCATAAGTTGTAGTGAGGCAAGCTTTTCTCGCTCATCAGTGGATTTACTACCCAAAATCCAAAAAGTAGATGCAAATATGCATCTTAAAATCTATTTTGGCAAAGTGTCATGGTCCAGAAGTTTTGGTTTTTTTTTTGGATAACTATAGTGCCACCATCTGGCCAATTGGAGCTATATGTACAGTGGGGCAAAAAAGTATTTAGTCAGCCACTGATTGTGCAAGTTCTCCTACTTAGAAAGATGACAGAGGTCTGTAATTTTCATCATAGGTACACTTCAACTATGAGAGACAAAATGAGAAAAAAAAATCCAGGAAATCACATTGTGGGATTTTTAAAGAATTTATTTGTAAATTATGGTGGAAAATAAGTATTTGGTCAATAACAAAAGTTCAACTCAATACTTTGTAACATAACCTCTGTTGGCAATGACAGAGGTCAAACGTTTCCTGTAAGTCTTCACCAGGTTTGCACACACCGTAGCTGGTATTGTGGCCCATTCCTCCATGCAGATCTCCTCTAGAGCAGTGATGTTTTGGGGCTGTCGCTGGGCAACACAGACTTTCAACTCCCTGCACAAATTTTCTATGGGGTTGAGGTCTGGAGACTGGCTAGGCCACTCCAGGACCTTGAAATGCTTTTTACGGAGCCACTCCTTCGTTGCCCGAGCGGTGTGTTTGGGAGCATTGTCATGCTGGAAGACCCAGCCACGTTGCATCTTCAATGCTTTCACTGATGGAAGGAGGTTTTGGCTTAAAATCTCACGATACATGGCCCCGTTCATTCTTCCCTTAACACGGATCAGTCGTCCTGTCCCCTTTGCAGAAAAACAGCCCCAAAGCATGATGTTTCCACCCCCATGCTTCACAGTAGGTATGGTGTTCTTGGGATGCAACTCAGCATTCTTCTTCCTCCAAACACGACGAGTTGAGTTTTTACCAAAAAGTTCTATTTTGGTTTCATCTGACCACATGATATTCTCCCAATCCTCTTCTGGATCATCCATATGCTCTCTGGCAAACTTCAGACGGGCCTGGACATGTACTGGCTTAAGCAGGGGGACACGCCTGGCACTGCAGGATTTGAGTCCCTGTCGGCGTAGTGTGTTACTGATGGTAGCCTTTGTTACTTTGGTCCCAGCTCTCTGCAGGTCATTCATCAGGTCCCTCCGTGTAGTTCTGGGATTTTTGCTCACCATTCTCATGATCATTTTGACCCCACGGGATGAGATCTTGCGTGGAGCCCCAGATCGAGGGAGATTATCAATGGTCTTGTATGTCTTCCATTTTCTTACAACTGCTCCCACAGTTGATTTATTCACACCAACCTGCTTGCCTATTGTAGATTCACTCTTCCCAGCCTGGTGCAGGTCTACAGTTTTCTTCCTGGTGTCCTTCGACAGCTCTTTGGTCCTGGCCATGGTTGAGTTTGGAGTCTTGACTGTTTGAGGCTGTGGACAGGTGTCTTTTATACAGATAAATTGAGTTCAAACAGGTATGCCATTAATACAGGTAACGAGTGGAGGACAGAAGAGTTTCTTAAAGAAGAAGTTACAGGTCTGTGAGAGCCAGAAATCTTGCTTGTTTGTGGGTGACCAAATACTTATTTTCCACCATAATTTACAAATAAATTCTTTAAAAATCCCACAATGTGATTTCCTGGATTTTTTTTTTCTCATTTTGTCTCTCATAGTTGAAGTGTACCTATGATGAAAATTACAGACCTTTCTCATCTTTCTAAGTAGGAGAACTTGCACAATCAGTGGCTGACTAAATACTTTTTTACCCCACTGTATGGGAAGCATTTGCA
This sequence comes from Mola mola, assembly GCA_001698575.1. Lineage (NCBI taxonomy): Eukaryota > Metazoa > Chordata > Actinopteri > Tetraodontiformes > Molidae > Mola > Mola mola. The sequence continues at coordinate 5,257,896 of KV751347.1, forward strand.
CAGACATTCCTGTCATTGGGTTGAGTTTCACATCTGTAGCTCATTCTAAGTGACAGTAATAAGAGCCGTGGGAAAAGACAAATAATAATAAACGAAGACAAATGTAGATGGGTGAGGCTGCATTGGGGCTTGAACCCTAATTATTCCTTTATTGTACAAGACAGTTGTGTTTGTAAGTTTATAAAGAACAGTTTGTGCAATTCTTACTAAATGTTTTCATTTCAGGATTTTACATTTTATCTTATTTATTATATTGCCATGCTCTGAGATCTCACTAATGCGGATTGGCAAGAGTAGCATGATTTTTTTTGCTATGTCTGCATTTCAAATGAACTTGACTGATAAATTAACAACAGCCCTAATAATGTTTTCATGTTCATAATATAAATATGTTGATGCAAGTGCTTGTGACTGGCTGTGTGGTGCAGCTGAAATGTGCACAACCACCACCATATGTTGCTTTGTTTCAGTACATTTAACCATGTCATCCAAAGCAAAGCACAGTGAGGCTCAAAAGACTTAATAGAAAGAGGAGGAAATCATGCTAAGTGTAAAAAGTCATAGTACTACTAGTACAATGCACGAACATATATTATTTAAAGATAATTAAGCATTCTAGATAACAGATGAAAAGCAATCACTTTGAAAAATTCAAAACACCAAGCATCATCATTTTATCAACAAAAATCTGCTTCGTCCCTTTTTGTTGGTATTTAGTTTTTGGTTTTTTTTTTTTGTTTGTTTTTTATTAAAAAAAAAAAACACTTCCATGAACTTTATCTTTGTTTGATTGTCCTAATGACCCTGGGAGTGGGTAGACACCAGTGGTGAAGCATGCCTTCAAGCTGAAGGAGTCCTACAGGGTATGTCTGACTTGTTGGACTCCCAAGGCAGCTGACAGCTTGTGGCAGGCATCTCGGGCAGTCATAGAGGCAAAAACTTGTTTGTGGGAGGAGTTTAGTGAGGCCATGGATTAAGATTTTCAGTTGGCCCCCCCAATCCCCTGACAAAATGTCCGGCAGCTCAGGAGCGGAAAGCACTACTTTGGCCATACTGTTTACAGTGGGGATTTGGAGATCCTGACTTGGAAGTGGAAGGAATATCTTGAGGTTTTCCTGAATTTCATGTATCCCTCAAGGAAGTAGAGTCAAAAGAGTCGGAGGGGGACTCCAGCATCACTGCAGTCAAGGTCATATTTATTGAAATAAAAGGTGTAAAATATTCTGTATGCAAACAAAAGGCCCATGTTTCTTGGATGTGTATCACAGATTTCTCCAAATCTGTATTAGTTAGCACTTCACCTCTTCTAAAACAATCCATCCACCTGTCAGTTGAGTAACACTAAGATGCTGATTAAAGCTGAAGTCATTAGGTTTGAGCGGAGAGAGGACTGACATTGCAAACTTGAATAAACTGCACTTTCCATCTGCCTCTGAACCACTCCCTGCATGGAAAATTGTGCATGTGACCAGGTCTATTTTTCTAATAAATCTTGTTTTGATGGAGTGTGCAATTGGTATGCTAACTGCAGGTGGGTCCTCCAGACATTGAATGAATTATCGTGATAAAACCCTCAGGCATAATGCCCTTTCATCCACCGCCATCGCCTCATGGTAGGGCATGATAATGGACGACTCTATGTTGAAAGGGTGTGTATACTATTCCTGGAAGCTGAACAAGCTAGAATGTAACAGTTCTGGCATGGCCTGCATACCAACCAGACATGTCATCCATTGAGCAGCTTGGAATGGTGGTTGATAAAGGTGTTTCTTGAGGGTAAACTGCATTATAGAGAAATAAGCATTTAGTTTGGAAATCTTGCATCATGGAAAATACGAGCACTGACAAAGGGTCGCATATGACCATATGACCATATTTTTGATGTGTACATTCCAGTCCTCACCTATGGTCACAAGTTCTGGGAGGATACCAAGGTGGAAGTAGCCGGGGAGATAATTGCCTAGGCTTCCATGCTACAATTGCTGTCCCCATCCCAAACTTGAATAAACTGATGAAGACTAGACTATACTTTTTTTTAAAAACATTTTTTTATTTGGTTTGCTTACCCACATGGGATGGAGACATACCTGTTTACAAGGAAACTGTAAACTTTATATGTATACTGCACCATGAATTATATTCATTAAAAAAGTTCATTTAATTTTAAAATTGGATAATCTAATGAATCACCTCTGGACGAGGCGATCCATTAAATTGGCAAAATACAATGTCAAAAATAGCCAAAAATTGGTTTCCAAAACCAGCAGAGTGGTTAAAACGATGGTTGGCCGGCACAGCTATGTAATGAATGGATCATAGTGAGGAGGAATTTTAGGATAGTAGGATGGTAATTACTCGGGATATTGAAAGAACATTTCCATTTCTTATATGGGGATGAAAATGGAACATTACAATATAGATAAACTGCACTGGACCTAGTGCGCATAGTTGTAGCAACACATAGTATTTTTCGCATCGCTACTAAAATGAGTTATCAATGGGTCCTCAAAAAATGAGATAATCCTTTGATATTTGGAATTACACTGTTAACATACTCAAAAACAATGATAACAAAAGCTGGGGAAATAAGATCCAAAGTTGAAATGATACAGCATTTTCCTTTACGTTTTGCTGTGTGATCACATTAAGACGTAGTACAAGGATTACAATTAAAACTTATTTTTTTCTCCTTCAGAGCCTTGGATGACATCTATGAGAGCATTAACGAACTGCGGTTCTACAAATCCAACATCTTCAAAGTCCCAACAGAGGAAAAAAAATGCACAAATATAGAAAACGGAGGCAGCAACAACAGCACACACAAGTGAGAATATGGACCCTTCAGTGTTGAGTTGCCACATTTCTTGAACACTGCAGTTTTATCATGTAGTGTGATTGACTTTAATTATTTATTTTTCTCTTCATTTTGCTGCTCAGTACACAATTTCAGTATCGTTCAGAAGTTTAATGTAGAGGTTTCAGTTAGGGGAACAAGATTGTAGTAACTCTTTTTTAGGTTTAAAATGAGAACACTGGAATATATGATTTTGGTTCCTTGCTGTTTTGGATTTATTTGGGTCTGTGGTTGACTCTCATTTTCAATTGTTTTTAAAATAAAACCAAATAAACTACGGTCCCTGAGGAAATGCTCAGAGCCACCTGTGTCACAATGTCACACCGCATGCAGACTTGATATAAGCCTGCCAAAGGCCCACTATTTCAAATGGTATTCTCTTTCTTCCACTGTTTGTGTATTTAAAACTTTTCAGAATTCCTGTTGCTTTGGGAAACAACAGCAACCCCCAAGCTGGTAATCCACTGTACATGCTAAAAATGGCAAGTTACTCTAACCTTTGCGAGAGGTCTGTATTGTGAAGCAAGGTCAACTCAGGATAAATCTCTGCTTCAGTAACCCTAATTATTGCAGTCAAAGGTGGTATTTTATTCAATGGGTGAACCCTTAGATTTTTTAAATTTAGCTGTGCGGACATTGCATGAAGTGTTGTATGCTGTATATTAAATGCTGTTTCAAAGCATTGCAATCGTGAAAAGTCTGCTGGTGGTAGAGCTGTATAGCAGAACCAACTAAAATATTAGAGAAATGCAAAGTTGAACACACAATTCAGGCTTAAAGTAACAGCTGCAGAAATGCAGGAAGGACAGCCATTGTTAGGTTATTTCTATTTTTACTTACAGCTATAGCATTATGCTAATTGATATATTAATATGCTTAATACAGAAATAGACAGTATCCTGCAGGTGGATGAGTTTTGGATCAAGAATTAGCTCCGTGGTACGAAGGGTTCACACATATGAGAGACACAGCTGCAAAGATAACAGAAGGAATTCAATGTACTCTCTTTGCTATAAGTCAAGGCCAGAAGCCATAGATATTTTTTTCCAGTAATACCAAGAGAGACAGTATCCTGCAGGTAGATGAGTTTTGAATCAAGCATGAGCCCCGTGGTACGAAGGGTTCACACATATGAGAGACACAGCTGCAAGATAACAGAAGGAATGCAATGTACTCCCTTTGCTACAAGTCAAGGCCAGAAGCCATAGATATGTTTTCCCAGTTTGCTTGCACACTAGGCTTATTATGCCAGTTGAGACAGGGAGGATTCTTTCCACAGGGCATCGTCCTCCTCCATCGATTGGTTCATGTGCCAAGAGATTGATCGGTCCGTGCGCCAGCGAAGGGAGAGCTAAGTCTAAACCACAGCTCCTCCCCACCTTTTGCTTACCAATAGAATTACACACAATGTTCTACCACAAACAGTATATATTTGTATGCAACAATTATTGTTGATCCTTTTCTGGGAGGTTGGTTGCAGAGTAACAGCAATCCGCTGACCGTGATTTCCTGAACAGAGGAGGTCATATGCGTGCATATCTGTTTTGACGATTCAACTCTCGCATTAAATTGAAGGAGCTTGATACCTGTGTCTGTCCTCTCTCAAACCAACGAACACACTGACACCAGCAAAAAATTAATTACTCTGAATGCATAAATTAATGAACAATGATCAACGATCTATCTGTCCATCATCAGAGTATGACATTTGAGAAAATATTCCTTTTAAAGTAATGACTTTATTAAATGTATCATGTGTGTTTTACACTTTTAGCCCATGCGCAAAAGAACAGAAGTCAAATCAACACTTTGATATGTCAAATCTAGTGCAAGCGCTTATAGGGCTTCTATCATCCTGCATTTAACTTCTATAAAATTAAGGAATCTCCGTCCAGATATCCATCTCTTGCATAGGGCAAAAAACTGGTCGGTCAGATTGACTTTAAGTGTGGCATGTGTGTTGCAGATGTCCCAAGAATGTGCATTCTGTGCTTTTGTTGAAGCTTGAATGCACAAGGCATCGGATATTAGAAATATTCCCTATTTTACCTTGCGTGCCTCTTTCTCTGATGTTGCTACTTCGTCTGCCCTTCTGAGCAAAGACATGGACAGTGCCACTCTGCCTTTGGAACCCATGTTGTTGTTGTAGATGGACTTCGCATATGTTTTTTTTTTCCTCTTTCTTTTATGTTTTTAATGTCCTTAGGTAACATAAGAGTAAGACATCAAAGAAGAAAGGTCCTGTCACATAAAAGACAAAATCAGGTGACAAAAAATGGAATTTAATCTTCTCTTGGTGAACCTAATGACCCTAAATTGGATCTATTTATAAATGTAAATGAATCTATTACAGGGCTTTTGTTGAAGCTAAATCCAGGCCATAAGTTTTGTTTGTTTGAAGAAAAAAATGTAGTTGAAAAACCAAGATTTGTAGTTGAGGATTTGAGTGTAAAATTTGATCATTTCAATCAAAATCAGATTTTTTTACGAACAAGTCTTATTTTTTCAGTTTCAGAATTTTTTGTTTGGAGTTTCTTTTTTTTTTTTTCCGGTTTCGGATCTATTTTTCAATTACGAATCATATTTTTTCCGCTTCAGACTTTTGGGCATTAACTCATAGGGCCGTGGAGTCATGATTGACAGCTACCTCTGACCTGTCTCGATCATATTGCCCTCACTGTAGGTACTGCGAGCGCTCTGATTCAACGTCTTCTACACGCCATATTTCAAAAATTAGTGGTCGAAATCTCAACCAAGTTACATTCAACAAGTTGAAATGGACATCAGCTATAGCACATGGTCAATAGATATGTTGGACTGTGCCATTTGCCAACCACACTGCAACGGCATTTGAAGTTTCCCACTCTTACCTTGCAAGATAAATGCTGCTTGCTACCTGCAATGGTGAACGCTACACGGGGACAAGCTAACGAACAGGTAAGAAACTCCTAATATTTTTTCTTTATACGCACTAGGAAATGTCCATTAGAGCAAACAAGTGGGTCAGTTTTTGTAGCACGTAAATTAGGTGGGTTTTTTTTCTTTTCCAATGCTGCGGTCGCGTTAGGCACGCATGTGTTCATTAATGGCAGAATTTGTGTTCCAGTTACCAGTCGCTTCTGGCCTACAAAACATGCAAAAAAAAATAGAGACAAACAACCATCCACACTCACATTCACACCTACGGACAATTTAGAGTGACCAATTAACCTACCCCCAGTTTTGCATGCTTTTGGAATGTGGGAGGAAGCCAGAGTACCCGGAGAGAACCCTCGCAGACACAGGGAGAACATGCAAACTCCACACAGAAACGTCCTGACCCGGATTCGAACCCACGACCTTCTTGCTGTGAGGCGACAGTGCACTACTGTGCCGCACAAAACATGCTTGTTAAAAAAAATTGAAACTCAAAACAAAAAATCTGATTGAAATGATCAAAGTTTACACTCAAATCCTCACGTGTCAACTAAAAATCTTGGTTTTTCAACTGCAATTTTTTTTTTTTTTACAAACAAAATTTATGGCCTGGATTTAGCGCCAGACACGGACAGCGCAACTCTGCCTTGGCAAACCACATGGTGGTTGACGATAGGATTGCATCTGTTACTAACGAGGCACACAGGTACACATACCAAAGAGGCACTGTAACCTATTTGGAATGCAAAAGAACAACAAAAATGTTTTGACAAGAAAATAATTGAAATGAAGAAGACCGGAAGAGGCCCTGTTTTCCAAGTAGGATACCTTTAAAGATCTGGAAACTCGAGCTTGTGGAACTATCAATGGTAATGACATTTTCAAGAGAATTGATACTTTGCTGTTGCTGTTCCTTTTAATACCCTTTGATGTCTGGATCATTACGAACATAACCTGCCATGGAGCAAGATAACAGCATCTGAAGTTGCCATGACAATGCATTAAAATCGGTCAGCATAAACCCCCAGCCTATCAGGTATCAGATTATAGTATTTATCTAAAGAACAATTACAAAAAAATTTAAATTTCAGGACTTTACAAAACATTCTTAATAGAACAAGTATGCAAAATGGCTGCAGCACGTGCCCCC
>KV751347.1:5274470-5287026 GCA_001698575.1 Mola mola
TATAATATTGAATATATTAAATATTAAACACTAATGTAAAACCAGTTTGTATTGTGGCTGTTCTTGGCTTTTGGATCAGTCATTCCCGCTCAGGGTCATATAGCCTCAACCAAAATGTACTGACACAGAAACACCCTGTCTGATCAATGGGTGAACAAACAGAATGCACTTATTTACTTTACTTTTCAGCTTATTTAACTGTGTCAGTGTTTTGCATGTCATTACATTACATTCTACCAAACATACAGTTGAGTACAGAATTATGCTGTCACTGAGAGTCAAACCCTGAAATTAGTTTGCAGTTTTTCTTTGTGTGAATTACATTTTTAGCCTTGTCATGTCAGGTCAGCCTCAGCTTGTCCTTAAGAACAATGTGTTTAGTGGAGTTTCTCTTTCCTTAAGCTGCAATGCAATATGAGTAAAGGGAAATTTGTGGAAATTCCGCATAAACTTAAAGCAACCTTTCAGTTCAGATATTTGTGGTCATTGCTCTTGCTGATTGACAGGATAAAAGAGTGTTTTACTTCATTATCGTGCAGGCTGCTCTGTGTCTGCTGACTGAAATTTGCCTCATGACTGCATGACATTATCTCATCCGTAAACTTCTGCTTAGAGAGCGACCGAGCCATTTTTGCCGAAGAGCAACTGAGACATCTTGATTCAGGATTGATTGACTCAAACGGATCCGGTTCACACCTTATTTTTTTCTGCTCTTTATCCTCTGCCACTTGTTTCAACCTGTGAGTCACCTCTCAATTGGTATCTTCCTGTTTATGCTCCTTCTGGTCAATAGTGTTTGATGTCGGAAGGGAAGGATGTGGCGGGGGAAAGTCTCAAATGCATAATTCAGATGGAAGTTATTCTACCTCCCTCAGGTCTCCTCTACATCCCGTAGACATACACGGAGGTCTGCTCCGCATCCCACAGATGCGCATTCACACGTCACTAAATATTTTTAAGTCGGAGCTGATTTCAGAGGCCTGCGTACTTTGTATGTGCATATACTGTATGTATATGTATTCCTTTTGTATTTCTGATTTGTCTGTTCCCAGTAAGTTACTGTTGTGGACATTCATTTTTGCATCAATTGGGCGTTATGAATACTATCTCCAACTTCTGATCTGGCCTCTCTTACTCAGACTACTGTAGTGGGTTAAATTTAGTCCCCTTTTGCAAAAGGTTTCAAATAAATCTCACAAAGACATTTTCTGCTTCCCATTTCATTTCACACAATAATTCAATAATTCCTCATTATGCTGGAAAACTGCATAAAATTACAGCAAGATATCTAGGTCAGACGTGCCCAAAAAGTAGAAAACTAGCTTTTCTCATATGGGCCAAGAACAATGACAGTGAATTTTGGCAGTTAAAACAATATTTTGTATTGAAAACAAAACATGAACCAGAAATGACAAAAATATTTGTATTTTAATGTTTTATGTGTACATCAGCAACAGACAAAACAAACACATAATCTAAAACAAAGTAACAAAATAAACTGGAGCCACAAACGTAAATACACGTACAATTATTTCAACACCTATGTTTCCTATTTCGATTTATTTTCACTGCAGTTTTTGGTGCCGTGTGCTCAGCAATTAAATAGTGGTTATGATAAAATTATCAATAAAAAGGGAAGTGTAATGTGTGTTTTCAAACAAGCACAACACATTGTACACACATTAACAGTAGTCATGGAACAGTATAGAGCATATGCTGATCTGTGCAGTAAATGCAGTAAAACTTCCTGCTGGTGTCAAATAAAGTGGAGTTATTTATTTTTTCTCTAAGTCTCTGGTGGAAGTACACCACTATTGGGTTAACATGATTGCTGTCAGAGCTGATATAGGATAAATTAGCAAAGACAGGAAGTGAACCCTCTGCCTTTCCTGTCTCACAGCCAACATCCTTTATCATCTAAATCTGACACTGAGTAAACACACATACACCCCCCACGTGCCCATTAGGCCCAACCTCTCTTCAGTGCATATTGATAATCTGATCTCAGACTAGACCAGGAGATTTCTTTAATTTAACCTTAGTCGTATTCTTAATCCCACACATGCATTGTTTTTCATTGCCATGTGCCTAATCTCAGTGCGTCTATATTTTTGAATACTCCATGAAATGATTGTATTTTAGTGCATATTTATATAAATGTTGAAAGGAGCACTCTTTTTGTTCATCTTTTTGTTTTGATGTGCACTTAATTAATCTGGACTGGCAGTTCATCATCAAGTAAAAAAAAAATTTGCATTTGTGAGACAATGAAAATACTTGACAGGAATTCCAAAGATGTCACCGACATTATTGAGTTAGTGGTTTTCTTTGCGCTTGTGGTTTTTTCGTTCGTTGATGTGTGTGTCCGTGCATGTGGATTATCCCTTTTGTGCTTGTCAGCAGCATCATTAAAATGGCCTGAAGATTCTGATTCTTCATCATCAGTCTCTTTCTTTGGTATCCTACTAACACAAATAAGGCTTTTAGCGAGTGTTAGTGTTTGTGCTATGTACTTTGATGTACATATCTGATGTACTATGTATTTTGTATTGTCAAACCATGCTGCCTTGAGCGTATTTGTTTCTTTGTTTTCACAACAACATTGTTTTTTATTCATCTATCCAGTGTAAGTTAACCTTTAATAAACTGATTACTAGCCAAGATATCCTTTTCCTTTCCTGTAGTTTTCATCGTATTTCATCCTGACTGATGGACGCAACAAAGAAATGTATTCAGTTGATAATTAAATTGATCAGATTAATGTAATTGAGTTATGCTGGTGACAGCGCAGATGTCCTCAGCAAAAGTTATTTGAAGGACAATCTGTTGCATCTAGTTTTTCTTTTCATCACTGAAACCAGTGTGAAATGTGAAACTGGAGGGGGGCAGGTCTTCTGAAACTCCGCCTGCTGGCCGGCACAAAGGAGAAGGGGGGGAGGTGTGTGTGTGTGTCTGAGCCACTGCACAGGGCAGTGACAGCTCAGTAAGCCGCTGAAGTGCTCAGCTGTGGGAGAATGGACTGCCTGAACTTCCACCGAGATGCATTTTGATAGAACATGTGGCCGTGTGTGACTGTGCTTGAACAACAGTTGTGTGCGTGTGCATGCGTGTGTGTCAGAGGGCATGTGCTGGCGACACAATGGCTCTAAACCGGGTGTCTCAACTCTGCCACGATATTACCAGGCTGTGGCTGCAGCTGAAGAGGATGACAGGTATGTATGTGACTGACAAGTGAGAGAGGAAGAACTCCTATGTTGATGACTTTTGGTGACTGCTGTTTATGCATATGTTTAATAGAGAGAGAGCTGTGAGAATTTCGTAGGTGCGTTTATTGCTGTCCTGGTCCAGCTGTCACCGTCTGAAATAACAAGCTGCTGTTTTTTTGACTTTAAAGCTGATCATGTGGTGAAATAGAGCATTTCCTGTCTATCTTGCTCCCTTCATGGTCTGCGCCTATTAAGAGATACACATTTACATATAGGACAGCAGTAAACAAGAGGTGTTTGTTAGATGCAATTTGTGTCATGGCGGTGATGCTGAGCTATAGAGGAGACCTGGAAAAATGTACTGTTTAAGGATGCACCAATATAGTAATTCAGCTCCACACAAAATAACAATTTGTCAGCCTATGTTTTTAATTTATTTTTTTCTAATCATTTAACATAAGTGTCAAAAAAATAAAGAAATTCTCATACATGATGTTCCCTGCTAATTTTATGTTTGATGTTACAGTACAGTACAAACACCCGATGGACATGTAAACAAGGTCAAATACTGTACAGTAGTGTTCAAAATAATAGCAGTCCAATGTGACTAACCAGATTAATCACTGTTTTTAGTATATTTTTTATTGCTACATGGCAAACAAGTTACCAGTAGGTGCAGTAGATTCTCAGAAAACCAACAAGACCCAGCATTCATGATATGCACGCTCTTAAGGCTGTGCAATTGGGCAATTAGTTGAAAGGGGTGTGTTCAAAAAAATAGCAGTGTGGCATTCAATCAGTGAGGTCATCAATTTTGTGAAAAAACAGGTGTGAATCAGGTGGCCCCTATTTAAGGATGAAGCCAGCACTTGTTGAACATGCATTTCTCTTTGAAAGCCTGAGGAAAATGGGTCGTTCAAGACATTGTTCAGAAGAACAGCGTACTTTGATTAAAAAGTTGATTGGAGAGGGGAAAACTTATAAAGAGGTGCAAAAAATTATAGGCTGTTCAGCTAAAATGATCTCCAATGCCTTAAAATGGAGAGCAAAACCAGAGACACGTGGCAGAAAACGGAAGACAACCATCAAAATGGATCGAAGAATAACCAGAATGGCAAAGGCTCAGCCAATGATCAGCTCCAGGATGATCAAAGACAGTCTGGAGTTACCTGTAAGTACTGTGACAGTTAGAAGACGTCTGTGTGAAGCTAATCTATTTACAAGAATCCCCCGCAAAGTCCCTCTGTTAAAAAAAAGGCATGTGCAGAAGAGGTTACAATTTGCCAAAGAACACATCAACTGGCCTAAAGAGAAATGGAGGAACATTTTGTGGACTGATGAGAGTAAAGTTGTTCTTTTTGGGTCCAAGGGCCGCAGACAGTTTGTGAGACGACCCCCAAACTCTGAATTCAAGCCACAGTACACAGTGAAGACAGTGAAGCATGGTGGTGCAAGCATCATGATATGGGCATGTTTCTCCTACTATGGTGTTGGGCCTATTTATCGCATACCAGGGATCATGGATCAGTTTGCATATGTCAAAATACTTGAAGAGGTCATGTTGCCTTATGCTGAAGAGGACATGCCCTTGAAATGGGTGTTTCAACAAGACAATGACCCCAAACACACTAGTAAACGAGCAAAATCTTGGTTCCAAACCAACAAAATTAATGTTATGGAGTGGCCAGCCCAATCCCCGGACCTTAATCCAATCGAGAACTTGTGGGGTGACGTCAAAAATGCTGTTTCTGAAGCAAAACCAAGAAATGTAAATGACTTGTGGAATGTTGTTAAAGAATCTTGGAGTGGAATAACAGCTGAAAGGTGCCACAAGTTGGTTGACTCCATGCCACACAGATGTGAAGCAGTTATAAAAAACTGTGGTCATACAACTAAATATTAGTTTAGTGATTCACAGGATTGCTAAATCCTAGAAACAAAAAAGTTTGTACAAAATAGTTTTGAGTTTGTAAAGTCAACGGCAGACACTGCTATTTTTTTGAACACACCCCTTTCAACTAATTGCCCAATTGCACAGCCTTAAGAGCGTGCATATCATGAATGCTGGGTCTTGTTGGTTTTCTGAGAATCTACTGCACCTACTGGTAACTTGTTTGCCATGTAGCAATAAAAAATATACTAATAACAGTGATTAATCTGGTTAGTCACATTGGACTGCTATTATTTTGAACACTACTGTACATAAACATATACATGTTTCATTTTAGCATATCCCACTTTTTCCAGTCTTTTGTTGCCACAATAAAGGGTTTCAATGTTTTGCAAATCATCACATTCTGTTTTTATTGCTACTTAGAAATGATCCCAACTTTTTTTGGAAACTTAAGCGTCAGGTACTGTACATGTATTTAAAGACTAGTAGAGTGTGATATGTCTTTGCTTACATTCTGAATGAAAGTCTCTCTCCAACTTTAAATGTGTCATGAGAAATGCAGTTTAAAAGTTAGCTATTAGCAGAGGGCTTCCTAAATCAGACGAGTAAACAGCAGAAGCAGCATATCCCTTCTGCCTCAATTTGCATCAATAGGAGACCATCAACAAAGCATCCTCCATTTTTAAAAGCAGCTTTCGTGTAAGAGAAGATCTATTACATACTGTAACAGATTTTATCAGAAACCTCAGTGACTGCCGTCATCTTGTACACCTTAGGACGTTGGTTGACAGCGGTGGAGACAAAATCAGGACAACTGAAGCACTGTCTGAAAAAAATGAGTTTCATTTTATACAATCAGATTCTGACTGTTAGTTTAACACTGTGGCATAATTTAATTTTCATTTACGAATTGATTTTTACCTGTTGAACTTTTGTTGTTGTAGGTTTGTGGGACAGCAGTTTTCCATCCTGGGTCACTTATGTTATACAACCAGATTAGTATAGAAATTATTCAAATGACTGATGTGTTACAGGATTGGTGGATATAAATAAAACTACACATACTGTATGGGCAGGAATGGATACATTTGCAAAGTATGCTGTGATTTGACACTTTTCCAATAAATCCAACTAGTGGAAATTTTTTAATTTACATCAGACTGTCAGGTCCTGACTAAACTCTTAATCTATTTTTGAGTATTTTTGAGCAGTAATGTGTGGTGTTGCTGAACAGTAGAGGCCTGATGTTTCACAAACACTATTTATACAGTAAGCTTAACAAATACTTATATTTTTCATGTTGGTTTTGTGATTGATTACTACCAACCCCCTTGGAGTGCAGAAATAAACAAAAAACTGATAATAAGGATGTCCCAAATCAAAGATTATGAATTTACAACATAAGTGCAATAATCTACTATGGCAATAAATTAGACTAGCACAATGATGCCATCTAGTGGTAACAATATACCACAACGCATGTCCTGACAAGAGACTTTTATTGTAAAATTGGGTTTCATTATATCACAATAAACATTTGCATTTTTAGGTACAAGTACAGCAGATATAATTGAAATTTCTAGTTAAAAAGAAAAAAGAAAAATGAAAGCAAAGAATAAAATGTAAGCACTCAACTGGCAATTCTAGCGAATAGTTTTTTGGTCACCACGTATCTGAACACACATCTGAGTACACTATTATACAACTAAAAGCCATTACAAAAATCTGTTCCATTAAATACATAGTTTCTTACAAAAACTAATTTTTCACAAGTAAAAACCGTAGAAATACATATAGTAGATCCCCAAATAAAATCTACCTGAGTACTTAAGTATTAAGTGAGACTGCTTAAAAGTTAAAAATGTTAAAGTCGGGAACAACGTTAATGGGAGATGTTTACTCATCAAAACTATTTACGAATTAGATTTTTTCATCCAAAAGTACAATTCTGTACACTGTAAGGCACTCGGGGCAGCCACAATATGTTTATACATAAAAATAAAAGGCACATCACATTTCTTTTGCATACCTCTTCCGTGCCAGAAAAGTATTCCCAAACATTCAGCATCCATTCCTCATGGGTTCACCCTAAATAATATAACACAAAAATCAGCACAGCAAATTAGCAGTGTGACTATTATTTACACTCAGACATCAATTGCTGCTTTGACAGATCAAAGCAGCACATGACAGGTTGCTCTTGTCATCATTTGCTTTACACCACCAGGCTCTCCCGACTCACAGCTCCATTCTGGAAAAAAAGAGAAGTCAACTTGATAAATATACTAGAAGAACCATAATTTTCATTTGTAAATTTATGCCAGTGCCTCTGTGCTGGTTATAGCAGAATCAAAGTCAGGTATATAAAACTCAATATTTATTTGCTAACATAGAGTGGTACTCAGCAGAGCACATTAGGGATTAGTCATGATTTTTGAATATTCTAAAAAAATTACAAAATTATTTAAATTCAAAGACTTAGTCAGATTATTGATTTGTCTGAAACTGGCGCCTATAAATAACTTGATGACTTGTGATGTCATGTTACTTCCAGTAAGTAGTGCGCCGCAAGATTGAGATGAGTGCAATTCTTTCAGGTTTCAGTTTTTTGGTGCCTTTTTTGGTTTATATCGTACATGGCAAGGGAGTGTTAGGCGGCGGCTGTTTTGGAAGGTCCAAATAAGTTAAAGGAAGACACGGGGCATATCAACAAGCAGGTGTGATCATGAACTCAAATGAACTTGACTAAGAGAACACTGTACTATATTGTGTAGCAAGAGATGCAAAACAGGAGACAGAGACTGTCCTTCGAAAACCGGAAGAGTGGGTTGTGGTTTGTGGTGTCCTTCTATTATGTTCTAGGTGGGAGTCAGATCTAGCGGACAGGAGATATCAACAGACTGCTTCCCCCACCCTGTCTACACCCTCTTCGGCGGAGCCAATGAAAAGACGGCCGTACCCTGCTGATTCACGCCCATTGCACATTTCTTGTTTGTATAGAAATACTGGATCAGGGATAGAACAGCCAGTCAGACTTCGTGAACTGACACACTTTGTTGTTGTCAGGGAAACGTAGTTTGATCCAGAGCTCTGTAACTTCTTCTCTTTGCTCTTGCTGAATAAATAACTTTGAAAGAGAGAAGTTGTCGGTCCCCTCCATTAACGAGCACACGGAGAAAGTAATTTACATATTCTTTGTGAGTATGGGATCAGAGGCTTTCTCCAACACTTGTGTGATGAAGTTCTGCAGGTATTGTTTCATTTGTATCTGTACAATGGTTTGGGGACATCCACATGTTTTTTGCAACCGGCTCAATGTTTCTTAAATAGATGGATAACTGTAACCGTTCAATGCATATAATATCATTTTCTGATTTCGAAAAGGAAGTTGTCTTCTCTCTCAACATTTTTCCTCTCACTCTTTTCATTCTCCTCTCTCACTTCCCTTTCTGGCTTTGAAAGGTGTATCAAGTCATCTGGAGGGTCCCACACACTAATTTTGCACAACCTCCACATCACTCACCGTGGCAGACAGGCCAAGCAGTAGTGAGGGTCTGTTGGGAACGTCTGGATGAGGACCCTGTGAAAATGGTCTTCAACTCCCACCTCTGGCTGAGCTTCAACTACAGCCCGGAGGTAGTGGGGAACATGGAATCTGAGTGGGCCATGTTCCGCACTGCCATTGCCGAGGCCGCTGCTCGAACCTGTGGTAGCAAGGTAGCTGGTGCTAGTCGTGGCGGTAACCTCAGAACCCACTGGTGGACACCAGAGGTTAAAGGGCCGTCAAGCTGAAGAAGGAGACCTTAAGGAGAACACTGGCTTGTTGGACTCCCGAGGCAGCGAACAGCTACCAGTAGGCCAAGTGATCTGCGGCTCAGGCGGTCGAGGAGGTAAAACCCGGGTGTGGGAGGAGAAACCTGTGGTGAGGCCAAAGAGCAAGACTTCCAGTCGGCGCAGAAAAAATTCTGGCAAACTGTCCGGCAGCTAAAAAGGGGAATGCAGAATCCCATCCACATGGTCTTCTGTGCGGGAAGGGAGTTGCTGACCTCAACTGAGTGTATAGTTCGGGTGTGGAAGGAATACTTTGATGATCACCTCAATCCCACAAACATGCATTCCTTGGCAGAGGCACAGCCAGACGACTCTGGGGTGGGCGCTCTCATCACTGGGGTTGAAGTCGCTGAGGTTGTCAAACAACTCCGCAGCGGCAGCTAGGGGTGGATAAGATTTGCCCAGAGCTTCTCAAGGTTCTCGATGTTGTAAGGCTGTCCTGGTTGACAAGCCTCTGCATGGACATCAGGCACAGTGCCTTTCGAGTTGCAGACGGGTGGTGGTTCCCCTTTTGAAGAAGGGGGGACTAGAGGGTGTGTTCCAACTAAAATGGTAAATGTCCTGTATTTATATAGCACTTTTCTAGTCATTGTTGACCACTCAGTGTTTTACACCACAGGTTTTGCATTCACCCATTCACGCACACATTCATACACTGGTGGCAGTGACTACCTCGCAGGGTGCCACCTGCTCACCAGGAGAGTTAATCATTCACGCATTCATACACTGATGGCGCAGCATCAGGAGCAATATGGGGTTCAGTGTCTTGGTTAAGGACACTTTGCCATGTTGTCATCGCACTACTCGGCCTTCCTGGGAAGGTCTACTCCAGGGTGCTGGAGAGGAGAGTCCGGCTGTTAGTCGAAACTCGGATTCAAGAGGAGTAATCTTGTTTTCGTCCTGGCCGTGGAATGCTGGACCAGCTTTATACCCTCGCGAGGGTTCTGATGGGGGCATGGGAGTTTGCCCAACCAGGCTACATGTGTTTTGTGGGTCTGGAGAAGGCTTATGACTGTATCCCTCAAGGTGTCCTGTCGGGGTTGCTCCAGGAGTATGGGGTAGATTGCATTTTGTTACGGGACATTAGATCTCTGTATTTTTGGAACTGGAGCTTGGTTCGCATTGCAGGCAGTATGTCAGACCCGTTCCCAGTTAGGGTTGTTTTCCACCAGGGCTGCCCTTTGTCACCGGTTCTGTTCATAATTTTTATGGAAAGAATTTCTAGGTGCAGCCAAGCGGTGGAGGGAGTCAAGTACGGTGGCTTCCGCATTCAGTCTCTGCTGTTGGTCTCATCAAACAGTGACCTCGGGCTCGCACCGGGATTTTTTGCAGCTGGGTGTTAATTGGCAGGTATGAGGATCAGCAGCTCTAGGCCATGGTACTCAGCCATAAAAGGGTGGATTGCCCACTCTGGATCGAGAGGAGTTCAAGTATCTTGGGGTCTTGTTTTCGAGTGAGGGGGAAATGGAGCAGGAGATTGACAGATTGGATGAATTGGGGCAGCGTCGGCAGTGATGCAGACGCTGAAGTGGTCTGTTGTGGTGAAGAGAGTGCTGAGTCAGAAGGCAAAGGAAACGCTGGACAGATTTATCTCTCGGCTGGCTTGGGAATGTCTTGTTGTCTCCCCAGAGGAGTTGGTGGAAGTGGCCAGGGAGAGGAATGTCTGGATCCCTCTTCTCAGACTGTTCCCCCCATGACCCAGACGCAGATAAGCGGCAGAAAAGGAAACGAAACGAAACGAAATGAAACGAAATGTTTCTATGATTTTGTTTACTATCTCATACACTACATGCGCAGTCAACTTGCCATCAATAAAATACAGCTGTGTTTGTTGTCCGTAGCATTTACCTGCCTATACCACAACTGCAGTACCACCATGGGCCACTCTTCTCACAACACTGACATCAGCAAATTCCTCACCAACCGCATGCCATACCCAGTTTCTCCCATCTGCTTGATATAGTGTAAACCAGGATTCATTTGTGAAGAGAACATTTCTTGAAAGTGCAACATGCCTTCAAAAGTGAGCATTTACTCAAGTCAACAACGTATTGCAGTCATGTAAAGACTCTCCCAGTAAGGCTAACAAGCACTCAGCAGAGCTTCCCTGGAATGATTTCTGACCTCAGAAATTCTGCTTCCATGCAAAAAACTGTTTCATCAGCTCTCTTGGTGTCCGATCTCAGACCATCTCTCACTGTAAGACACCTGATGTGGTTGTCCTGGGCTGGCACGGTTACATGTTATCTGCAGTTGTGAGGCCTGTTGGATGTACTGCCAAATTCTCTGAAACAACGTTGGAGGCGGCTTATGGTCCTGTTGCCTGTGAACAGTCATTGCACAACCAATAGCTCTGGAGGACATTCCGGCAGTTAGCATGCCAATTGCACACTCCTTGTAAACATGGCAATGTGTTGCATACAAGAACTGCATATTTTAGAGTGGCCTTTTGTTATGACCAGTCCAAAGCATCCATGCTTTTTAATCAAAATTTTGATATTAACAATATTTAACAGAGGTGAAGTGCTCACTAATACAGATTGTAAGAACTTTCAGAACCAAATTTAAACAAAATAAGTATTTTGGTTCCATACAGCACATCTTACATCTTTTACTTCAACTCATGGAAAATGGGAGCAAAAAGTTTTGTGTGTGTGTGTGTGTGTGTGTGTGTGTGTGTGTGTGTGTGTGTGTGTGTGTGTGTGTGTGTACTTGGTTGCGAAAAGCCACGGATCGGGTCATGCCTCTGCAATTGTGGCAGGGAGCAAATTGGACCCAGAATCTGACTTAAAATCGACAGGCTTGTATGGCCTTGCGTTAATGCACACATAAGGGGTATATACAGTATGAAACACAAGTTAATGAATACATTTAATGAGTCACAGAATGGGGAAAGTTGAGGTGTTATTTTTCTCAGATGCTTAACAAACACTGCTTATAGAGCTGTACAATTCATTTAAGGATGTTACTAAAAACGTCAATATTGAACGTTTAGGCAAAGGGCCAGGGAAATGGCATGGCAGACTAAATGCATAAACCATTCAAGTGTTACAGTTGTTTCATTGTTGTTTCAAGACTTTTGTAAGCCACCTTGTAACCAACATAAGTACAATACATCTAGGTTATGACAATAAAAAGGATTCTGATTCTAATTAATTAGTCCTACTGCGTGGGTTGAGTGTGTGTGTGTACCCCACTGACCAAGTGACCTTTGACCTGCTTATCCATCCATGACTATTACATCCTAACCGAAGCAATCTTAGCAAACAAAGGAGAATGTGGCATCAAGTAAAATCAAATATGAAATATCTTACAAAGTGGTTTTCACAATATTTCTCAAAATCTTCTAATATGTTCAAGTGTAGCCACCAGAACTAAAGTTCAGCTACAATCAAGGATGGCCCATGGTTGAAGGAATTAGAGGGGGGGGGGTCTCAACATTAATTATCCCCCCAGTTGCCCAAGAAATGTGTTTTAGGTATTGTCCTTTACTCTCCCTCCAAGTTTCTGTCGCTTAATTCTTGTAACTAATGGTATTCTTATATCTGTCAGTGAGGGGAGACACCATACTTCTGCTGGATTCCCCAATCATAGCTGCCCAAGCATACCTGACCAGTGTGCGAGC
>KV751347.1:5301309-5330187 GCA_001698575.1 Mola mola
ACCTGTTTGCCCGGTAGGCAAACTGCAGGGGGCCCAACAGGGGTCCTGCGATGTCCTTCAGGTGATTCAGCACCAATCTCCCGAAAGATTTAATGACGACAGACGTCAGGGCGACGGGCCTGTAGTCATTCAACCCTGTGATGTTGGGTTTCTTGTGGACTGGGCTGATGGTGGAGCGTTTGAGGCAGGAGGGAACCTCACACAGCTCCGGAAATCTGTTGAAGATCTGCGTGAAGATCGGGGCCAGCTGGTCAGTGCAGGTTCTCAAGTAGCAAGGGGACACACCGTCAGGTCCTGGAGCCTTCCTGATCTTCTGTCTCTGAAAGAGCCGGCACACATCCTCTTCACAGATCTTCAGTGCAGGCAGGGGATCTGAGTGGAGGGGGGAGGGAGGGGCAGGGGCCTCAGATACAGCACAGCCGTTGGGGGTTGTGAATGGGGGGGGGGATGGGCTCCTGTAGTTGGTCATGTCCTGCAGGCCTCTCCATTCTAAAGCAGTGTCGCTGGCTGAGAATTTGCTCTTCAGCTTCTTAGAGTATTTCCTCTTAGCTGCTCCGATTTCCCTCATCAGTGTGTTCCTGGCCTGCTTGTACAGGGCACGGTCCCCACTCCTGTAGGCCTCCTCCTTGGCCTGGCGTAGTTTCCGCAGTTTGGTGTTAAACCACACTTTATTGTTGTTGTATGTGCAGAAGGTTTTGGTCTGCACACACGTGTCCTCACAAAAACTGATGTACGATGTCACAGTGTCAGTCAGTTCGTTGAGATCCATCGCTGCAGCTGCAAAGACACTCCAATCCGTGCAGTCAAAGCAGGCCTGTAACCCCAGCTTTGACTCAGCAGTCCATCTCTTCACTGTCATCACTACAGGCTTTGCAGATTTCAACTTCTGCCTGTAGGTTGGGATGAGATGTCCCTGGTGGGACACTTAATGTGCTGTCTGTACTTGGGAAGTTCTTGGCTGAGGTTCGCTCTGTTAAAACCCCCCAGTATGATGAGCAGGGAGTCTGGATGTTTTTTTCTCCACGTCTGTTACCTGGTCAGCCAGGTGTTGTAACGCAACAGGTGTCAGGCCTGAGGTGGAATGTAAACACTGACCAGGATAAACAAGGAGAACTCCCACAGAGAATAAAATGGTTTACAGTTTATGAACAGGGACTCCAAGTAAGGACTGCATGATTTCCTCAACACTGTGACATCGCTACACCAACCTTTGTTAATGTAAGCACGTCGCGCCCCCCCCCCCCGTGATGTGCTCAGTGAGCCAGGTTTCACTGAAGCACAGGGCGGCGGAGTGGGGGAAAGTCAGAGTGTTTGGAGTTCATCAGCAGCAGTTCGTCCATCTTGTTAGCCAGGAAGCGGACATTAGCCAGGTGTATCGCCGGGAGTGCAGTGTGTAGTCCTCGCTGCCTCAGCTTTACGAGCGCTCCCGTGCGTTTCCCCCGTCGGCATCTGCGTCTCCTGGCAACTCCATAAAGAGCTGCTGTGCCTCTGACCAAAATCTCCAAAAACTTTCGGGGTTAGTGAAAAGTGGCGGAAAGTGAAGTGGAGATGAGTCTCTCATGTTTAAGAGTTCATCTCTGCTGAAGTGAGCCGTGATGAGTCACGGGAAAAGGGTAAGAAAAGCGAAAAAGATCGTCGGCGGCCATCCGCGGCGCCATCTTACCGTACTAAGATAGAGGATATAGTATTGTTAATTTAGGATTTAGTAATGCTAATCGTATAATTTTCATGTAAAGTGTTTTCAGGCTCTTTACCGGAAAGCAACAAGGATGTGTGAGACACTCAATCTCACTCCTATTGCTTCTCCTCGTGTCCGTATCCCATCTCAACGCTTCACAGGTAGGGCTCCTGCACATATACAGGTGTCCTCTTTTGACTACTACAGTACTGAATTCTATAAAGATCTGGATGTTGCTGACATGCAGTTAGGAGAAAGATTTGAGCAGGAAGGAATGTAAATGTTAAAGCATCTGGAACAATCTCTCTTAATTGGGCAGATGCATGGTGTTGTCCAACAGTATCCGGAAATCAACCCAGAGATTCACCTGACACTGTTACTGTCCTTTAAGTGATGACCTCAGACGTCTGTGGTCTCTTTGATCAAGTTGAAGCAGTTGTCCAATTCCCCCTAGTTGTGCCTGTGTTATCAGCAGATCAGAAAGGAGTTTCAGCAGCCTCCGAAGGCTGAAAACATGGCAGCACAATGACCCAAAACTGCTTCAACAGTGTTACTGTGTGCCATGTACATAAAGACAAGCTGGACAGGGTTATCAGAAAAAACATTGCTGAACAGTGTCTCATGCAAGTAAAGTAGAAAGAGCGCTTTTGGTTCTATCAAATGCTTTGAAAGCTAAAGTGACGCAGCTGGTTATGTGTATATTGGTCAGTTTGTTTAATGTAACATTCGACTTTTTTTATGGAGTTGTAACCAATCATTCAAGTATCTTTTGTTGGCAAAGTTTTTTATGTAAATTAGTTCTATTAAAACCAGACATGTAATAACACACAGGCATTAAAAACAAATTCACAAATAAATAACCAAACCTTCTGCTCCCCACGTCCCTTGCAAATTGATGGAGAAATACTGGGTGTTGTATACATCTAACATTGGTGATTGTATATCTTGTCCTGCAAGAAGTGAAAATATGCAGGTGGCCTTGAGGATAGAAGAGGTGAAGTTTCAACGTCTCCCCCATGCCAGATAAGAGATAATTAATCCGTTGCGAGGTTCAGTGGCAGTTTGACATACAGTGGGAATAATCTTCATCGTGCTTCAATACTGAAGTATTTCTCTGTTCGGGGAGCTCTTCTCCCATAACTCTTTTGTGTGAGATTCTGTGCACTGCTGAATAAAGAGAGACTGACTTCAAGATCATTTTTACAGAAAAGGGCATAAAAATTGGTCCTTCGAGCCAGATCCCTCGTGCCATTCTCTTCCTTCTCTGGGACTTGGGAGTGCACAGCAGAATTAAAATCCTTATCTGTAAATTCAAAGTAAGGCATTCCAAGGTGGGAGGATGGACTGATTAAGAGGTAAGTAGTCTTAAGAAGTTTATCAGCAAAAAGGGTTTACTTGAGTTTTTCTCTCCTCAATAATAATAAGGTGATATAGAGAACCTAAGAGTGTGTGATGTAGCCCTGCATTAAGTGGTAGCGGTCAAAACCTGTGTGTGAAATGTGAGACCGAGGCATCAGATCTTGTGGTATTACTTACTGAATATAGTCGTAGGATTTTAACTTTTTCTTAGGTAAAAATACTCAAGACGGGAGAGAAAAAGATGTGAAGTAACCATGGGAACCAATCAGAGTAAAGGAAAACACCAGAAATCTGACCGGTGATCAGATTCATGTTTATGTTCAATTCCTCAGGTGTTCAACACCTTAAGAAATGGAGAAAGAAATGAATATTTGAAGGCAGATGATTGCTGCACACTGTTTTAAAATGGGAAAACAAGAATTTTTGAATGGTAATCGGGAAAAAAAAATGTTTCCCGATTACCATTCAGAAATTCAGAAATACGGAAAACAAAGAATAACAACCATTTTCCCATTTTTTGTTTTGATGGCATAACTCGGAAAAATTGGTTTTATGATTTTATTTGATGTGTGTATAAATGGACACCAGGAATGAAAAAAGTGTGAGGAAATTAGTTTCACAAATTTGCATTGCTTTTTTTGTTGTTGTTGTGAACCTGAAACTCTTCTCATGGTTTGGCAACCGCCATAAAACAGAAGAAGTTGAAGACGAAGAAATCAGGAGCATTGATTGGCAGTTGATTTGGAACTTATACGGGCTATGAAAATATGTCTTTTCATGAATACGCAGGTTTTATAGCAGAAAACAGACTAAATGGAACGTCTTTTGGTGATATTGCTGCTGCATTGTGTACTCACTTTGAACCGACACAGGGTTTTTCTGAAAGGAATGCGGAGGTGGTATGCTGAGCATGGGCTGGTCAGGGACTTCTGTTCTGATGGTCAATTTGAACTTGATTTCACTGAAGGTATTGCTAGTGTAGAGTTTTTTAATATTCCACCTTACATGATTGCCTCATATGTTAGACATAAATGAATACTACTCTTAAAGTAGATAAAAAAACTGATCATGCAAAGTCAGGCATTTGGGCAATGCAAGTTTTTGATTACCATAAACATGCTGGTTGTTTATCAACAAACAATATTTCAATATTTAAATAAATGTACGTCTTAATCCCGGAATGAGCTTCCTTCACAGGGTGGCTGGGCTCAGCCTTAGAGATAGGGTGAGGACCTTGGACATCCGGGAGAAGGTCAGAGTAGAGCCACTGCTCCTTCGCGTTGAGAGGAGCCAGTTGAGGAGGTTCGGGCATCTGGTCAGGATGCCTCATGTTCGTCTCCCTGGGGAGGTGTTTCGGGCATGCCCATCCGGGAGGAGACCCCGGGGAAGACCAAGGACACGCTGGAGAGATTATATCTCTCAGCTGGCTTGGGAACATCTTGGTGTCCCCCCGGAGAAGTTGGTGGAAGTGGCCGGGAAGAGGAACGTCTGGATCTCCCTGCTCAAACTGTTGCCCCCGTGACCTGGACCTGGATAAGCGGCAGAAAACGTACATCTTAATCACAATATTTATTTATATAGATCATTTTGGATAAACGCAATTATACGTATATATACCGTTAATGTAGTACTTTAAACTAAATATAAATTCCCCCCAGCCTGGATCCTCTTTTGGCCGTAAAACTGACGACTGGATATCTATCCGCAAAAAAGTGGTTAAAGCCTCTGAAGTGTGAACGGGCAAAGATTTGAGAAGTATTCATCAACCATGTCACATTGGAAGACAGCTGATCAGATCAAACAGCATTTTTTTGTCAGCATTTACATGGAACATTGCTGTGCTAAATCTAATCATACAAATTGAGGAATGTTGAGTTTTAGTAATAATTCAGTTTTTTTTTTGATGAGTGCCTGAAATCTGAACCCCATACACTGCAGAGTACATGGGTAACAAACAGCATAAAGAGCAAAATGAAAAACTTGTTATGTTTAGAGTGACCCATGTCATGGCTGTGTCAGCAAGAAGGTTGTCAGTCATTCCACCATGCCAATAAAGAACAACTGTTACATTCAGTTAACATGGACCCATAGTAGCAGAGCTGGACACAGGCAAACAGTTTAAAAAGGTTTAATGAACCCTGGAAGTTCAGAGATATACAAAAAAATCCAGCCCTTCACACACTCGGCGGAGGAAATGGGAGTCGGCTGACCACGGGGAGGCTGGCGAACAGCGAAGAGGTGGCAGCTTACACACTGGCGACAAAAACAAAGAAACACAGCGAAGCACATACGGGCAGAACTGGAATTATCTGGCAAAGTGGTGGACTGATGACCAGGGTTTTATGGAGTGGTTGATTACCAACAATGAGAACCAGGTGTGCCTCCACTGTAGACCAGGGAAGGTGGAAAAATTGGCCAGCCACGCCTCCTGCCACACATGCTGAAAAACATCACAAGAGGGAGGGGGGAAGTGGAAGGAGGACACAACAAGAAAACCCAAAACAAAAACTACAACAAACCCCAGACCCTGACAACAACATTGTCATTTATGAGGAAGTTTACAGGTAAACTAACTTTACTATTGCTAGTTCTAGTGATTCTCAAACCATTGCCAAGGAACTTTAGGTTGGAAGCCAAAGTTGGCTTGGACAGCCATACTTCAAAAGGTACATTATTGAAAAAGGTTGCAATGGATTTGTAATATAAATATAATTAATTCAGCAAAACACACTTGATTTTATTATTTTTAACTTGTAACAATCTTGTAAATGTTGAACCCCACCGTTAATTTAATTAATTTATTAATTTATTTTCCATTGCTATCATATCAGTGTATCACTTCCACAGTGTATCTCTGGCTTTGACTAATTCTAACTAATAATGTTTTTTAAAGTTTGTGTTTTATTTTTGTCCGTGAATTGTCCTCAGACATGCTGTACTTTCCTATGGACTGTGTACGTTTTATCTGGCATTTTTCATCCAAGAAAAGCTGTCAGAACACAGATACAGTACACCAATCAGAGGCAACCCTACATTGAGACACCTTCTACAAGGGTAAAATAACTGTTAAAAATTAATCCTGGTTTCTTACAGTCAAGCCATATTTCTAATGACACCCTCTTCAGTCCTGCTTAGAACCATGTCATAGAGAGAATGTGGTCAGAGGTGAAAGCCTGAGTCAACTACCCGTTGAAGACAGCTTTGTTACAGATGGTGGACCAGGAGAAGCTGAACATGGAGGACAACACATGAAAGTATTGTGTGTCAAACCTAACATGCAAAATGGCCAGGATTGGCATCACAAATGTTGTAGAGGTATGGAAAGCACACAGGATCCCAGGTATGATTCATTAATTTTGCAGACTGCATTACAAGCATTACTTGTTAATTAATCAGTTTAAATACATTTTTCTATTCTATTGTAGAGTTCAATATGAATTTGGATTGACAGTTTTAAAATCAAATTATAAAAATGCAAATCCAGTTCTGACTGAAATCTACAGTAGAAGGCCAGATTAAATTTGAAAAAAATATTAGTTATACCTGATTTGTTTGGATGTTGACAAGTTCTTGCTGTTTTAGCTGACTACCATAGAGTTGAAAGTAAAGGATATGTACTTGAAGTGCAGACTTCTCATGTTTAATTTGAGGGTATCTGCATATAGTCAATTTTGTAGAAATGACAACAATCTAAATGTATATGCAGCCACCCAATTTTAGGGGCAGCAATTGGACAAGATTATTAAAAATAAAAGTCAATTTTTTATTATTGGCTATAAATCTTTCATTTTAAATTAAAACTATATCGTTACCTCCAGTATGCTGTGATAGACAACTAAAATAATGCCAATACAAGTTGATATATTACGGAGGGTCAGTGCGGGAAACCCAGGTATTTGACCCAGAGTGGGTGGTGGCAATCACCAAAAATAAGGATGTGGTTGAAAACACCCAGCCTGGGGGGGTTATCCTCTGGCTAGGCATCATGTGAGTCGTTAAGGTCACATGAGCCCAGGTGTGAATCACTCGAGATTGTTTGCCCCTCACCCCTGGTTTCATGTGACACCTTGGGATCACATGGCCCCAGGTGTGTGTGATGGTTAAACCGCCTGGGGAGGGCTCCCAAGACAGCATTGTAGGTTGCAGACAAATGGTGTCTTAGTCCACCACCCCTGTTTAGAGAAGGTTTGTCCAAGTGGACATAGATGGCTTCTTTTACTCCTCTTTCAAACCATCTGTCTTCTGTCCAGAACGTGGACATTGGAGTCCTCAAAGGAGTGACCTTTCTCCTTAAGATGCAGATGTACAGCTGAGTCCTGTCCCAGTGAGATGGCTCTCCTGTGTTGTGCCATGCGTCTGTGGAAGGGCTGTTTGGTTTCACCTATATAAAGGTCAGAGCACTCCTCTGTGCATTGAACAGCATACACCACATTACTGAGCTTATGCCTGGGTGTTTTGTCCTTGGGGTGGACCAGTCTCTGTCTTAAGGTCTGGCACGGTTTGAAGTTAACTCGAATTTGGTGTTTTTTAAGAAGAGTCTTCTGAATTTTTCCAATAGACCTGCCACTTATGGGATGACCTGGTTTTCCTGCACTGACCCTCAGAATTGAAGAAGCCTTTCAACCAGTCCAGTTGCTTCCTACTAAACACTCCAAGATTAAGATGACCTGGATGACTGAAAACCTTCACGGACATATGCTAAACACAGTCCTCAAGGTAACTATAAAGTTAACTAAGGTTCTTTTCTTAAAGGTACATACTGTACCCTTTTTAACAACTCAAAATGGATTTCATTGAGCTTACCAAATGCAAAGGAAAGAAATATGCACATTTAATAATTGATAAATTCTCTAGTTTGACAGAAATATTTCCTTTAGGTCACCCTGATGCTGTGTCAGTAGCAAAAGCTTTATGTACAGAAATAATACCCAGATTTGGAATACCACAGAAAATTTATTGTGACAATGAATCCCATTCTGTAAATGAGATAATCACAAGAATGACAATCTTTAGGCATATCTGTAAAGTATCACTATGCATATCATTCACAATCAGCAGGATTTGTGGAAAGAGCAAATCAAACAATAAAGAGTAAACTCAGGAAAGCAATGGCTGAAACAAAAAAAAATGTGTTTATTGTTTACCCCTAGTCTTACAGAGTATGCATATAACGCCAAAATAAGGAAGGATTGTCACCTTTTGAAATATTTTATGGAAGATCTTATGAAATTCCAAATCTCAGAATTACACCTGCAACAGAAACAGAAGCCGCACTTGCTGATTACACGAGAAAAACTTTGATTCAATAAAATATTCGGGATAAAGTAATGCCACCCTATTTGTGTGAAGCTGTTTCAGAATCTGAGAGGAACCTGAAACCAGGTAACTTAATCCTCATTAAGGTGTTCAGAAGAAAGAAGTGGTCTGATCCACGATACACAGGACTGTACACAGTGCTTGCTGGCAACACCAACAGCTGCACGAGTGGACGGGAAACAAATGTGGATACATAAGAGCCATTGTAAAAAGGTGAATGTGCCTATTGGTGGTGAGTGGGACTAACAATGAACTGATCCAATCCTATTGCCTCAGTGGGGAACAGGCTACAAAAGGGGGGCTGTCACAATAGGCGATCTTGTCCGTGAAGGTTCTCGTCATCCAGGTCATCTTAATCTTGGAGTGCTTAGTAGGAAGCAACTGGACTTCTTATCTTGTTTGAAGATGTTTTGCCTCTCATCCAAAAGGCTTCTTCAGTTCTGAGGGTCAGTGCGAGTTTCCCGCGGGAAAAGGACCGTCAGACTGAAAGTTATTATGACAGTTTCTACATAGATGCAATTGGAGTGGTTTGAGGAGTTCCCAATGAGTATAAAGCTACAGATCAGATTGCAAAAGGATTTGAGAGCTTATTTATTTTTATTTCTTTGTGCTGTAAATAAAAATGTTGTTTGAAAAAAATAACATTTACTACTATGTTTGGAGATTTTTGTTGCACCTTTATTCCAAACCGCACAGCTCCTGATGGGTCGGTAACTCAAGCACCGGAGGGACTGCGAAACCTGAGGGAAGAACTACCTGAGAACTCTGGTGTGCACATGCCACACTGGGAGTTTCTGGATACTTGGTTCGGAAAGTGGAAAGGTATCATTGTCTTCATTCTAACACTGCGGTCAAGCCAGCCGTCATTTACGATTGCTTAGTCAAATCAGCCGCACTAAAATTTAGACTGCCACCGTATACTGATCTTTACGGTATATGCGAAGAGAAGGTTGATTACATCCGGTTTTCAAAATAAAGTGCATTCAGGCACTCCTATCTAATATCCTATGATAATTTTTGACGCGATATAAAGGCCATTTTAAGTACTTTTACTGTGTACTTTCTGAGTAATCCACTGCCAGCTTCCTCACACATGTAATGGAAAGGACTTTTTATCTTAATTGGAGGGGAATAAAACCTGATTTTTCTCTAAGTAGTTGATGAGCCTGATATTACTGTACTTAGTGCTTTATAAACTATGTTTACTACTATCGTGGCTCTGCAGCTTTTCATCAGCCCTTGAAAAAATTTGTTACAGTTGTTACAGTAGTTACAGTTACATCTAGTTGTGTTTTATGTAAAGTGTTATTATGATTTTGATCAAGTCTATAAAAAGTACTGATATCTGATTGCATCAGGTTGAGTCTATCTAACCCTGCAGCAATAACTTTAAAAGACAGAAAATCATGATTAAAAAAAGTACTCCGATGTTTTAACAAATAATAGAAAATAAAACCTAATGAATAAATAGAGGAAAATAATATGACATTTACCAGGGTAACCTGTAAAGTGTATTTCTGATAAAAACCTGGGCAGTGAATTACTTTAATGATACAGTTGAATATGCACTATGTCGCCGAAATAAGGCCAAAAACAGATATTTCAGCCCATGAACTAATTTATGCATGTAAAGTTAGAAATTACATTTTTTCACAGTGAAATAAGGTCAAAACAGCCCTTTTTAAGTTGCAAAAAAACCTGATCAGGCACTTACTTTAAAGATGCAATTCACTATGTTTCTGTATGAAAGTGTTCAAAATCCACATTCTCAAACCATAACTGGCACTACACTGGCGCCCCCCAGGGGTGTGTTCTTTCCCCGCTGCTCTTCTCCCTCTACACCAACGACTGCACCTCGGATGATCTGTCTCTGAAACTTCTAATGTTTCTGGGTACCCAACTCTCCTCTCCCCTCCGGGGTTAGGAGGGGGGTTCATTGGGGAGACATTGGACCCCCCTCAGATCTTGCTACATGGAGTTCAATTACTCCTGGACCAACAGAGTCCACCTGCGTCTGGATCACTAGACTTTCCTTACATCCAGATTTATAGAATCCACAGACTCTGGGACTCATGGATGTTTTATACATTCTAAGTGAACTGTTATTATCATGTTTTTGTGTTCTGTACAAGTGACATTTATTGCACGTCTGTCCATCCTAGGAAGAAGGATCCCTCCTCTCTGGTTCTTCCTGAGGTTCCTTTTTTCCCTGTTTAGAGTTTTTTAAGTTTTTCCTCAACCGGTTCAAGGGTCTAAGAGGAGAGGGTGTCACATCCCTACAGTTTGTCAAACTCCAGTGAGATAATATGCTATTTGTGATTTTGGTCTATACAAATGGAATTTAATTTGATTTAATTTGATTATATATGACTTGGCTGTGTCAGGGTCCGGTAGTATTAAGTGTCTCTCTGTTGGGCTCATTCTGTGTTTCCTGCTTAATTTTGAAGTTTTGGTTGTGTCTTAATTCCCATGTCATGTCAAGTCTTGTCCCTCAGGTGTGTGTGATTCTTTATCCTCCCTAATGTGTTTCAGCTGTGTCTAATTGTCTACCCCATCCCTTGTGTATTTAAACCCTGTGTCCCTTTCCTACTGTGCCACATTGTCTCAGAGAGCAGTCCAGTGTTAGTTTCCTCGTAAGTCACTCGTTTTTGATCCTGTTCATTCCTTGATTTCGGAATTTGCCTGTCTCCTTAAACTGTACCTCTATTTGATAATGTGATCTCCCGGTGTCGACCCATTTTCCAAGTAAATGGCTTTGATTAAGAACCTCCCTTTGTATCTCTGCATTTTGAAATGTCTAGAGTTTGTACCTGATAGGCTGAGACAGAATAATTCTCCAGAGTTTCTTTTTCTAATAGAGGGCTAACTCTGAGAGGGGAGGGACAGGTGTAGGACTTGGGCTGGAATCTGAGTGAAGACTCTGAAAGACCTGAAAAGTAAAGGGGATAATGAGTCACTGATTGTGTTGAAATGACCAGGCAGGTGTTGATGATGTTGAGAGTGTCAGATAACCAGGTGACGCATCACATGAATTGCAAGATGACATTGGCAGAGGAACGGCCTTGGTTGAACAAGAAAATTATAAGTCTGTGAACCAGGGGGGGCCAGTGATTGGCAAATGTCGCTCTGAGA
Source organism: Mola mola (assembly GCA_001698575.1). Taxonomy (NCBI): domain Eukaryota; kingdom Metazoa; phylum Chordata; class Actinopteri; order Tetraodontiformes; family Molidae; genus Mola; species Mola mola. The sequence continues at coordinate 5,312,795 of KV751347.1, forward strand.
ACATGAGAAACCCCCTCCCCTGAAAACGGATCACGCAGCAATGACCAGATTTCTTAAATCAGAGCAGCAGTCTTCATCTTATAACTGTTCATGCAGGGTTGGGGCGGATGAGGCAAAATCAATCAGCCTGAATGTGAAGGATCGCCCCTGTGTTAAGGTTGCCTTGTAGCAAGAGGAGCTGCTGTGTCTAAATGATGTAAATGACTTTCTCCTCTGGGAGTGATACTTTATATCCACGGTATCATGCATAATACCCCCCAAAAAACAAACAAACAAATGAATGGAAGCTATCCTTTCGAGTGTCTATTAACAAAAAAAGATCAATGAGGAGGTGAAGCCCAGTGAGACGTTTGACATTATTCAACATGATCCAGCACAGGGCCTCTGACACCGTGTTAAAAATGCACGGACTATTTCTGCAGCCAAAAGTGAGTCTAACCAAGTAAAATTTGGAGTCCCACTTAATGCCACAGAGATGAATGTATGGGAACATTTTAAAAGGATCTGTGATATCGGCTTTTGATTACCAGGCACCCTGACCTGTGAGTTTACTCAGTCTAAGTGCATTATCTACTTGCATAAGAAAAGAGAATAGGAAGGGAGGAATGACACTGTTGACGCTAACTATGAGACCTGAACGCGGAGCTGATAAATATAAAATTAACCTTTTTTCTTAAATGTTTTCTAGTGCCGACATAGTGAATGATGATCCTCATCATTAAAGTGTTTCTGCGTAAAAGTGTTCAAAATCACATTTTCAGACTGAAAAAAGAACAGAAACAGATGTTGAATTCTGCTCTACGACTAAAGTTAATGAGATAAGTGTAAAACAGCCCATTTCAGGCTGTAAAGTCCATTTTTGATCAAAACCCTGAGCAGAGATGTGTGTTTACCAGTCTGTCAGACTACAGAAATTTCCAGCAACAGACCTGTCCAGCCACTAGGGTAGGGTATCGAACAATGATGATTAGTAATGCTGATTCTATTTCCGATCCTGATTTTCAATTGCAGTTTTCAACGATTCTCAATTCTGATTTTTAGGGTCAAAACAATATTGTGTGCTTATTTCACACAGAGTGGCTCCTTTAATGAAAGGCTGGGAGTACAAGTGTAGTAAAACAAAGTGAGCCAGACAGAGTGAGGGAGCAGCAGCAGTTAGTGGCTAGTCAGCAGTCCAGCAGTGTTTTAAACGTTATTTCAGAAGCTTAATTGTCAATAAATGGAGCTCCAGTATCTCCAGACTGAGGTGGAGTCTGCCGTGCACAGTTTTACTGCTGCTGCTGTGAGACCTACTCCTGAAGAGCAGGAAAACATTAACACTGACGTTCAGTTTGCAGTCATTGTCACAATTTTACAAACACAACGAGGAGGTGCTGACTGATAGCTGAGCCAGGAGACCAATGGCAGAGACGAGCTGCCGGCACAACACATCAAACAATGTGCACTCATTGATGGTTTTAACGTTCACCTGGCTGAAGTTTTTGCTGTTTGAAGTGCACCCTCCACTGCATGAAATACACTTAAGACAGGTGTTGCACTGTGACGAGACCAACTCGACATCTCTTTAAGAAAATAAAGCCACACTTTTGAGCATCTGCGATCATGACAGCGTACAACTCTAACCTTACTTAGGGGTCTGATGTGCAACGTTTATTTAGAAATCGATCAAATATAGATTTCTTAATGATTCTGATGGAATCGAACCTTTGGAACCATGACAAAATTGGAACTGGTTTCGATCCCAAACCTTACCGGCAAAAGACTTTTCAAGCCTATCCATCAACGGAAATGTCAGTCTGTCCAGCCACAGTCCTATAAATCAACACAGTTGATGTTGATTTTTAGGGCTGTTATAGGCCACACGCCTGTGGCCTCGGACATGTCAGGCCACAAACCTGTCCAACCACAGACTTGTCCAGCAACATATCTTTCCAGCCACAATCCTGTCCATCAATAGAAATATCAGTCTGCCCAGCCCCAGTCCTTCAGGGACTCTGACCTACAGGTCTGTGGCAACAGACATGTCCCGTGACAAACCTCTCTGGCCATAGACCTGTCCAACCATGGACCTGTCAAGTAACAGACCTGTCAGTCCGTCCTGACCAAGACTCATCCAGCCATAGAACTGTCCGGCCATAGATCTGTCAGTCTGTCCAACCACAGACCGGTCAAGCCCCAAACCTGTCCAACCACAGACCTTACAGGCCACAGACATGTCCCATGACAATCCTTTCACCCACAAATCTCAATCTGTCATTCCACAGACCTGCCATGGACCAGCCATAGTTCTCTCTGGCAACAGACCTGTCATTTTTTACGGCCTGTCCTGCCATGGACTTGTCAGTTCGAAACACTTGTACAGCCATTCCGGTAAAAACCGGTCTTGCATCAAACCTGTTTGGGCACAGCCCCAACATGCTTTCCTGCTACAGACCTCTCCTGCCATGGACCTGTCAGTCCATAGACCTGTCCAGCAATAGTCTTGTCAGGCCACTTTCCTCTCCGGCCCCAGATTTTTCTGTCCATCCGCCACAGCTGTCAGGTCACAGAGCTATCATTCTGTCTGACTCCAGACCTGTCACACTGCTCGGCCTAAGATCTTTGAGGCCATAGATGTGTCTCAATTTCAGTCTGTATGGCCATAGATCTGTCCAGCCACAGACCCGTGAGCACCCATACAGAAAACTAATATATGATATACAGTATATGTCCCTATATCAAGAGTGATTGTGCCATATGTGTTACATATAGGACTATCATATACATTCATTCTCTGGATATATGAAGAAATAAGTTTATATCATATATGTAATACCCATAGTAAATTTTGAATATCTACATATATTCCAAATACCTATGATGAATTTTTAGATAAGTTATATGTTGTGACCCTATATGCTAATAAAATGTTTAATTCATATATGCAAGTGTATTAAATCAACATATATACATAATTATATACAGTATGTGTACATAGAATTTTTAGAATTTTTGTTAATTATAAACGTAAATATCTATTTAATTGATATTTTACATTAACAGTTTTTAAGCATATATTGTACACAGATTAGGCAACGTAGGCAAAGGGCGCCGTGGCCTCCAGGGGGCGCCACAAATCGGGAAAAAAATGCATCTTCCATATAATTATATTACAACTAGTTATATTACTATTAACTCTTGAAGTGGAAAAGCTAACATAGATTCAAATGTAAAGCAATGTCCAATTAATATTACTACAAATGACCCATTGCAGCCTGGCAGACATTCATGGCACTGAACTTGCAATGGAAATGTACAGTTTTCCACCTCTGCCATCTAAAAATATTCAGGCTCTGTTCAACATGGCTCTGTTGACTTTCCTGCATGAAAGGAAAACTGACAGAAATTTGTCCCAACATGTTGATTGCTCTAAGAATATTTGCAACTCTCCCTGTCACAGTGGCTGCTGCTGAAAGAAGCTTTTCCAAGCTTAAACTCATTAAAACTTACCTGAGGTCTACCATGATGCAAACTCGTCTCTGTGGACTTTCAAAAATAAGCATAAATCATTTGGTCTCCAGTGAGTGGTCATATGATGATGTCATAGATGACTTTGCTGGGAGAAAATCTAGAAGGTTGGGTGAGGTTGAGTAAGTAGTGGAATAGTTTATCACTAGTTTATCAATAGTTTATATCTTAAAATCACAAATTACAATTTATCAGTGGGCTTTTACAAAGTGTACAGATGTGACGAACAGGCTAATAGGTAGAAGCGTGGCTCCATGGGTCCTAGTACCAACAGATAAAAATGTTATTTCAAACAAAACTTTGGCTCATCGTTGCTGTCTTGGTTTGATAAACCACCCGCAAAAGGTGTAGAACACGAAATACACACCTCCCTATTGTCATATTAAAATGTTGAAAATGGACGTACTTGCCAGTCTAAAATTCCAGTGTGTCCCGCCATTTGCCATCTCCATCAACGCTGTCTTCATTCAATTTTGCTACCTTGACCGACGCACACACACACGCACTGACGCACACAATGTGTTTAATGTTGCTTAAGAGCGAATTTTGATCCAATAGGCCGTCTGCATCTGCATTATTCTTTCCAGGTCCGTATTTAATTGAGAAATCAAACTCTGACAGCTCACCAACCCACCTGTGACCTGTAGCATTAAGCTTAGCTGTTGAGAGGATATATGTCAAAGGGTTATTATCAGTATACACAACGAAGTGAGGGGCGTGATAAAAATAATCCGTAAAACGTTCACCAATCGCCCATTTCAGTGCTAAGAACTCTAACTTCCCTAAGTGCATATAGTACTTTTTTTCAGGTAGGATCAGTGTTCTGGAGCCATAACCAATTACAACCATTTTGTTGTTCTGTAAAGGACTGCTCCCAATCCTTCCTGGGAGGCGTCCGTATGGAGGATGAATGGTTGTGTGAGATCTGGGTATCCCAGGATGGGTGGCTCGATCAGTTTATCAACAAGAGAGTTTATTGTCTTTTGATGACTATCTGTCCAGTGTATGGGAGTGTTAGGTGGGCGGTTACCTTTATTTCTGGTGGTCCTGGCTTTTCCCTTCTTCCCATTCTCCAATGGATCTTTAGCTGGAGGTGCTGAGAGTAACTGGTAGAGAGGCTCAGCCACTCTAGAAAAGTTTGGGATATATGCCCAATAATATGACAAAAATCTCATCATTTTTCGCAACTCCCCCACAGTTGCAGGCGCTCTCTCTTTTAAGGCTTGCACTGGAGCTACTTCAGCTGGGTCCATAGTGTAGCCATCGCCAGACACTAACCTCCCCAGCAATCTCACCTTCTGCTTTAACACGTCACACTTTCGAGGGCTGAGTTTCACCCCGTGCTCCTGATACCTTTGTAACGCCATTCCCAGGTGATTGACATGGTCCTCAAAACTTGGGCTGTGGACTAGATTATCGTCCAGGTAAGGCTGACAGAGGACATCTCTCAAGCCGACCAAGCACTGTTCCATGTTCCTCTGGAACTCTACGGGAGCTGCACTTAAGCCGAATGGAATTCAAACCCATTGATACAGGCCCCAGGGTGTGATGAAAGTGGTCAGGGGCTGGATTTACTCATCCAGGAACCCCTGGTGATATGCCTTCCCCTGATCCAAGACGGAGAACCATGTGTTGCCGGTGAGAGCGTCAAGCATGTCTGGAATCCAAGGTATGGGGTGACGATCGGGGACGGATTTGTTGTTTAACTCCCTGTAGTCACAACATAGGCTTAAAGTCCCATCTTTCTTTCTCACACAACTGGTGATGCGTATGGTGAGCGTGATGGACTTATCGAGCCCCGATTTAACAGTACTCTAATGTACTCTGAATGTACTCTTTAACCTCCTGGTGGAGAGGTTTGGCGGCTGGAATGTATTGTCCTCTTTACTGGGGTTTTGTCATGCAGAGTGCTGTAGAGCTTGAAGGAAGGGATTGAGCCTATGTCGTCCTCATTGTAGGCAAAAGCATGACATTCCTCTCTCAGTAGTTGTTTAGCTGTCTCTCTTTGTTGATCATTCAAATGGCTGAGATCGACTGGGGGATCCCAAAGGCTGACTTTGGCTTGTCGCTGCTCATTTGACTTCTGATTGGTTCTGTGTTACTTTGTTTGCGATCTTCTTGTTTTCCTCTTTCTAAATGTATTTGTTCTGTACACACGCTATAGGCTGTTTTAACTGTGCACTGATTTAAGGTTACATTGTGCTTGTTTGTGTTAGCGATGGGGACTAGCACATACCTTGACCTATCATTGGCAACAGTAATAAGACCCTCCTATCACTACACCCTCTGGTAGCATAGGCTTCACTAGGAACTAAAAGAAGGTCCTGACCTTTGTACTGAGCCCCAGTGTTGGTTTTTACATACACTGTAGTGACCTGTTAAGCAGTTAGAGTGACACATCTTTTACCCATGTGTACCATGCCTACATCTTCATCACTATCTATCATGTGAATCAGCTGGAGCATTGATTTGCTGCGCTGAACGAGATTTCAAAGGCTTTACGCACTTTATGTATGGTCTCTGACATTGGACGCTTCCCAGCCCCATCCCGTCACCTCCTCTATCACATTGTAGCCAATTATGGGCTGACCTGCTACCTTTGAGTCACTAGGCACAAGAACAGGTACTAGCAATGGCTCTGAAACATCTGAGCCCTTCCCTAATCTAAATTCTACCTCCACCCAGCCCGAGAATGGAATTTCGGTTTGATTTGCAGCTAACTCGACCAGTGTCTGTGAGTCTAGCAGTTCAGTAAGAGGTCTCACTGTAGTGTGTGGTAAGTGCAACTGTCTCCATTCATCATTAATGATAGTCGCCTGAGCTCCTGAGTCCCATAATGCCTCTACTGAAACTGTATCTAGCCTACAATGCACAATGCATTTCTCAGCTTTACAAGCTTGGCTTTGCATCGTGGTGGAAGATAGTTGACTGATGTGATTTGAGGAGGTGGCCTGAGAGGGGGGACAGTTCTCTGCGTGGTGGGACTGGACATGGAGTTATGGGCTACCGAGACTCCCGGCTCAGCAGCCCTCTCTCGTTTCCCTGCTGCTCTCTGCTCCGCCTACAGCCTCTAGAGAGATGCCCCTCTTGCCCACACCTATAGCAGTATCTGCATGAATCACCTAACTGAGCTTTCTGGCAAGGTCTACAACCCCTGGGTCTGTTACGGTTTGGAGTGGTTGTTCTCTCTGTTTGTTTATATTTACTAGCTTCAACTGTTTCTATCATTAACATTTTCAGTTCTAGAACTTCAGCCTTTAGCCCCTCTATGAGCTGATATGAATCTGCCACTAGCTCTTTATTTCTCCCCCTGATTTTTCTTACTCTTTTTCTCTGTTTCCTGGTTGTTACCAGTGCCCTCTTTAGTTGCAGGTGGGTACTGGGAATACACCTCTGCCTGCACTTCACTGACTCTTGGGGGCCTATTCATGGTGGTTTCTCTCAGTTTTTGTTGTCTTTCCTGCTGTAGGTTGGCGGCCTCACTTATCTTTTCAATTAGCTCCTCATCTGTTACAGTAAGGCTACAAAGATAAGGCCTGAGTTGAAATTTAACTGCATCGCTATACAGCCCCGTCTCTACCGAGCGGAGGAATTTTCTCTGAATTAGCTCTGGGCTAAATTGCTCACCTTCATCCTCATCGCTAGACTTCCTCATAAGTTTCTCTTTCAGTTCAATCGCCCTGAATAAGAAATTCTGGGCTGACTCTTTTGGGTCTTGTGAAATGTTCATCAGGCGATGTAGCAGATCTGAGGAGGAGTCCACTTTATAGTGACCTTTGAGGATCGTCCTGAGTGCAGGGAGTGTCAGCCCTCTTTTCAGTTCAAGCATCTCCCTCAGGTGAAGGCCTGGACTCACCACACGGATGACTGCCTCAATAATTTCCTCTTCCCCATGTCCTTTACGCTGCTCCGACTCGATCTGGTTGATGAGGCTGGTATAGGACAGTTTCTCTCTCTGACCGGCTTCCCCAGTCTGACATATCAATTCAAACTCTCGCCTCAACGTCACCTCTGGTAGTGCGGTCAGTGCTGTGGTGGCAGTTGGCGTGACAGTTCCAGTGTCCCTTTCTGGTGTTTTTGTCTTTATTCTATCCCGTAACACCGCAATTTCCTCCTCCATCTGCCGTCATGCTTCATTTTGCTGCTGCTGCAACTTCTCGTACTGTGCTTTCAGATTTTCTAACTCACTTTCTTCCTTTGCTACTGTAGTGTTCTCGTGCAGTGTGTCGAATCTCTGACTAAACACCAAGTTAAATCGTTGCCAATTAAGACAGAGTCGTAGTAAGGTCAACCATTTACTGTCACACCTCTTCCTTGACATGCTGGTGAAAACTGAATAAACAATAAAAAATATTCAGTGTCTGTGTATTAAACAAAATATAATCTTGTACATTACTATAAACATGAATTTAAATCACTGTATGCACTTCAAGTAGAAGTCAAAATATCTATTAGCATGTTTTTTAGCTTGTAAATAAATGTACACAAACTCTCTCTTTTTAACCTCTTATCAAATGTATTTTTAACAAAGCATTACTATTTATATTTTTTAACATCCTTAACATTAAGCACATGACCTTACGGCATTGCTTCTATAATGCTTTTAGCGGATGGAGCGGATTATATTCAGATCATGCACATGTCTGCCTTGCTTTCTCTGAACCCAGGTAGAAAAGATAAACAGGAAGTACGCCCACAGGAAGCAAGTTAACAGGAAGTGATGTCATCAGTGACCAAGTATCAAAATAAAACATTTTAACATTAGCGGATATTAATACATCACTTTAACTAAGATAAGTCCCAAATAATTATTTAAAGGAGAAATCTGTGAAAAAATAAAAGAATGCCTTAGGAGGCAGCACACTCCCCGCCTGGCATGCATAAGGCCACTACAACTTGAGGGAGTCCGAACATCATGCTCCATATCAGTCTTTAGACAGAAACAGGACAACTTCTGCAGCTGGCCTTAGAAAGGTTTTTGCATTGTCTTGGTCGGTTGTTTTAACCTCGACCTTCCTTACATAACCATCCTTTCCAGGGAATGTGGTAGTGATCACAGCCATGGGCCAGCAGTTACGAGTGCTCTGCTTGTCCCTAAGGAGAACTAAATCTCCAACTTGAAGGTTTCTGCATGGTACTGTCCACTTTTGTCTTTGTTGCAGAGAAGGTAAATATTCCTGGCTCCAATGGGTCCAAAACTGGTTTGCAAGAGCTTGCACCTGTCGCCATTGTTTTGAGTAAAGGTCTTTGTCACTCAAGTCTCCAGGAAGAGGTGGAACTCCTGATTTCTGTGTGAGGAGCATTGACGGTGAGAGAATGAAAGGTTGTTGTAGGTCTGCAGACACAGGTAGGAGTGGACATGCGTTCATGATAGCTGTGACTTCCGCCATCAGTGTGCAAAGCACCTCGTGAGTTAGGCGAGTCTTTTGCTGCAAGAACATTGAATCAAGAATTCTTCTGGCAACACCAATCATGCGCTCCCATGAGCCTCCCATGTGGGAGGCATGTGGTGGGTTGAAGTTCCATACGCATCCCTGTTCACTGAGGTACCCCTGCACCATTTTGTCCATCCCTAGCTCCTTGCAAGATCCGATAAATTTGGTGCCACAATCAGAATGAAGCTGTTTTGCAGGGCCTCTGAGTGCGAAGGAGCGCCTGAGAGCGTTTACGCAGCTGGAAGCATCCATCGACTCAATCACTTTAATGTGGATAGCTACTGAACTTAAACAGCTGAACATGATGGCCCACCGCTTGCTCTCTGCTTGTCCTCCCCTGGTGCTTCTGGCTGTAATGGACCAAGGCCCAAAGACATCGAGCCCCACATATGTGAAAGGAGGGCAAATTTTGAGGCGTTCGGGTGGCAGGTTAGCCATATGTTGCTCTCCCAGCTTCCCCCGCAGCTTCCGGCAGGTTACGCATTTATGGAGGACTGAATTGATTAGTCTTTTTCCCCCCAAGATCCACAGTCCTGCTGCCCTAACTGCTCCCTCTGTCAGGTGGCGACCCTGGTGTTTCACCTGCTCATGGTGATGTTGTATGAGCAGTAGGGAAATGTGACTGTCCTTTGGCAGGATTATTGGGTTCTTTTCTGCAGGTGTAAGGTGGGAATGCTTTAGTCGGCCTCCGACGCAAACCAGTCCACCCTCCAAGGATGGACTGAGTTTCTGCAAGGGGCTGTTTTTGGGCACTACTTTGTAGGCTTGAAGGGCCAACAGTTCCATTGCAAAGGCTGCCTTTTGTGCTGCTTTCAGGATAACATCTATTGCTTGGTCCATTTCATCCATAGTGCGTAGTAAGTGACACTTACGCCATCCCCTGCATTTGCTGTTTTGGTTTGAAATTTTGTGGGACCTTGACATGTGGATAAGGAATCCTACTCCTCGAACTAGGGAGATGAAGGTGGAAAAGTGTTGAAAGCGGCCAGAGGTAAGTATGAGTTCCTTCAGGTAAGTAATGCAGGTTCGTACCTCTGGGCGGAGTTCTGAGTCATCGTCAGGTTCCATGAGCTCAAACCTCTTACCGGTACATGTTGTCTCTGCTGATGGATGACGCAGAAATGAGGGTCCAGTGAACCAAGAACTTTGTCCAAGTTGGGATGGATGTAAGGATCTTGACGCATAGTATGCTGGGTTTTCCTCTGTATGTACATAATGCCATTGTTCCGGTTTGGAGGATTGGCGGATACGTTGTACTCTATTGTGGACGTATGTGTAGAAACGTTTCGTTTCGTTACAGATGTACCCAAGGACCACTTTACTATCCGTATAGAATCTGATAGAATCCAACTTCAGATCTAACTCCTCTTGTATGAGATCCGCCATCTCCACCACAAGAACAGCAGCGCAGAGCTCGAGCCTCGGGATTGTAGGCTCAGATTGGGGTGCCAGTTTGGCCTTGCCCATAATGAATCCTACTTCAACTTTCCCTTCCTCCTGGACTGCTTTCAGATAACTCACGGCACCAATAGCCTTGGTTGAGGCATCTGAGAATACACACAATTCTGTGTGTACTGCTTTGCTGAGTGAGGTTGGTGTACATGTGCGTGGCACATGAAGCTGTTTTAGGTCTTGGAGAGAATCTCGCCAAGCTTCCCATTTCTTCAGCTTGTCTTCTGGGAGGGGTGCATCCCAGTCAGATGGTTCAGAGGTTAGCTTCCTGAGAAGGGGATCAAAAAAGCTGTTGACAGTAGAAAGGACTCCCCATCGGGTAAATGGTTGGACAGCGGTAGATGTCACGTAGGTGAAGGTGTCTGACGTGATGTCCCAGTGTAAACCTAAGCTCTGTTGTGTGGGTGCTGTTTCTCCATCGAAATCTAGGTCCTTGATGACTGGTACACAATCTTCTGATGGGAAGGCCTCAGTGACTGCTTGACAGTTCGACACAAACTTGTGCAAGCGAAGGTTGGACTCGGCGAGTGAGGCTTATGTACATTCGAGTAGGTCGATCGCCTCTGCTTCCGATGGTAAAGACACCAAGCCGTCATCTACATAAAAGTGTCTTTTGACAAATTTTATGGTGTCGGCACCATGCTTCTGGGCTCCTTCTTCAATAGCTCTTCGCAGCCCATAGATGGCTACAAGCAGGAGATAGCTCATTGCCAAAAATGTGAACCTTCACCCGATATTCGATAACATTGCCTAAGTTGGAGCCTTTTGATTAACCTTAATAACAGCTGTGCATATCATCCTGCAAATGGCAGGTAGAGTGGTACAAAGCTTGGTAAATGCTGTGAAAAGACAGGTCTGCCATGGACAAAGGACCTGCCAGTAGTCTTAATGTAAATGACGATGAGACAGTAATCCTGCACTAAACTTAGTCCATTTGAGATACTGTTTGGCAGAATCCCATGCTTAGGAGTAGAACAGAAACCAAGACCACTGCCCTCAACAGACCTTTGCAAGGATGAAATGTTAAAGTACTACACAAGCTTGTCCTCTGTTTTGTCTCAAATCTCTAAGCAGGTGAAAAAATGGAAGCTGCCTCTACACCACTACATGACACTAACCTAGGCAATTCTGTGGTAGAGCGAAACATTGGAAATCTGGTTGCTGAAACAATCTTTATTAGTTGCTACTAACAACACACACAGCTGTAAAGGTTGCAGAGAAGGCAATGTGGGTGTACGCAAGCCACTGTAGGAAAGTCCCACCTTCAACTGAAAGATGACAAGAGCAGATGGTGAAGTGAAGTACTCTCACTTCTGTCCTGTTGCTTCAACTGTAAAGCAGGAGTGCAGATACAACCGAGGTTGCTCACATTCTGATCTCCAGCAGTTTAACAACTCTAGGGCAATAGGCAGTAAGGTGGGGTGCACTGATTCAACTGTATAAAACATGGAAAAATGAAAATATCCCTGGCATCCATTTTGACATATAAGCTTTTGTGGCCTGAGAGGCGCAACCTGTATACTTATCTTAATTATTCTGATTATTGCAATCCCAACTCTATGGTGTGAAACTCAGGTATGAAAAAAGATGATGTCACTCAACAATACTGCTTCATTTCTTAACTCGTCAGTATCCCATAAGCCTGTTAAGTCTCAACTCACCAGACAGCTGCCAATGACTGAAATATACTTAGGTCAATTAGATAATATTCGGTATGAATAAGTGAAGTTTCCTGTTGAATCAACCTTGGGAGAAAATTGTATATTTCTGTGTTTATTGTCAGCCATTTCATGCTACCACAATCATGTACCCTCTTAGGTTCCATTCATCCTCTTCTATGGCGGGGTTACTCAATATCACTTCTAAATTTCATACTCATGGTAGTCTTAAGTGCTTCAGTTGAAGGCAACTGGACTTCTTTTAAACCAAAAAATTGTCCAGATAACTTCAACTAAAGCCCTTAGGACTACCTCAACCTGGATGAAAGAGAACCTACACAAACATACTAATGGTAAGACTAGTGTTCAACACTGTGTATTCACTATACTGAACCCTGTGATTTTGTCTCTTAAGTTGTCCACTTGCCCTACATGTTTAGCAAATTGTTGTCATTATCTTAGTTCTGGAGTATGGAATCAGTCAGCCTGTTATCATTTACAGTCCTTGTGTAGTGACATTACATATAAATAGAATTCCCCCTAATTATTTAGTTGACCCCTGAGTAAAACATAAGTGTTTTCAGCAAAATCATGTGCAGGAATTTGTGGGCAAGTTTAGTGACGCCTCTAATTTCACTGCAACATGTGCTCATCTGTAGGTGGAGATATTTTTCTGTTCAGTTCTGTAGATAAGAATGGTATGTTACATAGCTGCATAGCTAACCCCAAACAGGATAGCAAGAACCAGCTGCATTTGTCATCTCCAGCTTCCTTTTTTCCACCCCAAACTGTCAGCTGCAGGCGTCTTTTGGCATAGTGGGGGCCTTTCATGATGTGTTGCCCTTTATTTGGATGGGCAGATGTGTGGCTATTATGTTTGTAATGCCTCTCTCCATGATCGAACTACAGGAATCTTCTTCTTTACACACTGAAAGTTGGTTGCAGCCCTCAGCATCACAGGTAGTTTTGACATTTGAGTTTATTTTGATTTTACTGGTTGGCCATGTGGGGTCCCAGATGAACACAACGCTAGAAATCAAATTGCGGTGGGATTTTAGTCCTTTCTCTGTGGCGGTGTACAATAAATAAGAATGTTGATTTGTTAAATTACATTTATTAATTAATTATACTCAGTGCAATTTAGGGGATATCCAAACAACTTGCTGCAACCACATTGATGTGGGAGAAACTGCATGACTATCAATATGATTTAGGCGAAGAAGGGTGGGGTCCTGATGTCTGGGGACTCTCATTGTACTTTTATTCCCAATAACACAGCTCCACATGGATCCATAACACAGGGTGTAGTGGGCCTTAGATTCCTACATGATGAATTAGCGGAAATCTCCAGGTTTGACAATAGTCTGTTTGGTTGGTTTAATTCTGTTTTCGATAAATGGAAAGCTCTAGTAATGTTTGTCTTGACCTGAATCTCCATTGCTATTATCCTCGTAACTGTGTGCAGATACTATATTGTGCCTTGCATAAGGGGCCTAGTTCTGAGGGCCATTGACAAAGCTGTTTCTCACCACCTGCTGAAACAAACCTCTAAAACTTAGGCCCTACTCTCCATAGACTCACCCCCTGATTTATTCTCTATCCCGCCTTGACTCTGATGGTGATGAATCTGTTGTATAGAATATTTTGTTGTGCTTCTTGTCTGTATTACACTTCTGATGTTTTGGTTTGAATTTTAGTGAATCTCCAGTCCTGATGTTTTGTAATATGAACCAACTATGTTTATCTGCTGTTATGATCAAATGATGAATAAAAGGGAGGAGTGTAATGGAAAATTCCAGTATATTCTTTTGTGGCTCGTACTTATAATACATATCATTGTAGGTATAATCTCTAACAGACTGAACATGCCCTTGGATGCCTTAGATGATTGTCTGTGTGTTGCCGGTGGCAGAAATGCACGATTTAGCCATTGTGCATTGCCCTGTCTGAGAATTAACATGCCTGGATACTCTCATCCCGCTGCTCAACTGTAAATGTGCAGTGTTTTTTTTACACTTTGTCTCACTCTGTCAGACAGCTTTGCACTCGGTAGGATTGTGACCATTCTTGCTAGAAATAAATTCATCATGTTAAGTGTCTTTGTCTCTGTTTTTATTCCAGTTGCTCACCACGTTGAATTAGCCCATCAAAACTTTCTCGTATTTGTTGTGCCCTGTGCCCCAACAAAACCAGGAGACATCCTTGTTAATTGAGTCATCACACTGATGCATGAAGATCGGTCGGAGCCCCTGAAGAAACCAATCCAATTGAATTGCAACTCCATGGTTGCAATTTATTGATGATGTATTGCAGTGGAAGATTTCAAGATAAAGCAGGGCTCCTGTAAGATATAGAAGAAGCCAGAAAAGGTTATCAGGCCAAACGCCACTGATACTGACCTCAAAGACAGGCTCTGAAACCTGGGTTTGGGTGACCTTGACATTGATGCATGCCATCCCAGCCACCGATCTAAGAGAAATCTTGTTTTCAATTCGGCACGCTGTACAGGAGAGAGCCCCCTGCTCATTACTTACACACATGGAGGGCAAGGGGATCATCTGCAAATCCATTAGTAAAAGTGCATCTCTACTTCCATCTCTGAAGGCTGGTCAGAAGAGGGAGGGACAGTCTGGCTAGACTGGAAGGGGTGCTGGCATAGTCCATTCATTCATTAATTTTCTACCGCTTATCCTGTTAGGGGTCACGGGGGGTGGGCTGGAGCCTATCTCAGCATCTTCGGGGGAAGGTTGGGTACACCCTGAACAAGTCGCCAGTTCATCGCAGGGCTGACATATATACCTGTAGTACCCGGAAAGAACCCACGCAGGCACAGGGAGAACATGCAAACTCTACACAGAAACGCCCAGACCCAGGAATCGAGCCCAGGACCTTCTTGCTGTGAGGCGACAGCGCTGACCACTGCACCACTGTGCGTCCAAAGCCTCACCAAAGATATCACTAGGGCTCTGGGGTATAGTCATGCTGTGGAGCATTTGGTGTTTGGGGTTGCCCAAGTGGCCTTGGCCTCACTCTTCATTCTTACTGCTTGGCTGACTGTCCCTACTGTCCCTATATTTTAAGCACACATTAGACACTCAGGCCTTGGGGGTGGGGGGTCTGGGCACATGGAGGAACTCAACTGTCTACCTGCTGCGGGGTGTTTGCACCTGACAGTACCGCCACCCACTTGTAATTGCACCTGAGCTCAGTACACACCTCATATCCACCTCACCATAATCTACACTCAACTACACAAATCCAACACAATACAACATCTTATACATGGGGGGATGAGGATGGATGGGGTGGATCCATACACCCTTGTTGGCGACTGGGGGAATCCATGAGTGTTGAGCATTGGACGTGTCGGAGCATTGCCTTACTAGCGGGGCCATTGTGTGTTTCTGCACAATCCTTGTGGATCAGAGTGTGTGTCAGAGTGGGGCTGTGGGCTGTGTTTGGCCCTGACCTTGGCTACCTGAGGATGAGATCTGCTCAACCCCACCATTCTTCACCTCTGCTCAGGTGTAGGGCAGAGCTGTTCAGGTCTGGCTGGGTGTAGAGTCTGTGTTTTCCTTTCCTGCCTGTGCCTCCTTGGGCAGTTGGGTCCCTGCATCACCTGTGGGGTGGGGTGTGTGGTCAGCCCCGTGGGGCTTTGGCTCTTTAGGGGGGGTGCCTCCGGTCCTCCGAGGTCCTCGCCCCTCTGTGATCACTCTTGAGGTATGTGGCCCCAACCCCCTAACCCTATGAACACACCAAATTAACTCTGGATTGATTAAAAAATTTACACTCACTTACACAGAATAGTATAATTTAAACTTAACACTACAGGCTAAATACTGTAACTCTACAGTCTCAATATTATTCTGAGTAGTATTTATGATGAACTCTTCTCTGATGACAAAGTTACTCTAATTGTGTTAATTTGCAATACTAATTAATACCACCTTGTGTTACTGACTTAACATCGGAAGGTCTAATAACTCCTGTACATTTCATTATTAAACTATTGTGTTAATAATAAAAGTGCTATTTTTTCTCTTTCATTATTTCTAGTGTCTTCACAAGGCAACAAAACTAATCTACAAAAATATAGTGTTTGGGTGCAGGGCACAACAAATTAATTAATTCTGGCTATCAATTAGAATCAATAATTTAAAAAAAGTTGTTAATTACATTAAGTTAAAGCATTTAATTCACATTAGATCACCTTGGGGTGTCCTGAAAGAACGGAAACGATAGTTCAATTAATCAGTCTCATAAAATTCACTAATCTGTGAATTTGGAATTATGATTAAAAATTAACTTAATAATTACAACCAAAATTACCTCATTAACAAATAGTCGAGGGCTTTGCAGCTCATGAGAGTGTAAAGGTTAGCAAAATTCACTCTTGTGCAAAATTAAACACACAGCATGTTTATCCAAAAGTACTTATTCAACAGTGAACAAGAAACACAGAATAACTAATCTGCTAACCAGTATATATATTTATATACAGGTGTTTGTGTGAGAGAGAATCACAGTGGCAGCTGAGGCCAATGGACATAAAAGAAAGGCAAAATTGCCAACAGCTGCATGAGTGTCTGACCACGTATTTCTTTGTTAAAGGGGCTCAGACCATTTCCTGGTAGATAAGATGCATGTGTTAAAACAGTGTTGTGTGTGTGAAAGGATGCGGTGCCAGGTTAGAAAGAGGATGTTTAGTTGCATGCAAGACCCTGAGCCTGTATGAAGCTAACGGACTAAATTTAAAAGTGTGGCTAGTCCACCTATCAATAATCTGACTACAGTCACAACAACACATTACAACAGTGCAACATTCAATTACTGTCAATAAATGGAACAAGTAGCTCTTCTGTGTTTATCAGAGCTATGCTGTACTAGGCCTAGGCCAACGTTACCAGTTGATGGTAACAATGGGAATGCTCTCATATCTGTTCACAAAAAGATTATTATATAAAATGAAAAGACTTAAAATAACTTTTTGTTGTATTTCAACTACATTTTTTGGAATGTGTAGAAATTTGAAATAGTTGAATAATGTTGAAATATGTGTATGAAAAATTGTAGTCATTTCAGAAAAATCTGTTACAAAAAGCTGAGGACTTAAAATTTCCCAGTTTTTTCCAAGTATTAAAGTGAACAGAATTCTATTAATTTATGGAGTGTCATCCTTGAGTGTCATTTGAGTGTCTTACCTGTGATCAAATACTATCAGATTTGGCTCTGTTACTCAAACAAATTTTCAGACATCACCCAGTTTTACTTAAAGCAGCATGCTACCTACAGGGTATCAGTGCAAAAATGTTATATAAATATGATAAATAAGCAGCGCAAA
>KV751347.1:5330312-5342457 GCA_001698575.1 Mola mola
GACACAAAGCTTGGAGTTCATATAAGGAACATCCAGTACAAAGGGCATTGACTGTTTACCTTGCTATGTTTTGTTCTTGACTTCTTTGGTTCACATTCCAAACTGGCGATATAATCCTGCTGTGAAATGTTTGCCTTTCTTCAGACATTGTCCTTGAGCAAGACTCTGAACCCTAAAATGCTGTGCCATCAGTGTATAAATGTGTGTGTGTGAATGGTTGAATGTGAAACCTGTAGTGCAAAAAGCGCTTTGAGTGGTTAAAAATGACTAGAAAATCTCTCTGTATAAATACAGAACATTTACCATTTACCAACATAAGTTGCACTCAACAAAGTTTCTTCTTTGCCAGGGTTCACATCCTAACAGCATGCAATAAAATACACTCTGCAAATGTGAAACTGTGTGATTAATATATTAATGCAGAACCTAAGGTATGCATGAATGCCAGATTGATCCTACCGATATGGAAATTTAATATATAACCTATATTTCCTTATATCAAGAGTGATATTGCCATATATGTTACATTAATATCATATTTATTCATTTATATCATATTCATTCATAAATACAAGCTTAATAAAACAACATTCATATAAAATGATACCTAATTATGTAGATAGATTTTTCCTTTTAATTTTAAATAACATTAATATTTATTGATGGATTTTCAAATTATAGTGTATGAAGCTAATATGGTAGCGTGGTGAAGTGATGTAGCATCACCACATAGCATTGCTCCGTTACAATAATACCAATAAGGTCCTGAGTTCGAATCCTTGCTTGGTCAAAAAAAAAAAGAAAAAAAGTCAGGGCCATGTGGAGGGTGGGGTATACTTTTCATATATGTGAAAATATATGCTTTAGACATATATAGTTATATAGAATAGACATATATGTCAAATTATGTAATTGTTCCACTTTACAACAGGTTTCATATATACTTTTTATATATGTACATCTATGACATTTGAATATGGGAACAAAAATTTGTTCATTTAAACAATTATTGCTAATCAAGTGCCAACCTCAACTTAAAGCTACCTGATATAGTATAATGTTGCACATGATCATTTTGTTAGTCCTGCAAGTACTACCTCTGTGAATAATTGTCTTTCAGTCTCAGTTTTTTCTTACAATTTCCCAAATCACTTTCAACAAGCAACAGAAAGCCAGACACCAGCTCCTGGCACTGCTCCTGAGGAATCTTAAGCCATTGCTGATGGGCAATTGCCTCATTCACTAATTGGGAGCCAAGCACCAGCCACTGGTTGACAGAGCAGTCACCTGGTACTGTAAAACCAAGACCTACCTGTGGTCTGCCTGGACTGACTACAAGAGAGCCTACAACTAAAAGCCACACACAGATAACTGAATTCTTGGAGCTGTACAACATCAACACGACACAAGGAGCCTTAATCAAGAACTAAGTGGAACTGTGGACGACAACTCTAAAGTCTAATTTAAAGCCAATCACCTAGGTTATACCAAGGAGATGCCCTTTCCACCCTGTTGTTCTGCATACAGCTGATCCCCTCAGTCAGATTACAAAGAGGGGCTTCAGATACTAATTCCGAAATGGAACAACCATCAACCAACTCTTCTACATGGGTAACATCAAGCTGCACGTAAAGAATGAGCGATATTGACTCACTAATCCACATCCACAGGATATAGAGCAATGACATCAGAACATCATTCAGGCAAAATAAGTGTAGCTGGATGATATAAAAGAAAGGCAAGATGATCACAATTTAAGGAGTTGTTCAGGCTAGTTACACATAGCTTGGGATCCCACAGGCAAATGGGAAAGAAGCCAGCCACAGTCATCTATGCTGAGTAAGGTAGGTCCTGAAAAGTCAGCTGAATGAACATAACAAGATCTAAGCCATCAACAAATATGCCCTGTCTGTCATCAGATATCCTGTTTGTATCTTGGCCAATGGAGGAAATAGAAGTCACAGATATGAAAACAAAGAAGCTCCTCACCGTGCATGGAGGGTTTCTCCCAGAGTCCAGCACCCCGTGACTGTAAACTAAGCAGATAGAAGGAGAACAAGGATTAGTGAGTGTCAGAACCATTATCCAAGATAGAACAACAAAGATCCAGAAATACATCAGAAATATAGGCCCCAATGAGAAACTGCTAAGTGCCTCAGGCAGGAGAAGCCCAGCTCGGAGAAGGAGGAGGAAAAGGGGCGTCATGGTGGGACAAGCCCCTGCATGGTATGTACCACTGAGAAATACACACACCAGACAGGGCCCAAGGTGTAGTCTGTGCAAACATGCCGCTGAGACAGTGCAGCTCATATTTGCAGGATGCTAGATGCAGGCAGGTATGGCATACTTGGAGCTTCATAATTAAGTGGCTGAAGTAGTACACTGGAACAGTTGCGTCGAGTATGGGCTGGAGATCCTAGGATCAAAGTGGACAACACCTCCAAAGGTGATTGAGAACGACCGAGCTAAGATCCTGTGGGTCTTTCAGATCCAGACCGAAAAGATAGAATCAACTATTGTGGTGTATTATGTTGTGGTGGTCGACCAAGAGAAGAAAGCAGTAGTGGTAAATGTAGCATTCCCAAGTTATAGCAACATCAGGAAGAAAGAACATGAGAACTTTGAAAAATACCAAGGGCTGAAAGAGAAGCTAGAAAGGATGTGGAGGGTAAATTATCAAGTAATATAGTTTACAATCAGCTCTCGGGACACAGATCCTACTATAGAGTCACTTTCAGATTTCCCCCAAAATATTCGTCCATTGTAGGCAATGTGTCACAAAGCTATATTTAGCTTTAAATTAAATTAAGATATTTTAGTTTGTCTTATTTCACAGTTCTAATTTTATGATTTTTTTCCATTTTGGTTTTAAGCACACTAAAGGACTCATTCAGAATGTGTCACATGATTTCTCTGCTTTCTTACTTTATAAATCAGACAGTAGGGAGATTTGTGCCAGTATGTTCATAAAAACAAACAGACTTGACTAAACAATTAGCTATCTCCATAGATTTTCTTGAAGTTCATTTCTGCAGTTTCAATAATAAATTTGAACATTTTTTTGGTCATTTAGCATTCTCATTGCATTTTCACTAGTAAAGGCCTGTTTCTAGTTATAGCATCAATGAGAAGTTACCAGGTATATGAGGGAAACTACAAATGATTTTGAATAGGGTCTTTCGTTTGTTATACTATCATTAGGATTAATGGATGCTGTAGTTTATGTGCTCATTTAATTTCATTTTGATTCTTGTCCTCCACCGTGGTGTTCCATTTCCTCTGACACCAAACCTACTACTGATATGTATTGTATTTTTCAGGCCAGGCCTAATTTACTTCCCATGTTTGATCAGCAAGTCATTATTAGCAAGATAACTTTCATCTATTCATTGATCACTTTTCACTCATTCCAGCTACAATTGAGTAAGAGGCAGTGTACACCCTGAATAGGTTGCCAGTTCATTACAGCACTTACGTCTTTATTATGGTAGGTAAGGATGGTTTATTTAAATAGCACATTTAATCAACAAGGCAATTCAAAGTGCTTATATAAGTCATTTAAAGATTAAAAAAATATGAATTGAAAATAAAAGATATAAGAAATAAAAGAGTAAAAGTTACAGTTGCAATGTAAGATCTGCAAAATTAAATTAAATAACCCCAGATATGTGGGATATAAAAAGTGAATATTTTGTGTTGACTCTGGAACAAAAAGTAGGCCTGTCCCAAGCGACCTGATGTGTTTGAATGGTTCATAATGGAGCAGCAGATCAGAAATATATTTTGGGCCTGAATCATTTAGTGCTTTGTGAAATGACAGCATTATTTTGAAGTTTGTTCTTTGACAGAGTGGAAGCCAGTGTAAAGATCTGAGAACTGTACTGATATAATCCACTCTCCTGGTCTTAGTGAGGACTCAAGCAGCAGTGTTCTGAATCAACTGCAGCTAATGAATGTATTTTTGAGGCACAGCACAATAGTCGAACCGACTGAATATAAATGCATGGGCAAGTTGGAAAAACCCTGCTGACGCATCAGATCTGTAATCCTTGAAATGTTCTTAAGGTGATAGCAAGCTGTCTTTATGACAGTCTTAATGTTTTGTTAAGCATTAGTTCTGAGTCCATGACTACAACCAGATTCCTGGCTTGATCTGCTGTCTAACTGGTACAGTAAAGCCTTCCTTGTCTCCAAGCACAATGACTTCAGTTTTATCTTTGTTTATTCTAGTTGTTAATTCTGGCAAGCATGGGATTATAGTCACCTGGTGATAGGGTTATGTCAAATAAAGCCAATTTTGTTTGTATTATTTCAAATCCATTCAAGTCCATTATCACAAAAAGCAGGTCTCCAATTGTGAGCAAGCACGTTTTGTTTGAGAGTATATACTAACTTATGTTTATGAGGGCAATGCATAATCATCATTAGATTTAGAAAATATGTAATAAAAGTATGAAAGCAAATATGTTATGAAATTACCATATATACTATAAGAAACATGCACAAGTTAATTTAATCATTTATCATTATTTCTGTTAATTTTTTATCATATATTTTCAGAATCAGAATCAGATTTTATTGCCAGGTATGTGTAAACATACTAGGGATTTAACTCTGGTGTTTTTGTCTTGGACACGTGAAGGAAAGACAAGGAAAATATATATAAATATATATACATATATACATTGACATTCAACAGTGGAATATTGTACAATAGTGCAGTAATGTGCAAATGTGCAAATGTTCATGAGGTTGACAGCTGGCTTATGGGGAGATCTGGGACACAGCTTGGGCGAAGAAACTGTTTTTGAATCTGGTGGTTTTGGCGAACAGAGCTCTATAGCGCCTACCAGAGGGAAGCAGTCTGAACAGTTTGTGTCCGGGGTGTGAGGGGTCTGCAGCTATGGTACCCTCCCAGTTCCTGACTCTGGACCTGTAAAGGTCCTGGATGTAGGGCAGGTCGGCCCCAGTGATCTTCTCTGCAGACCTTGTAGTCCGTTGCAGTCTGTTCCTGTCCTGTTTGGTGCGATCCAAACATGGAAGTGCAGAGAACAGACTGGATGATGGCGGTATAGAAGATGACCAGCTCCCGAGGCACGTTGAACTTCCTCAGCTGACGCAGAAAGTACAACTTCTGCTGGGCCTTCTTCCTGACAGAGTCTATGTGGGAGGTCCACTTCAGGTCCCGGGAGATTGTGGATAGTGGCCTGTAGGCAGAGGCCGATGAGTGTTGTGTCATCTGCAAACTTTAGAAGTTTCACAGACGGGTGATCCGAGGTGCAGTCGTTGGTGTAGAGGAAGAAGAGCAGCGGGGAAAGAACACACCCCTGGGGGGCGCCAATGCTGATGGTACGGATGTTGGAGAAGATGCTCCCCAGCCTCACCTGCTGTCTCCTGTCGGTGAGGAAGTTGTAAATCCACTGACAGGTCGAGGCCAGCACGGTTAGCTGGGAGAGTCTATCTTTCAGGATTCCCGGGATGATGGTGTTGAACGCCGAGCTGAAGTCCACAAACAGTATCCATGCGTATGTCCCTGGGGAGTCGAGGTGTTGGAGGATGAAATGCAGTCCCATGTTGACTACATCATCCACTGACCTGTTTGCCCGGTAGGCAAACTGCAGGGGGTCCAGCAGGGGTCTTGTGATGTCCTTCAGGTGATTCAGCACCAGTGTCTCGAAGGATTTCATGACTACAGAGGTCAGGGCGACGGGCCTGTAGTCATTCAACCTTGTGATGGTGGGTTTCTTGTGGACTGAGATGATGGTGAAGCGTTTGAGGCAGGAGGGAACCTCACACAGCTCCAGAGATCTGTTGAAGATCTGCGTGAAGATCGTGCCAGCTGGTCAGCGCAGGTTCTCAGGCAGGAAGGGGACACACTGTCAGGTCCTGGAGCCTTCCTGATCTTCTGCCACTGAAAGAGCTGGCACACATTCTCTTCACAGATCTTCAGTGCAGGCAGGGGGTCTGAGTGGAGGGGGGAGGGAGGGGCAGGAGACTCAGGTACAGCACAGCCATTGGGTGTTGTGAATGGGGTGTGTGATGGGTGTGAAAACCGGCAGTAGAAGCTGTTCAGTTCCTCTGCCAGTTGTTTGTTCCCCACAGGGTGGGGGGATGGGCTTCTGTGGCACATTGGTCAAGAAAGAAGATAAGTTTGCATGTTTTGATAAAAGTTAAGAATGTTCATGCTTTGCTATGTTTTTTTTTTTTGTGTCAAACTGTTCATTAATGTGATTTCACCAGTGTCGGAAATAGGGTGCTGTTTCACGAGTTCACCAGTAGGTGGCAACAGCGCTAAGCAG
This sequence comes from Mola mola, assembly GCA_001698575.1. Lineage (NCBI taxonomy): Eukaryota > Metazoa > Chordata > Actinopteri > Tetraodontiformes > Molidae > Mola > Mola mola. The sequence continues at coordinate 5,336,612 of KV751347.1, forward strand.
ACCGTAATCGCGCAGGGAGACCTGACGTGACTTCTCGCGTGAGAAATTGAGATTCTCTGTGCACCGAGACGCTGTGTAGCGACATTTCCTTATGAATGTCTAAAAGTGATTGTTTTATCAAAAACATCTTTATGTCTGAGCAAACTGCTTTTCGTTTGTGAACCTCACTCCATTCTTGTCTGGGATGTTGAGACTCCCTTGACGTGGCTTTGTTGACACAGTCATAATGTTCTTTTTCGCCTCAGCAAATCACATTACTGTTTATTCAAAGGTGTGATTTGATGTGTATGTGGCACATTGGTCAAGAAAGAAGATGAGTTTGCATGTTTTGATAAAAGTTAAGAATGTTCATGCTTTGCTATGTTTTTTCTTTTTTTTTTTGGTGTCAAACTGTCCATTAACGTGATTTCACCAGTGTCGGAAATAGGTTGCTGTTTCACTTGTCCACCAGTAGGTGGCAACAGCGCTAAGCAGACGGTAATCGCGCAGGGAGACCTGACGTGACTTCTCGCGTGAGAAATTGAGATTCTCTGTGCACCGAGACGCTGTGTAGCGACGATTCCTTATGAATGTCTTTTTGTTATATTTCCAGTTCCAGAAATAAATGTGTAGCACCAGACTGAGAGCCTTCATTCTGTGTCCCGCTACACTTCTGTAGTTGGTCATGTCCTGCAGGCCTCTCCACACGCTGGCTGGGTCGCTGGCTGAGAATTTGCTCTTCAGCTTCTTAGAGTAGCTCCTCTTAGCTGCTCTAGTGTGTTCCTGGCTTGCTTGTAAAGGGCACGGTCCCCACTTCTGCAGGCCTCCTCTTTGGGCTGGTGCAGTTTCCGCAGTTTGGTTTTGAACCACGGTTTATTGTTGTTGTATGTGCAGAAAGTTTTGGTCTGCACACACCAGTCTTCACAAAAACTGATGTACGATGTCACAGTGTCAGTCAGTTCGTTGATATCCATCGCTGCAGCTTCAGACACAACAATCGGTGCAGTCAAAGCAGGCCTGTAACCCCAGCTTTGACTCTGCAGTCCATCTCTTCACTGTCCTCACTAAAGGCTTTGCAGATTTCAACTTCTGCCTGTAGGTTGGGATGAGATGGACCATGCAATGATTGGAGATCCCCAAGGCAGCGCTGGGAACAGAGTGGTAGGAGGCCTTCAGAGCAGTGTAGCAGTGGTCCAAGGTGTTGGCGTCCCTGGTGGGACACTTAATGTGCTGTCTGTACTTGGGAAGTTCTTGGCTGAGGTTCGCTCTGTTAAAATCCCCCAGTATGATGAGATGGGAGTCCGGATGTTTTTTCTCCACATCTGTTACCTGGTCAGCCAGGTGTTGTAACGCCTCCGTTACACAGGCCTGAGGTGGAATGTAAACACTGACCAGGATAAACAAGGAGAACTCCCACTCCCAATAAAACGGTTTACAGTTTATGAACAGGGACTTAAAGTGAGAACTGCATGATTTCTTCAACAGTGACATCGGTACACCAACCTTAGTTAATGTAAAAGCACGTTCCGCCCCCCCTCGTCTTCCCCGAGAGCTCCGTGACTCGGTCCGCTCGGAAATGCTGGAAGCCCGTCAGCTGGAGGGAAGAGTCCGGGATTTGCTCAGTGAGCCAGGTTTCACTGAAGCACAGGGCGGCGGAGTGGTGAAAGTCTGAGTTTTTGGAGTTCATCAGCAGCAGTTCGTCCATCTTGTTAGCCAGGGAACGGACATTAGCCAGTTGTGTCGCCGCGAGTGCAGTGCGTAGTCCTCGCTGCCTCAGCTTTACGAGCGTTCCTGCGCGTTTCCCCCGTCGGCGTCTGCGTATGCGTCTCTTGGGAGCTCCTTAAAGAGCTGCTGCGCCTCCGACCAAAATCTCCAAAAAACTTTCGGGGTTTGTGAAAAGTGGCGGAAACTGAAGCGGAGATGAGTCTCACATGTTTAAGAGTTCATCTCTGCTGAAGTGAGCCATGATGAGTGACGGGAAAAGGGTAAGAAAAGCGAAAAAGATTATCCATATTGCGGAGAGAAACACAGAGGCGGCCATCCGTTGTGCCATCTTTTAATAGTAATATTAATATTCCTTTCTTATCCTTGTTTTTCCTTTCTTCAGTTTTATTCCCTAGGAAGAGAATCCACCCTCCTCTGAAGAATACAACAGGGAGGGCAAACTAATGCAGGTAGATATTCTCTGAGAAACACTGAAAATAATGAAATGACCTTGCTAATTGTATGCATGCCAAGGGAACACATTTTAGCCAACAAAAGCTGAAAAACTTGTCCTTTCATTATTCAGACACAAAATGATGTGTGTGCCAATCAAACTGCTAGAGAAAGCTCAGGATTACTGCACCCAATCTAGATTTGGTTTCACTCCAGATAAAAGATTCACAGACATTCTACTCCTCAGAGATCAACTCTATTTCGATAGCATGAACCAAATCCAGGTGGTTTGAAAAATAAAAGGACTATCCTCCATAACCTTATTCACGTCACATATTGCAACCAAAACATAAGGCAATAATACATTTGACCTATTGACATTTTCATCTTATATATAGAAACCTAATTAAGGAACTTGAACTAGTCTGACACTGATACAGGTCATTTTCTATGTTACACATCTAGAGTACAACAATATCTGTGTGAAATGCAGTATAACAGTTTTTGGGTCGTGTAGCTGGTTAACAAGAAAATGTACTCAAAAAAACGGACATCCACACATGTGATGGGGATCTTCCAAAGTAATTCAATAAAACACACTTCGACGTTATAAGCCTGATTGTACGGCACTGCCTTCCATACATGGAAACACACGCTACACACATTAAAACCGTTACTAGGTTGTCGAGAGCAAAACAAGGAAAAAGATGAGGACAGTCCATTAAATGCGTCCGCTCAGGAATCATGTGCGCTGCTCAACTCTCCAACTGCGCACAGGTTGATGACGTCATGTCCAAGTGACGCATGTCCCTTAAAGGTCCAATCCGACTGTTACAACAGGGAAGACCTTTAATTGCTAGACAGGCAACTAGACCTCAGCTAATTATCTTGTTGTCTATATAAATGTATATACAGTTGAAAATGTATGATAAACAATAATTAAATGTGTCAAGGCTCAGTTTTATGTTTCTTTAGTGAGATAAATTTATAGATTAAAAAAAATATATAGACAAAGAAAAATAAGTAACAATTGCAATGGAATTTTGCAGAAAATGAACAAAAAAATGTGTTGTTCAGTTTAAGAGATATCAGTTTAGGAGAATTCCTTTCTTTTGTCAAATATGATGGAAGTAGATATCTTGAGTAGCTTAACTTAAGCTGCTCAAGTTTCAAAATACATAAAAGGAGCTATTTCCTTTCTGTATCACAGAACATAAGGAAGAATGTATCTACTCGTGGATGAGAGACTAGTTATCTAAGCTAGCGCAGCACAGCAGAGGAAGATGCCATTAATTACTACATTCCGGACAGTCATGACATGTCCCTGTCTGTTTTTATATAATGGTATGCAGTTCAAATTAAATAACTAATTTTTGACACAATTCACAACAAAGTATGTAGACTATCTTGAGTAACTGGGTTTGTTACTTTCTGTAAAGAGACATTGGTGTTGACAAACCAGTGAAAATAAACACTTGATTTTGGGATGAACTATGCCTCTAAGAATTTTTTGTAATGAACACGAGATGATTTTATATTGAACGGATTTTGGCACTGCTAAAAGTTTCATTATCTATATTTACAAGATCATATGTAAGTTTAAAATGGCATAAATGAAACTAGTACTTTGGATCCACCAGAAGATCAGTCTCTAACGGATTGTTTCTTCCAAAAAATAGACATCCACTCTGTAGATGTACTTACTAGAGACAGATTCCAAGAGCCCATTTCTGAAATTGAAATTATGAATGATATTAAAGACATGCAGATCAGTTTAGCAATAGCAGTGCTATGTGGTGATACAGACCAGACAAGTCACTGGGACCTGATGGTTTTCCAGTTGAATTATATATAAGCATTCTCAAAGCTCCTTTCCCCACTTCTGGCCAATATGTTTAGCAAATCATTTAAGGTACACTCTCTCACTTGATCAATATATGAAGCCAAAATATCTTTTTTTTTTCCAAAAAAGGTAAAGACGCCCTGGACTGTGGGTTACCTCTCTCTTTAACACTGACAATAAAATAGTGGCCAATGCCCTGACTCACCGCTTAGAGAATGCCCTTGCTGATATAATTTTTCCACACGAGACTGGATTTGTTTAAAAGAAATACATTTTTTTCAACATTCATCATCTCTCTAACATTCTATACTCCGAGTCTTAACAAATTCAGGAAGTGGTGATCGCATTCAATGCGGAAAAGACCTTTGACAGCGTTGGACGTGACTACCTATTTATTTACTTTACATATATTTAGTTTTGTCAATAATTTTATATTCTGGATCAGGAGGAACAAGGCAGGGCTCTCTTTGCCTCTTCTCTTTGCATTGGCGAAAGATCCCCTTGCCATTGTCTTGCATGGCCATATGAGATCAATAGTATGCATTGGGAAAAACAACATAAGCTGTCTTTTTTTGCAGATGGCCTGTTAATCAAATCCCAAAGATTTTATAGGTGCTTCAAGATTTTGGAATTTTTTGAGATACAAACTCAATTTTCAAGTGAACGATTCCCAGTTAAATGCTGCATCAGAAAAGGGTCGATTTAACTCTCCTCCACTCAAGATTTCACCAAAAGTGCAATGACTTTAAACAACATGCCAGTACACTGATCTTTATAAATGGGATTTTTTTCCTTTGCTGGGTTGCACTAAACTAGACTTGGGTTTGCTAATCTCCATTTATCTGAACCAACAATGACTACAATGAATATATTGCCTACATTTGTATATGCCTTCCAGTCTATACCAATCTATATCTAAAAAAAAAAAATCAATTTTATTAGACCAATTAATTTCACCATTCATCTGGAATGGTAAAACAGAAACTCAATGTTGCCTAGCACTATGGGTATCACCTGTCTCACATTCATCCCTACATTGCATTCTCTGCATAACACTTCCTTCAGCTCACCCTATATTAAAATTTACCAACAATCCAGTCATATCTGAATCTATTAAAATTGGGAAACAATTTAGACACACTTTCAAATTTAAAGACCTCCCAGTTTGCACCCCTATCACAAAAAAAAAACATCCCCCCCAGTACTAACTGAAAATTGAAGATTTAGGGGAAAATTCACTTTGGATTAGGTATTTATTAATAGGACGTCTGCTTCCTTTATGCAGTTTTTTGTAAAGATGAATCGGTGTCAACCGCCCCCCCCCCTTTTTTTTTTTTTTTAAGATATTTGCAGATCTTGGATGTCACTGGCTCTAACATTAGTCACTTTAGACAACCCTACCAAAAACCAAGTTAGACCTTGTCCTTGAAATTAACCCAGTAGGAAATGTGTACATCAGTAAGCTTTATGGTGTAATTGGTGGTATTGGCAAAGTACCTCTTTGGTCCCTTAAATTTAGTTGGAAGAATAACATGGAAATGTTGATTCCAGCGAGAGCACAGAGGCATGTCATTCAGACAGATTGTACAGCAGGTTTACAGAATGGAGAAATATATGAGTGGGACGAAAAGAAAAACAGGTGATGCTTCTGAGATAAACAAGACAAAGTGCTCGGTTGACGGTAATCAACCAAAAATCAAGTCAAGAAAATATGAGGAAACCTATCTTGCTCTTGGGTTCAAAGTTAATGTGGTGGGAGATGAGGAGAAACCAGTGTGTATGTTATGTCTGAAAACTATGGCAGGTGACAGTATCAGACCCAACTAATTCAGAAGACATTTAGAAACATTACACCCCAGTCACGTCA
>KV751347.1:5342499-5358670 GCA_001698575.1 Mola mola
CGCTTTGTACACTGGTGAACAAAAGAGCAATAATGGCATCATACAAAGTTGCATTCAGAATTGTCCAGTGCAAGAAACCTCAAACGATAGCAGAGGAGCTCATCCTCCTTGCAGCTTTAAATACAGTATGGTGTCGATTATGCTTGATGAGACAAGCGCTGTAAAATTGAAGGCCGTCCCCCTGTCCAATGACACAGTTGCAAGATGTATATGTGACATTTCAGATGACCCTGAAGAACCACTCAAAAACTGAAAGAAAAACATTTCACCTTACAAGTAGATGAGGCTACTGACAGCATTAAAGACTGTTTGTTTATTGCTTTTGTTTGCTTTGTCACTTCAGAGTCACTGTGTGAGGATTTGCTTGCAAGTACATCACAAGCAGAGCTACAGCTGATGAGCTCTTTAGGCTTCTTGACTATTACCTGACAGAACACGGACTGAAATGAGAGAACTGTGTGGGCATTTTCACGGATAGGGCACAGACCATGGCTGGGAAAAAGATGGGATTGCAGGCACTAATCAAGATTGTCTCTTCCAATGCGCAATGGACGCACTGTGTCATACACAGAGAATCGCTGACATTCATCAATCAGGGCAGATTAGCCCTGACCTAAACAAGGAATTTACCAATGTTCTTGGTGTGGTTAATTTCATCATGACCGATAAGGTTCTCATCCAGTCATCCAGGTCATGTTAGTCTTGGAGTGCTTGGTAGGAAGCAACCAGACTTCTTAGATGAAGATGTTTCGCCTCTCAACCGAAAGGCTTCTTAAGTTCTGAGTGTCAGTGTGGGAAACCCAGGTATTTAACGTAGAGTGGGTGGAGGCAATCACCAAAAATGAGGACATGAATGAAGATCCTCTGGCTTGGCATTATGTGAGGTGTTAAGGTCACATGAGCCCAGGTGTGAATCACCCGAGAGTGTTTGCCCCTCACCCCTGGTTTCATGCGACACCTTGGGATCACATGGCCCCAGGTGTATATGAGGGTTAAACCGCCTGGGGAGTGCTCCCAAGACAGCATTGTAGGTTGCCGACAAATGGTGTCTTAGTCCACCACCTCTGTTTAGAGAAAGTTTCTCCAAGTGGACATAGATCGCCTCTTTTACTCCTCTTTCAAAACAACTGTCTTCTCTGTCCAGAACGTGGACATTGGAGTCCTCAAAAGAGTGACCTTTCTCCTTAAGATGCAGATGTACAGCTGAGTCCTGTCCCGATGAGGTGGCTCTCCTGTGTTGTGCCATGCATTTGGGGGTGGGGAGTATGAGAACCACTACTGTGGATCCACAAAGACACAATGCAACTCTTTCTGACGTTCTCTATACTTCTCCATCAGCATTTTCAAAGCAAACATGGCAATGTAGTGCTCTTTCTTGGCATGATACCATACTGCTGCTCACAACTCATCACTTCTTCTCTTAGCCTTGGCTCTACTACTGTCTCCCAAATATTCAATGTGTGGCTCATCAGCTTTATGCCTCTGTAGCTGCTAAAACTCTGAACATCACCCCTGTTCTTAAAGATCAGCACTAGTATGCTTCTCCTCCATTCCTCAGGCATCTTCTCACTGTCCTGTCATGTTGAACAGTTTTGTCAAAGACTCCACTGCCCTCTCTCCTAGACATCTCCGTACCTCTACTGGTATGTCATCAGGACCAACTGCCTTTCCATTCTTCATCCTCTTCAAAGCTTTTTTCACTTAATCTTTACTAATCTTTCCAATTTCCTGTTCCAAAAGTTCCACCTCCTCCACCCTCTTTTCCCTCTCATTTTCTCCATTCATCTGCTCCTCAAAGTACTCTTTCCATATTCTCAGCACACACTCCTCACCTGTTATGACATTTCCATGCCTGTGCTTAGTCACCCTAACCTGTATGCCTTCTGTTTAGCCTTTGCCATCTCCCTCTTCGCCTTATGTTGCATATTCTTGTATTCCTGTCAACTCTCTTCCATTCTCTTACTATCCAATTTCTTCCTCAGCGACCTCGTCCTCTGAATACTCTCCTGTACTTCTTCATTCCATCAGCAAGTCTCCTTATCATCCATCCTCGGTCCATATGACACACCAAAAACTTCTCTACCTGTGTCCCTCTTCACTGTTGATGTAGTTACACAGTCATTTGGTAGTTCTCCACAACCACCCAGAGTCTGTCTTAACCTCTCCCTGAAGTCTTCACAACAGTCTTCCTTTTCAGTTTCCACCATTTTATCCTCTGCTCTGCCTTTGATCTCTTCCTCTACCTCACCACCACAGTTATCATACACACTACCATCCGATGCTATTTGGCTACAATCTCTCCTGTGACTACCTTGCAGTCTCCAATCTCTTTCGGATTGCATCATCTACAGAAAATGTAGTCCACCTGTGTGCTCCTACCTCTGCTGTTATACGTCAACCTGTGTTCTTCTCCCCTTTTGGAAGTGGGTATTCATCACAGCCATTTTCTATTCTTTTTTGCAAAATCCACCACCATGTGTCCTTCCAGGTCCCTTTCCTTGACACCAAATCCCCCATCACCTCCTCAAAAACCTCTCTTCCCTTTAACAACATGCCCATTGAAGTCAGCCCCAATCACCATTCTCTCCTCCCTGGGAATATTCTTGACCACTTCCTTTAACTCACTCCACAATTTCTCTTTCTCTTCCATCTCACAGACAACTTGTGGGGCATAACCAATGACAACATTCATCTTCACACCTTCAATTTCCAGCTTCACACTCATAACCCTATCCAACACTTTTTTGACCTCTACAACATCCTGTGCATGCTCCTCCTTCAGGATCACGCCTACTCAATTTCTCTTCTTATCCACACCATGATAGTGCAGTTTTCTATCTTCCAGTCTTGGTACGGGAGGCAGACACACTCTCTGATTTTAAGAGTAGGCTTAGAACCTTCCCTTTTGATAAAGCTTATAGTTAGGGCTGGCCTATCTAGCCCTTAGTTATGCTGCTATAGGCTTAGGTTGCTGGGGGAACACTCCATGATGCACTGAGCTCTCTCCTCTGCCCCCTCTGACTCAGACTCCATCTCTGCTCCTCTAAATGTCCATATCCTTACACTAACTTTACTCCTTCCCCGGAGTCGATGAGCTTTATCATCCTGCAGGTCTTTCTAGGTCGCAGGAGGAGCTGCTGCTATGGTCCTGCCTGATACCTACAGCCCACATTAGGACAGGAGATCCTTTGACTTGGATCCTTGGATGCATTTCCAAGTGCAAATCGGGATCCACAGATTACAATGGCTTCTGGACCAATAGATTACACCTGCTTCTGGATCACTACACTTCACATATCCCTGGATTTATAGATTCTACATATTTGTGGACTCATAAGACTACATAAGCAACACTCAGATCTTGCTACATGGACTATAATGACTCCTGGACCAAGAGAATACACCTGCGTCTGGATCACTAGACTTCCCGTACATTTGGATTTATAGATTCCACAGACTCTAGGACTCATGAATGTTTTATATATCCTAAGTAAACTGTTATTATCATGTTGTTGTGTTCTGTACATGTGACATCTATTGCACGTCTGTGGTAAAAATCTTTATAACAGATGTAACAACAGGCTTGAGTCTCGTGAGATGGAAAGTTTTCACTTGACCGGCCTGAGTGCCTTAAAACAATGCCCCGTCCGTCTTGCTGATAAGAAAGTCACCCAGGCAGCGCGAGCTGCGCTCTAATCCTGACTGAAATTCCACGGTGATGGCTGTTTGTCTTAGGTCGCCAGGGCCACGAGAATGGCTGATAAGGGAAATTGGGCAGCATTCCAGTGACCAAAAGGTGGAACAGGGCGCGAGTGACTTTTGGAGGCCTTTGTGGGGAGGGGACTATAAAAACGACCACACTACCACATGTCAAACTGAGCTTGTATGGAAAGAGTCTGTTGTGCTGTGTGTTTGTACAGGTTTTGGACGTCACTAATAAACTTTGAGTGTACCATCTTTAGTTGCCTTGGATATTTTTTGATTACACGTCTGTCCGTCCTAGGAAGAAGGATCCCTCTGTGGTTCTTCCTGAGATTTCTTATTTTCCCTGTTTGGGGTTTTTTAAGTTTTTCCTCACCTGGTTCGAGGGTCTAAGGGCAGAGGATGTCACATCTGTACAGTTTGTCAAAGCCCAGTGAAATAATATGTAAATTCTGATTTTGGGTTATACAAATAAAATTTGATTTGATTTGATTTGAACCCTGCTCTAATGCTTCTAGCCTTGCTACTGTTCCACCTGGTCCCTTGCACACACAAAACATCTACCTTTCCTCTCTGCATCATGTCAGCCAGCTCTCTACCTTTGCCTGTCATCGTGCCAACATTTAGAGTGCGTACTCTCAATTCAACACACTTTCCTCTTCTCTCTCTTTCTCCTAATGCGTTTCCTTCCTCTTGTTTTTTTCCTAACAGTAGATCAATTTCCGCCAGTACCCTGTTAATCAACAGCAACGGTGGTGGTCGTTTTAACTCGAGCACTGATTGATCTGATATTAAATTTGTTTGGTGATTCGTATGTTTGATTTGACTCAGTATTCAGGCCGGATGCCCTTCCTGACACAAAACCTCACCATTTATCCGGTCCCGGGACCGGCACTAGAAATACACTGGTTTGTGACCCATAGTGGCTGGTTTACTAGAAACCTCAACACTGTTTGAATTAAATGTCATTTAACCCAGGTTGACAATCAGTTGAGTATTCTCCAAACATTCTGTTGTTGCTTTTAATTAAGATCCATAGATCGATGAATCCCTCTAGAGATGTCCTATAACACTACCAGTAATTGCCACACATCAAATGCTCAATGGGAACCTTTGCATTTACATACTTTGCAAGGAGCACTCACTCGTAAGCCATAACTAGAGCCAGAGTGATGTGTTTTGAGAATGTCAATCTGTTTGTTTCTGTATTTTCAGAAATACTTTAGAAAAAGCATAATTCATATGGATGGTGTCTACATTCTATGGATTAGGATGTTTTCCGTCTGAGAAAACTAAGTGGTGTAAACTACAGGGATACACACTAGGGCATGACAGCCTTCAATGAAGCTCCAGCTTTTAGCCATTCGTATTTTTACAATTTATCAGGGTTAGCAAAGTCCTGAGAAATAAGGAGCTTTCATTCTCTGATGAAGAAAAAGAATCGCATGTGCCAACTGGAGCCCCTTTAAACAATAGATTTGATAGAAAACCAAAGTTTCTGCTGAAGCTTTAAAAAACTGATAAACACCAAAGATACTCAGAATCAGGGGAGAGAGAAAAGGTAAGAGAATATTTAAAAAATCACCAGGCAAAATAAAACACTGTCAAGTACAAGTTGTTTCAAGCCCACCCATTTAAAATCTGATGATTTATTTTGTATTCATAGAATCCCTGTTTGTCGTCTAGTTTATTGGGAAAAATCCAGGGTTCTGTACTCAAGAGCCTTTTGTGTGCAGACCCTTAACTTCTCTAACAGAATTATTGTCATTTTGGCAATTGTTTCTTTCTCTATGCCACCAATACAAAGACAGCCTGTGTTGTTTATCACTAGCAACACGGCAGATGTAGCTGCACTTACAGTAAAAGAAGGTGGATTTTTCATGCTTTTGTCACTCACTCTGTAGACTGCTCTGTATGACTGATCACTCAGTCATACAGAAAATATGAGCCTATGAGATAGTGACTGATCCTCCTGAAGAGAAAACCTCACCTTCAACCTGCCTGAACAGACCTGGTGGAGACGGAAGGCTCGATACCCAAGTCCTGATCCCTGTGATGAAAGAACCCACTGGTGAGAATCTGAAATCTTGATTGGTTTGAATAATTTAAACAAAGTTTAAATTATTTATCAATCAGTTTTAGATTTTATTAATCAATTTGGAAAATTTGGGGTTACAGGAAAGATGGACAGTTTGGCCAAAGAACTCCTTAAGGTTAGATAGGCACTTCTAACAGGGTAAAAATCAGATAAGCACATAATTATTTATAACTAAAAATAAAGGATTTTAACCAATTTTAAGATGAAACCTAGCTTTGGCACTGATGAGTCCCAAAGAAAAATAGAGCTCTACGGGAGTTGGGAGGTTGGACGTCTGACCTTAGACCAAGAAAAACAAACGGGAAAGAAAAATCTTTGAAAAAAAAATTGAAAAAGAATCATAATCAAAGTACGAATTAACAACAATATAACGAAGTACAGAAGCGAATCAATGAAACACCTGCAATTTTGACTAAATAATGTGGCTTTACTGAAGAGGGTAGTTTCAGCATTAGACAACTATACCAGTTGAGAGAAATTAGAAGTGAAAGAAAGAGAAAGAGGAAAAGGTGGAAAGAGAGGGAGTGTGTGAAAATGCAGGACTCGGACTTTGATGTAGCTCGGCCGAGACAACATCAGCCTGACCACCAGCAACAAGGACAAGCCGACTCCACATAAGTGTGAAACCTGCAAGAGCAGATGGCTAAGCTCTGTGGTCCACCTATCACCTGGTTGATAAAGGTTCCTCTCATCCCGCTCTGATGCACTGTGAGGTGAGGAGTTATTATTGAGTTCTGCTCACACTCCGAGCTCCAGCAGTTGAACAACTTTCGGGTGACAGACAGTAAGGTGTGAGTCGCTGATTCACCTGTGTGGAACATAGAAAGATGACCTTGGCACACTTTCAAACACCCAGGTCTGTGTGGAGTATGGGGAACATTAAGTGTATCTGTGCTGCTGGCCATCACCATTGTGTTCCCACTCTTTCAGCTTCTCCCCCTGGAGACAACCACTCTCCTGCTGAGAATGCAACCCCAACTCCTGAGCACAATCACACAAGACTTACAAGAAGCATAATAACATCACTGAACAACAATGTATGGATGCAACTTGCCAATTATACAGCCAGACAACATACCAATTAAAGCTGCATGGTCTGTATGCAGGCCAAACCCCTTGTGTTCTTCGAAAATTCTGTATTTCAGATTTCCACCACACTAGCTTAGAAAGCAGAAATGACCCCACATTTATCTTTCATTACGAATGTACAGTCAGGAGCAGTCAATCCACAAAATACCATGAACTTTGTTTTTACTCTCTTTGTGTTCTGTATCCAAGAATCAAAGTTTCGGGGTCAGGTGTGAGGTTAGAAGCAGCTCGCAGCCCCCCAACCGGACTGCCTGCTGCTCTGCTGGCTGAGTAGTGCTGCACACAAAGCATGAAAAGTGTTAGTTCCTGGGGCCATGGCTCTGTGTGCGGGGCTCTGTACTCCCTGACCAGTCCAAGGAGAAAAGAAAAGCTCAGTCAGCACACCAAGGCCACTGAAGCGATGAAAAGATAATTCTCCCCCTGGTTTCACAGGACCTCATGCAGCGTTAAATCCATTTGTGCGCAGTGACACAGTCAGATTTGGCAGAAAAGATATGAGTGGGAAACTTCAAAACCTGCTCATGTTTCTACAAATTTAAAAGGATTTGTATAACACATTCAGATTTGATGGACTTTCCCATGTTCACTTTGGACAGCCCTTTTTGTTGACATGTTCAGATAATGAATCTCCTATGTCTAGATTTCCATTTCCCCTCCTGCTTCTGTGTCCTGTTCTTACTTGTCAGGGATGCTGTGTGGACCATTCCATCGCCTGTCCCAAGCTTATGGAGAACCGCTGACTTGGCTTCTAGGAACCAGGGTAAGTGTTTCAACCTCTCGTAGAGCTGTAGTCTACCTTTCTCTTAAAAAACGGTGCAATTAATTCATAAATTTATCAGTTTCTTCTGAACTGCTGCTCTGTATCTGTGACTGATAACCATTATGTGATAACATATAGGCAATAGGCAGTTGTTTCAAGACAATTAGATGTGCATACAGAAAATAAATTATACTTTATGAAATGAATTTTTAAAACTGTGACAAGATACTAAATTTTTTTTCCCCACTGTGGGAGCATAATATATTTTCTTTTCCATAATAATAGTTACTTTTATAGTGGAATTGACTTTCTTTTTCTCCCACCTTTAAAGATTCCATTTTCTTATATGACAGATTAAAGTTGTAACATGATCTTTTTTACTGCTCTGTGTCAGGTGCTGAAATGGAAAATACATTTTTGATCCTTTTACTGTTTAGTAAGGGCCTCTCAGTTGGAACTCAGTTCAATGGATACAGCTGTGATGCCAACTTTCACAGCCGCTTCCCTGGTGAGGAACTAACACATTCAACTGTTAGATTATGGGATGGAATTAACATACGATCGATGTGTGAAGTTTCAAACTAGATACATGTTCCAGAGATAATGACATTTAGTGATCTGAAAATATATTGATATGGTGGTTATCTCTACGCTATAACATTTACCTATGCTATATGTCTCTCTGTGTGTGCCTCTTACAGCGGAGAGGGATATCAGTGTATATTGTGGGGTGCAGACTATCACCCTCAAGATCAACTTTTGTCCTGTCCTATTTTCTGGCTATGCTGACACTGACTTGGCTCTCAATGGTCGCCATGGAGATTCTCATTGCCGCGGATTTATCAATAACAACACCTTTCCCACCGTTGTAATTTTTAGTATCAGTTTGTCCACACTTGAGTCCTGTGGCAACTCTCTGGTGGTAAGAAGTGATGGAATGTGTAATTGATAGATTTTACATCAATATCAGCACTAGCAAAACTCACTGTTGATGATGATGTTTTTGTCAACATTACTAAGACATAGAATTATCATATTTCTTTGAGAAAATATTTTATAAAGATCTAAGTATTCAATATAATTAAAAGAGTTTACTGCAAAAAGGCCCTAATGAAAGCATTACCTACCTTTCCTACTGAAAACTAATTTTCAAAGTATGTTTTGAAAAATTGTTAATACATTAAAAATGCTGCCAGCATATTCTGTGTTTTTTGCTCTGCCAGCCGTCTTGTTGTTGTTATGCTGCATGGGAAAGTCTATTGCTCGTTATCTATGTAAAAGGGCCTCTGAGGGTGTCTAGAGGTCCTTTAAGGATGAGGATCGAGAAACAATTTAAGACAAAGTGAATCTTTGCTGAGTGACCTGTCTTGCAGTTTTGCTCTCCCTGAGAGACAGATGGAACACAACTTTTTCTGTAGAGTCTGTTTTCAAATTGGGATTGACTTGTATGTCCTCTGTCCACTGAGCCCACAGCAAATAATAATAGAATGTAGCTATTTATCAAGCCAGGAGTATTTTTGAAAGACCTTTTTTAGCCCAAAGTATTGTTACCCCCACTGATGATGTTTGCTGCAGGTTTCTACAGCTCAAGGACCAAACGCTTATGGGAACCTGTCACTGGTGCAGATGGGCAACATATCAGGGTACATTGACACACCGGATCCACCAACCATCATCAGCTACTTACCAGGTCTGCTGTACAAGTTTAGCTGTAGTTACCCGCTGGAATACCTGGTCAACAACACTCAGTTGGCCTCGTAAGTCTCTTATTATCACTTCCATTGAAATTGGATTGAATGTGCTCTAGTGGGGAGCAAAAGAGGGTCAGTGAGCCATGAACAAGGAATTTCATTAGATTTTAATTTCAGATTAACAAAATGTCATTACAATCTAATGTAAGCAGTGTAACAGGCACTAAGCAGCACATGTCCCTTAGTCAGGACATGTACTTCTTACTGCATTATGCTTGGCTGCACAACAAAAAAAGATTTGCTACATAAAAACAATAAGAAACAAAAGAAGTTCTGAATTTTTATCAAAGCCTGAAAATTAAGATGCAAAAAGGCCAGTGGCCAAATGTAAACACTGATCACATTTAAAGTTGAATATTCTATATTCTAATATAGAATCTGCAGATAGATCAGATACGTAGAAAAAATGTATGTCAGCCATATATAGAAGCTTAATAAAATTAGAGACAAAACCTGTGGTTTTGGGTTCCTGGCAGTTTGTTCTTTATTAATTTTGTGGATATTATTATTGTTACAGTTATCTGATGTAAAAAGATTCAAATTTCATTTAAAACACAATGGAATCACACTGGATATAAATCTTTTTGATCTGTATTGAAGGTCAGCAGCTGCAATCTCAGTGAAGGACAGCAATGGTACTTTTGTCAGCACTTTGAACCTTCTCCTTTACAATGTAAGTTAACTTCAGTAAAGTCTATTTCTTATTTTGCTATTTAGAGCTGTGGCTGTTGCACAGGAGAAAGCTGTATGACAAAGATATACTTTGTGAGCATGTCTCAAATAGCACAAAAAAATGTTAATGGTACGCTAATCTGCAACCTCTGCATCTGATGAACAAATGATACATGCATGAAACAAACAAGATACTAAACACTGGGAAACCCTTTTAATGCAACTCAGTATAGTCAGGTAGTCAGCAAGTTACCTTTAACTTCCTGGAATTTGAAATTATACTCTATTTTACATTTCATTCATTTCAAACTTTGTGCTCGCTAATGTCAGTTTGTGCCATACACCAGATGTTATTCTCATTGCTTTAGTTACTGTTAATATAATGAAACTAAGCAAACTGTTTTCAACAAAGTTAAAGGAAAGAGTCAGGAAATGTGGGTATATGCTAAAATTCTATGTTTATGTGCAGGACTCGTCATACATTCAGCAGTTGTCCATCCCTATGGCAGGACTGACCTTGAAGACACGGGTGTTTGCAGCTGTGAAAGCCAATAACCTGGACAGGAGGTATTCTGTTAAATCTAGCCACTCAGTCTGATTGAATCTCCAGAACATATTCACTTTTCACTTTTACATTTGGAGTCCTGGGAGTAGGTAACTATCACTTTATGCTGTCCACTAATATTTCTGACAAGTAACAAACCCACATTCATGCTGGCAGTGCAGAGCAATACACATACTATAAAATAATAAGGTACAGTTAAGCAAGTTACACAATAACATTCGTTTGTAGTCCACTTGATGCAACCTACTGAACCTATATTATCTATACATGTATACTAGACAAACACATGTTCAGCCAGGAAATAATTGTGTGCAGTTTTTGAATTTGTATCTGGTAGAACATAAAAAAGCAAGTGGTGCTAATATTGTCAGCATCTCCCCATTTAAAGTTAAAATTAAAAGCATACAAACAAACGTACAGTAACTTTGACTGTGTGTGAGCATCAGGCATTAGTGTGCTTCTAGATATCAATTGATATTTAGGCAGGTAGATGCAGAGGATGGATTTATGGTACAACATTACTGCTTTCAGGGTGCAAAACAAGTAGTTTTGAATGGACATATAGTCATGGAATATGTGATTAGGAAGGATTAGGCTGTTGCCATTTTAGCTAATCTTTGTTTAACAGCTATCTTACTTTATACATATACACTATATATTCATATATATACAGTATATATGTAACCCTGGTGCAGAGCCTGATGTAAACCTTGATCTTTCACATTTTCTGTCTATTCCCTGAACTTTTGAGTTCTGCCAAATTTCTTTGGTGCTATTCCTTACCTTATTTAATAATAAAAATAAATCAATAAAAACAAAATCACCACCTGGTGGTTATATGCCTCTGCGAGACATACATCATACAGTGAAAGTACAATGGTGGGTTATGATAAAGGGCTGAAACTGTTTTTGTGGTTATCCCACTATATAGCTGCCTTAAGAATATGTAAGGATGCAATAGTCTTTGACCTCCAGAATTTAACCAATTCACCCTCAAATCCAAATGTAGGTTTTCTGACAAATTTAACAAAAATCGCTCACTGAATTTTTGAGACATTGTGCTCACAAGATTTGAAGATTTGAGGTCACAGTAATCTTAATAGCAATAGCTAAAGCAAACAAGGGTGGTAGGGCTTAGGATCAATTCCATGAGTTCTGGTAACTGTGTTAAAGAGCATTTATGACCTCAACATGGATTTCCAGATTGGATTTTCTATAATGCTTTCTGCAAATTTCAATTAGCCTACTTTCTTCCCCGTATTGAAATCTAATGTACCTGTATCATAATAGCTGGACATACAGTTAAGTCCAGAGGTATTTGGACAATGACACAGTTTTTTAAGAATAGATATAATCTGTTCCCTGGTTACTTTAAGACAAATGAAGCAGATAAAAGGTCTGGAGTTGATTTCAGGTGTTGAATTGGCATTGGAAGCTGTTTTCACAAAATCGTTTTCTTGGTGAAGAAAAAGACTTGTCTCCAACATGGACACAAGTCAAGAATTATCTGGAGAAGTTAGGCGTATCTTTACTAAAAGATCAAGATATGCCTTCATTAATGTGAATACAGAGGGTTTAAAACAAGGTGCAAATCTCTGGTAACATTCAAGAACAGGGATGCCAGATTAGACTTTGCACAAAAACATCTCAAAAAAGCCTCCCAAGTTCTGGAATTAGATTCTTTGGAGAGATGAAAGCAAGATAAACTTGTATCAGATGATGGAAAGAGAAAGTGTGAAGAGGGAAGGGAACAGCTCATGATCCAAAACAAATGACGACATAGTAGAGGCCGTGTTATGGCATGGGCATGTTTGGCAGCCAGTGGAACAGGCTCACTGGTGTTTATTGATGATGTGACTGCTGGCAGAAGTAACAAGATTAATTCTGTGTATAGGGCTAAAGTTTCTGCTCACATTCAGTGAAATGCTGCAAAACTGAAAGGAAGGTGCTTCACAGTGCAGGTGGACCCTAAACATATTGCGAAAGCAACACAAGACTTTTTGAAGGCAAATAAATTGTATATCCCTCAATGGCCAAATTAGTCACCTGATCTCAACCCATTATAGCAGTTTATTAGTAACTGAAAACAAAACTAAGGGGACAAAGATCCACAAACAATTGATCTGCAGTGAAGGCCTGGTAAAGCATCTCCAGGGAGGAAACTCAGAATTTGGTGATGTCCATGAGCTCCAGACCTCAGACTTAAGGAATTTAATCCAAGTATCCAAAACTACAGTTATAGTCATAATTATAAAAAATAAGTTTGTCCAAATACTTTTGAGCCCCTGAAAATGAAAGTACTTTGTATAAAATGGCTGTAATACCTAAACAGTAAATGCCATATTTTTGTGCAACCTCTTAAATTAAAGCTAAAAGTCTGCACTTTTATCACATCTTGATTGTCTTATGGCAGTGAATAAAAGCAAAATGATAAAAAACTGTGTCATTGTCCAAATAGTTCTGGACTTTACTGAATATTTTGTATATTAATTTTTTTTCATACCTCTCAGTTTTAAAGCTCTTAATTATAAAATCCCTCAGTGATGTAAAATGTTTTTAAATTATTATATTCTTTAAGGCAAATCCAGTTCTGAGCATGAGCACAGAGGGGCTGTACCATTTTATGCTCCAACGGCCCCAAGAAATCAAGTAACTTCAGTTTCAAATCAAATCAAATCAAATTGTATTTGTATAGCCCAAAATCACAATTTACACATTATCTCTCTTTGACAAACTGTGAAGATGTGGCACCCTCTGCCCTTACACCCTCGAACCGGGTGAGGAAAAACTTAAAAAACTCTAAACAGGGAAAATAAGAAACGTAAGGAAGAACCACAGAGGAGGGATCCTTCTTCCTAGGACAGACAGAAGTGCAATAGATGTCACTTGTACAGGACACAACAACATGTTAATAACAGTCTACTTAGAATACAGAAAAACATCCATGAGTCCCAGAGTCTTTGGAATCTATAAATCTAGATGTATGGAAAGTCTAGTGATACAGACGCAGGTGTAGCCTGTTGGTCCAGGAGTCATTATAGTCGATGTATCGAGATCTGAGTGTTGCTGATGTAGTCACTGAGTCCAAGAGTATGTGGAATCTATAAATCCAGGGATATGTGAAGTGTAGTGATCCAGAAGCAGGTGTGGTCTATTTGTCCAGAAGCCATTGTAATCTGTGGTTCCCGATTTGCACTTTGAAATCCCACCTAGGATCCAAGTCACAGGATCTTCTGTCCTAATTTGAGCAGTAGGCATCAATCAGGCAGCTCCCACCGCAAGCTAGAAAAACCTGCAGGATAATAAAGCACAAAGACTCCGGGGAAGAAGTAAAGTTAGTGTAAGGATATGGACATTTAGAGGAGCAGAGATGGAGTCTGAGTCAGAAGGGGCAGAGAAGAGAGCTCAGTGCATCATGGAGTGTTCCCCCAGCAACCTATGCCTTTAGCAGCATAACTATATATAGGACAGCCCTAACTATAAGCTTTATCAAAAAGGAAGGTTTTAAGCCTACTCTTAAAATCAGAGAGTGTGTCTGCCTCCCGCACCAAGACTGGAAGATAATTCCACAGGATAGGAGCTTGATAGCTGAAAGCTCTGCCTCCCATTCTACTTCTGGAGATTCTCGGGATCACAAATAACCCTGCATCCTGGGAGTGTAAGGTTCTGGATAGGTGATAGGGTACTATGAGCTCTTTAAGATAAGATGGTGCCTGACCATGAATAGCTTAGGTGAGGACAAGGATTTTAAATTCTATTCTGAATGTAACTGGGAGCAAGTGCAGAGAAGCCAGTACGGGGGAAATATGTGTCTCTGATCTTAGTTCCAGTCAGTACACGCACTGCTGCATTTTGGATAAACAGAAGAGCCTTTAAAATCCTAATAGGTGCAGCCTGAAAATAAGGAATTACAGTAATCCAGCCTGGAAGTAACAAATGCGTGAACTAGTTTTTCTGCATCTTGTTGAGACAGGATGTGCCGGATTTTAGCAATGTTATGGCGGTGAAAGAAGACCGTCCTTGAAATCTGTTTTACATGTGAGTTAAAAGACAGTTCCTGATCCTAAGATAATACCCAGGTTTCTGACAGTGGTGCTGGAGGCCAAGGCAATGCCATCCGGATTAACTATGTTGTTGAATAATAAGTCCTTAATATGTTTAGGGCCCAGCACAATGACTTCAGTTTTGTCAGAGTTTAACATTAAAAAGTTATGAGACATTCAGTTTTTAATGTACTTAAGACACTAGCTAACTGTCCTTGAAATCTGTTTTACATGTGAGTTAAAAGACAGTTCCTGATCCTAAGATAATACCCAGGTTTCTGACAGTGGTGCTGGAGGCCAAGGCAATGCCATCCGGATTAACTATGTTGTTGAATAATAAGTCCTTAATATGTTTAGGGCCCAGCACAATGACTTCAGTTTTGTCAGAGTTTAACATTAAAAAGTTATGAGACATTCAGTTTTTAATGTACTTAAGACACTAGCTAACTGTGATTAGCTAACAGATGGGTTTCATCTGGCTTCATTGATAAGTATAGTTGTGTGTCATCTGCATAGCAATGAAAATGTATGGATCACTTTCTAATAATATTACCTAAAGGAAACATGTATTGGGTGAATAGTATTGGTCCAAGCACAGAACCTTTTGGGACTCCATGACTAACCTTGTCATATCTTGATGATTCATCATTAACATGAACAAAATTATATCTATCAGATAAGTAGGACTTAAACCAACTTAAAGCAGATCCTTTAATGCTAATTTGGTGTTTCATTTTCTGTAGTAAGATGTGACGATCAATAGTGTCAAAAGCTGCGCTAAGATCTAATAAGACTAGTACAGAGATAAGTCCCTCATCAGATGCAGTGAGTAGGGTCATTTGTAACTCTCACCAATGCTGTTTCTGTGCTGTGATGCTTTCTAAAACCTGACTGAAAGTCTTGAAATAGACTATTATCCTGTCAGAAAGCCTCATAGTTGTTTAGCTACAGCTTTCTCTAGAATCTTTGAAAGAAAGGGGAGTTTGGATATTGGTCTATAGTTGGCTAGAACTTCTGGGTCCAGGGTACTTTTTTTTAGGAGCGGTTTAATTACAGCTACTTTAAAAGACTGGGGCACATAACCTGTTACAAGGGATAGATTGATTATATTCAGTAGTGGAGGGCTAACTAAGGGTAAAACGTCTTTGAGCAGTCTAGTAGGTACAGTATGGGGTCTAGTATACAGGTTGACAATTTAGATGGAGACAATGTTGTTAGTTCATGAAGGTCAATTGGATGGAAGCTTTCCAGACACATATCAGGGCTAATAACAGTCTCTATAATTCCTGTTGCTGAACTGGAATCTGTGAAGTGTAGTATATTTTCTCTGATAAGCATAATTTTATTATTGAAGAAGTTAATAAAATCATTACAGGTGAGGGCTCTAGGAATGCATGGTTCAGTAGAATGATGGCTTTCAGTCAGCCCTGCCACAGTGCTGAAAACGATCCTGGGCTTATTCTTGTTTTCTTCTATTAACGCTGAATAGTA
>KV751347.1:5365832-5407098 GCA_001698575.1 Mola mola
ATCTGAGAGGAACCCTAGGTTTGGATGTTAAGTTTTCTTGACATGAAATCTAACTTTTAAATAGATTACTACAATAATTGGAATTAATGTTTAGTTTATTTATATTATTACATATTAAATGAGTGAGCTTCTAATTAGTTTTATGTACAATTGTATTTGTGTGCATCAACCAGCCTCAGTACTACAGGAGGAAATTAGACTATGGCTATAATCTATCATATTTACATTTTAATGTCAGTTGATGTGCTCTGTCTCTGTTTTATTCAAAAATAATTAAAAAATATTTTGGAAAAGAATAGTTCCGTTTGACTAAATATGTACTTTTAACATTATCTAATGTTGCAACAATTAAATTATTTAATTTTCATTTGTACATGTACCAGCACAATTTATGATCTATTCCTTGAATATTCAAATTTTGTACAACTGTATATATTGCTAATACGGAATTTCAACTTGTGATTAAATCCTCCCCAAAGCCATATTTATAAACACACAGCATGCATTTTTTTCATAATCTGAACTGCAGAATTTTACTTAGTGACTGAGGCACAGTAGACACTTTGAGTTGTCACAGCAGGAAAGATCCAAATGGCAATAACAGTAATGATGTGTCATTAATTATCTCTGTAAAGTAACCAGAGACCGTTCAGGAACCAAAACAGTTCCCTAACAATTTATTTCCTGTATCTGCATCACATGGGTTGTATTATTGCCCCACCCATTTAGGAAACTAATGGTAGTTCTGAGTCCAAGAAGAAGAAATTAAAATTATGATGGTTTGTTTATCCCATAGTAAGCAAAATGAACATCTGACTCTTTATTTATAAGCCACATATCTTTGATCATACTGACCTAAACTTTTAGTTTTTACACAATAAACTTTGTAGAAGACTTGTTTCTATCACTTACAATGTAAGATTACATGATCCATAGCTAGCATATTGAAACATGGCAGAATAAAGTATAAACATTAAAATTAGGTCTGTATCTAGAGTTCAGCTAAGTTTACAGCTTACTGTTGAGTGCCTTAATACTTAATTAGATTTACTTAATGCATTAACTTAACTTTTAATTGTTTTTATTGTCCTAACTGCTAATGTTCATCCATGCCTCCTGGCAGCCACATATCCCCATTTCTCCAATTCTTGTTTACTCAGCATGCAATCAATCTAAGCCAATACCTGGTACTTACATACCTTTGGCTAAATACGAGTGTGGGTTGTCATTGGATGAAAAAGAAAATGAGTTAGTGAAATTCAAAGAAAGTAGGAACCTGCTTGTGACTTCCTGACTCAAACTGCATTTCAATTGTTTTTTTTACAGGGACAATAGCTGTCAGTAATTCACTTAATACCGATGGGTGAGACACACAACTATGCCCACTTGGGAGACCAGAAGTTTGTGTCATTTAATACCATTAGCATTGCTTGTCATGCAGCAAGTAACAGTGAGCCAGCATACACAACAGCAGGACCTCCATAAAATGGAACATAATTATTAATCTAGTTGTTAGGAAGACCATATAGTGGCTTGATTTTGGAAGCAGGAGACTTGAGGCGGAGGTGAAAGTACCGACCAACCTGGAGTTTTATTTCACTCAGCATGCAAACACATATACAAACTACCTTGGTCCATGGGTTGAATGGAGTCCTGACAGCAGTGGCCCTTAATGGAAACTACCAGCCTTATATAGGCTGCTTTTAATCATGACCTCAACCCCACCACAGTACAGGGAAATTTATTCCTCCCCCCAGCATAAAACTATTACACACTACCAATTAAAAAAAAATACCATATAATACACCCTTACACTAAATGATTGGCATGCACATTATTTGTTATACACGTTACAAAACATTTACAAAACCCTTCAACACCAGTCCCACAGTTTACAAGCACACCTCCACTACTGACAAAGTGGTATGGCCCAGAATCTTTTAATCACTGCCATTAGCCCAGGGGAACTTTTAGGAATGAACACCTGGAGAGGAAACAGAGGTAAGTGACCTGAACACACCCAGTTTAGGGTTGAATTAATTTGTGCAATATTAACATTTAGCAACCTAAATGCACTCTTTTTTTTTTTTTTTCTTACAGGTCAAGTCTCTCTAGTCCACTCCATCTGAACAGCAACATCCATACAAACCCAATACTAACATTAATTAAACATTTAATACTTTATACTACGTTTGTGTCTGATTTATTACTCCTGCCACTTTTCAATGCTATCAATTTTGCTGCAAGTGCTAGTTCAAACCATAATAATACCAAAAAATACAAAATAAAATTTACCAATGCTAACTGTGCTAACAATTCTAGCTCAGCTAGTAATGAAGAGGACCTTCATCACATAAGTACACCTGAGGATTCCATGCTATGGTGTGATATCTCACAATATCTGCTGTATTTCCTAATATTTCCTTATAGAAGCTGGATAGCACACTCATCTCATCTACACCGCTTTGCTTGAAACTCTCCTCAGTAATTGAGTCTGCAAGCAAAAGCTATAAACTTCACAAAAGTCACAATGCCCTCTTGTGGTAGATTTTCCAGTCGTTCCTCTGTAGCTCTTTTTGCACACGGTCTCTCAATTCTCTGCCCTTGTTAGCATATAGTACACAGAACCAAGCAGCACCGGCTATAAGGCACTTTGTGGAGTTAAAGGAGGTCTGACCAGCAGTGTTAGGCATTAGTCAAACGGCAGGAGGCATATTCATCAAAATCAGTACTGTGAGTATGGCCAAAGAATCTGTATAGGCTAACTACGCAGTTGCCTGAGCTGCACGGCCACAAGAGCGATAAAATGTGGGTCAAATGTTGGAAGGGCAAGTTTGTAAACACAATGAAAAGCTGAGGAATATGCCAATCAAACACATTGCACCTGGATTTCCCTCCTGCCCCAAGCTCTCAGCAGCCAATTCTAGCATGGCTTGCCGACACCAAATTTGATTGCCAACAAACACCCCTAAAATGTGAGAGTACCTAAATACTTTCAAAAAACGAATCAAAAAATCTTAATTAAAATACTCTCAAGCTTCTTTTAACTGTTTTATCAGAGCATTTTTCACGCTGCCTAAATTTATGCACAACTCAAAATAGGCCGACACACGTTTTTCTTATGTACATGGATATATTTGAGACAGTGTGGACATTGATGCTCTGATGAGGTAGAGAGAAATATAATCCACCTTTCGTCAAGTTTTTTGACAGGTCAACCATTGACCTTTGACATGGGTAATGAGGAGGACAGGAAGGGAGGGGTTGGGGTTGGGGGTCAATGATTCCAAGGGGTGGGGGTTGGCATATACGTAAGCAATGACGTAGTAATGGGGCATTGAATTTCATCCAATGACAACCTAAAAAGTAGGCAGGGGGGCGGTTACTTTGAAAAATTTAGATGCGAGAATGAATCGAGAAGGGTTTCTGAGTGTCCTGGAGGTAACTTCTGCCACAGACGTAGCAACATTGCATCTCGGTGTGAGTCCTCCTCTTCCTCCGCCTTCACAGTCACCTTCCCTCCCCTTAATTCTCTATCAGTCCTTGACTCATAGAGAACAGATGGATCCTGAACAGGGAACAGCAACTCCGATAGAGTTTTGCCTTTGTACGTGACCTGTGTGTACATTCTGTAAAAATAAAGAAAGACCTTGAGCACTTTAGAGCCCCAAGTAAGTACACTTATATGTGCAAATAAACACTAAGTTAGTTTTCTGTTGTTGTTTTTTTAAGTAGCATGCGAATAACGTATAATGGGAAATCCGAAAGAAATATGACAGAGCTAGCGAGTATTTTTAACACATGATCAAAAGTTATAAGACATTTTGTATCACATGAAGATATCCTTGGAAACATATTCTCAAACATAACAGTATTATAAATGTGCCAAGAGCTCTAAAAAATAAATTATTTAATGTGACCACACATTAGTGTGTGTATAGTCATACACTCCCCTGCAAAAAAAAAATAAAATACGAGTGGCTCCTGGCATTTAAACCCCAAAACATCTCTGCCATATAACGTAACACAAAACCAAATATTTACCAATTATCAATACAATAATAGCATGCTATAAATATGGGGTGTGTATGTGCGTGGGGTTTGAGGTGCCAACCCTGTGTGTGGCAGAAGATAGAAAGGTGTTGTCCATGCAGGCATATAAGGTGCAGTAAGTGTGATAACAGTACCAACAGTGGAATGAGGATGCAGCAAGTGTTCTCCTGTTGTATGATACCTAAACATTTGCTTTAGTTTCCTCTACCTACCTGACCTCCTAACCATATTAGTAGTGTCTTCTGATAGGGTGGGCAGAAGTCTCTGCTACGTAGGGATTAAAGGGCCATCAGGTACACAATCTCTCTCAGATGGTACTGGATCAGGTAGTAGCTGTTTAAAATACTGATCAGCCTCCAGAATTTCATCCTCACTTTGTGGTACACTTACAGGTCTCTCTTCCCTAACGGGTACTGCAATAGTCAGTCTTTCTCCACTTACAGGTTACATGTCTATTTACTTCTACAGAGACTTTCTCTGGTAAGTGGTCTCTCTCTCCCATGCTCTTTCTGTCATGGGGACTCTCAACCAATACCCTACAGTGCTCTGTCCAGAAACAGATCCACTTATGTCACTTTCAAATTGTCTCATATTTTTGTCACTTGTTCTGCGTGGCCTTGGCTTGGTTTGTCTTTTTGTTACATGTTTGGTTGTCTGTGGTGGTACTTCGATAGGGAGGTCATTAACCAGTAGTTTGTCCCCTATCTCAGGGCGGACGACATAAACAGGGCTGTCTGCTACTTGCTCTTTGACAACATAAATGTTTCTTTCCCAATATGACCTAAGTTTCCCTTGACCCTGTCGCTCAGTGAAATTTCTAACGAGGTTTCTGTCCCCAGGTTGCATAAAGACACCTTTCATTTTCTTGTTGTAGTATGACTTGCCTTGTTCACTTGACAGGTTACTGTTCTCACTGGCAATACGGTAAGCTTCAGTCATTTTAGCCCAAGTATCTGCATAGTTCTGGTGTGACATTGGATTTTTCTCATTAATCAGCCCCAACAAAATGTCTATCGGGAGACGGGGGATAATGTCCGTAGAGCAAAAAGTAGGGGGAGTACCCAGTCAACTCGTGAAGTGTACAATTGTAAGGGTGTACTGTTTATTGGATATGGTCTTTCCACCGCTATTTTTCTTTGTATGTGTTCTCAGCATTTATAAAAGAGTCCTATTAAACCCCTCAGTTAGATTTACTTGAGGGTGGTAGGGTGTTGTTTGTGAGTGTCCTACACCTGATTTTTCAAGTAAAGTCCTGAAAAGCTTGTTTTCAAACTCACGCCCCCGTTCTGTTGTAGCCTACCCGGATAACCAAAACATGGTATGAAATCTCCAAAGATGCGTTCAGCTGCTGTCCATCCAGACTAGTTTTTAGTCCGATACACTTGAGCAAACCTTGTAAAATCATCCACTAGGACCAAGATATATTCATATCCACCCTGACTTGGTTCAAGATGCAGGTAATCGATACACACAAGGTCCAACGGTGTGTTTGAAGGGATGGAGCCGTTGGAGCACGGACATGTGCAACAGGTTTCTTTTGTTTCACACAAGAGCAATTTCTCATAACATTCCTCCACTTCCTTTTTCATATACTGCCAGTAAAATCGTTCCCTTGCCGGATGCAATACTCTCTCTGTACCCACATGCCCCATGTAATCATGTAAATACTTTTAATGCCATGGGCCGGTATTTAGGGGGTAAAACTAGTTGCTTTCTGTACAGAAGTCCATCACTTATGTACAGTTTACTCCATTCATAAAGAAGTTTCCCTGCTGTTCTGATAACTGTTTGCTGCATGTCACTAGTCAAAACTGCATTTTTCTCTTTTAACTTTAAAATTTCTCCTACTGCTTGATCTTCCCTTTTAGCTTTGGCCAACTCCTATTTACTGATGTTTGGTAGGGATGCAGGGGGGTCTTGATTGTCATTTGTGGCAAGAGCAAGAGCGGCTACCCAAGCCACTTCCTACTCTTGAGCAACTTTGGTCCCAGTCCAGGTGGCCTGCACGACTTCCTGTGACAACTCCCCAGTGCATTCCTTCACATGCTTATTAATGTCAAGAGGCATGCGTGATGTGTTGGAATCTGTGTTTGCCTTCACAGGCTTGTACTTTATTTCAAATCTGAAGTCAGAACACTCTCCAAAACAACAATGTCTCACAGCATTGAGTTTCGCAATGCTTATTGCAGAGATCAAAGGATTACTTTTAGTATAAACAGTAAAGTGTGGGCATAATAAAGGTAGTCCCTAAACTTTTCACACACTGCCCATTTAAGTGCCAGAAATTCCAATTTTCCACTGTGCATCGATAGTCCTTTCAGCCGGCATCAGCATTCTTGAGCCATAGCCGATGACTCTCAACTTCTGATCCTGAAGCTGATAGAGCACAGCCCCAAAACCCTGTTCAGGAGCATCTGTGTGTAGCTGGAATGGTAAGCTGAAGTCAGGATAGGCAAGAACTGGAGGACCAGTGAGCCTGCTGGTGAGCTGCTCTGATGCTCCCTTATGCTTACTAGTCCATTCCACAGGGGTTCTGAAGGACATCTGAGAACCCTTGGTGTTGGTTCTTTTTGGGCAGCACCATTGACACACCGGGTTTGACTTTGAGGAGATCGTAAAGTGGCTTCGCAATGCATGAGAAATCCTCAACGTAGCTGCGATGGTAGCTGAGGAATCCAAAAGCCGCCTCATGTCACCAACTGTCTTGGGCATTTTAGTGTTGAGTGATTGTACAGCTTCAGGGTTCCCTGGGGGAAGTAAACACATTCAGACGAGACCAGGCGACCCACATATCTGACTTGTCTCCAAAATAGTTCACATTTTTCAGGCCATAATTTCACGTTATGTTTTTGGAGTGCCTTTGAGACTTTGCAAACTCCCTCGACATGCTCCTCAAATGTTTTTGAATAGCACAGGATATCATCGAAATAGGGAATGCAGGATTCACATCTGAGCGAGGTAAGCATCTCTTCCATACTCCTCTGGAATGCCGCAGGGGCGTTGGTGAGGCCAAAGGGTATCCTTACCCACTCATATAACCCCCAGAGAGTTATTAACGCAGTGATATGACTCGAGCTTTCTGCTATAAACCCTTGGTGATATGCCTTGCCTTGGGTGTCGGTCAGATCCTGAATCCGGGGGAGCAGGTGCCTGTCAGAGGTGGTTTTTTGGTTCAGCGAACGGTAACCAATACACAGGCGCAGTGAACCATCCTTTTTGCAGACACAAACTACAGGGGCTGCATAAGGAGATTTCATCTTAATGATCCACCCTTTAGCAATGAGATCTTGGATATACTCCTTGACTTCCACCACCAGTGGTTTTGGGAGAGAAGAGTAGGCTTTCCATACAGGGATCTCATCTTTGATGTTACTTGACATTTGTAAACTTGGAATACAGCCAGAATGTGTGACAGCTCAGCTAGAGTCATGCCTTCCTTACTGACAAACATGTCTTTAAAACACCTCTCACAATCTCCCAGTCAGTAAAGTTGTCCTTCACCCCTCCTCAATCTGCCTACACACACTGTTGGAACGTATGTCAGATGAGTGATCCCCAAATGGCCTCCCTGGACTTTAAATTCAACACCTCTGTGTGTAAGGGAGTTCTTTAAGGGACACTTCCCTTATCTGGGGTGTGGTGTGTTGTAGTTTCTGATTGTGCAGTACTATGAGGAGGGATGCTATTCAGTGCAGTGGGTGGTGTCAGTGTTGGTTGTGCTGTAACCTGTGAAGTAGGCAGGTTCTCCAGTTGAAGTAGCTTTTTACTCAAATCTTTGTAGCCCAATAGCATTTGCTCTGGCAAAAAATTTGCATTGCAAAGTGAAGCAGTATCAGCTGGACGGCTAGTGGATGTAACATCAGCAGGTCTATTTGCTGCAGTATTAGATGTTGTACTAGCCACGGCTGCCTGCGCCCACTCAACAGAATGAGAGGTGACAGGTATGGACACTGATTTTGCACTTGCATCTACTGTCAACATGTTACATGTCAACTGATAATGTAACATCACTATTATACTGAACAATATCGTCAACAACATCCTTCAAAACCATCAATTTACTCATAACCATGTCCTCAGAATGTATTAGGCCCTTACTGTACATGAAGCTGTTGATGTATTCAAAGCACCCTTCTGCATCTTCACTGGAAAGCTCTGACAGGTCTCTGTCGGGAACCAAGCCAATCAGATGAGCAATCTGGAAAAGTTCATTTGGCGACAGGGAGAGCAGGCTCTAACTGATGTCCTACACCACTCTTCCTCTCTTTGTCATCCATGATAACATCTTCTCCAGTCAGTCACAGCAGCTCACTCCACTCCAGTCCCAGCTACAGGCATGCAATTTCCACATTTGTCTCTCAGAGGCAGGTAAGTAGATTTTAGATCAGCTCCATACACTACCAGGAGCCAATCCCCGTTGTGCCCCAAAGAATCTGTAACAGGCCTCGGACGGGAGGCCCGCCGACAGATTATATTTAGTGTCCTGTAAGGGACAAAGAAATGATCAGGATGACATCAGGTGTGGAATTTCCTTCTCGCTTCTGTCTTACTTTAATTTTACAAAAGTTTCTTTAGTCATAGTTCACATTTACCATGATCTTATACTCAGGTCTCAATTAAAACAATGAAATTAACAAAACACAACATTTACAATCCATTTTTCTGTTATTGTCCATAGACTCCAAAAAAAAATACCGTTACTGTAAGTACACTTATATGTGCAAATACACATTCAGATAGCTTTCTGGGTTGTTTTTTTTGTTGTTGTTTTTTTTAAGAGTATGCGAATAACATATAATGGGAGAGCCCAAAGACATACGACAGAGCTAGCGAGTATTTTTAACACATTACCAAGTTATGAGACATGTTGTAACACATGAAGATATCCTTGGAAACGTACTCTCAAAAACAACAGTCTTCTAAATGAGCCAGGAGCCAAAACAAATACAGTCTGAGCCTTTTTAATAAAGCATGCTACATTCACCAAGCTCAACACCAACAGTCTAGTACTTTAGCAAGTTAACTCATGTTGCCCGCAGATGCTGCATGTGGATCACTTAATTTCACGAACTTAAAAGTAAACAAAACAAACGTCCTGATAAGCAAGACTACACAACAGTACTTACATTCACATTCTAAAACACATTTTATCAATTACATTTGTATTTTATCACGTTACTAACCTGTAAGGGACAAAGAAATGGTCAGGACCACAACAGGTGGGGCGTTTCCTTCTCCCTTCCGTCTTACTGAAGCCGCAAACAAGATATCTGCCTCACCTCGCCTGACTCACTTGGGCGGAAAAGACCCTTGTGGCATTGTGGAGATACAACTCCCAACATAAATGTTCATTACATAAAATGAATAAGGCTCATATATAAAAAATATACACATAAAAATTATAAATTAATTACTTAGTGTGAGCACACATTACAGTGTGTAGTACCATTACTCATTTTTGCCATTTATCGCGACAGCCCTATCATCAACCATAGGCTTTACTTCACCCCTTCCAAGCTTCACAGGATGGGTTTAATGTCAAATAATCAATGCTAGAAAGCCAGATGGAAGGGAACATTGTACATGCAATTTGGGAATGTAAACGTATCTACTTAGTTTGGGACAAAGTTTTGGAACACATTTAACACAACTGGTTGGGTACAACATTTTCTAGATCACCAAGAATATGCTTACTTGGGATTGAACAGAAACAAGTGCCATATGTTTAAAATATGATTTTTGCAGTGATTCAAGGGTCGTTACTGCTGCTGGAGGGATCCTCAGACTATGGAAAAGTACATCACCTCCAAATTTTAAAAGCAGGATGGATACAATATATATTACCTATTGACCATAGGTCTTTAGATATTCTACTGTTTAATGTCTGTATGCTTGGGTGCAAAAGAAAATAAAAAGAGGGAAAATGCCTATCCCAATTCCCGAGTGTTATGGAGAGGATTCTCTTCACCAAGAAAAGAATTCTGTTGTCACCCTCAGTGCCTTCCTAACATTTTTATATTACTGAGCTTGCCAGTACATTCCTTCTTTTGTACAATGTAAAAAAATGTTGACTTGACCACTCTTTAAGTGTTTGCTATGTTTAGGATTTATTTTGTTTTTTAGCCTAATGATGTCCTCCTTCACTTGCATATATTTGCCTGGACTAGTCAAGCAATCAAATGTCAGTTCAACACTTGAAATCAACTCCATTCATCCATTATATCTAACTGCTTGTCCTATACTGGGTAGTGGAGGGCTGGAGCCAATCCCAGCATCATCTGTGTGAAGGCAGGGTACACAATAATCAGGACGTCAGCTCATCACAGGGTAGAAGTACAGAGACACAGTCATTCATGTTCACTTTCACAAGACGCATTTTTTTTTTTTTTTGGTCTGTGGGAGGAAGACAGAGCACGTGGAGTGAACCAAAACAGGCACTGGGAAAACATGCAAACTCTACACAGAAAGGCCCGGCTTGGCCAGGAATTGAACCCTGATCTTCTGCTATGAGACACTAGTGCTAACATTGAAATCACCACACTGCCCATGGAATAACTCTAGACGTTTTATATGCTTACTTTGTTTTGATCAAGGAACAGAACACATCTGGTCATGAAACTGCTTGTCATTCAATTATTCAAATACTTGAGCCCTTGATAACTGAGTCATTCTAAATAGAATAACTGAAATTCCTAAAATGTAAAATATATTTTTGTTACAACCCTTATATTAAAGCTGAAAATCTATACACACATAATCGATAACATCTTGATTATTCAATTTAAAATCCATTGTGGCCGTGTATTCCTAACCCCAAATTGATAAAAGTTGTGTCACTGTCCAAATAACTACTAACTAGCTCCATTTGAATAAATATTAGAGTTTTTACATTATTTTTTGTACTCACTATGTTTCAAATTTTAAAAAGACACAAAAAGGTGAATTTAAAAAGTGCACAGGGAAAGTTTTAAGGGAAAATTAAGTTAAAGATAAACCCCTGTTAAAAACTTTTGGGGAGCTCTAATGCCGTCTAGCTTAATGTAAGCATGGACCAAACACAGCCAAATATCATATAGGGCATGTTTAATATGATGATTGATAGAGGAGCACTAGCAGTCTTGAAAAAAGACACGTCACGTGTTCTGCTGTTCTGATCAGTTCAAGGTCTGTCCACTTGGTGTCAGCTGTTAAGTCCATAAAGGCTCACCAGTCACTTTAAACTAACTGGGCAGTGTTGATTAAATGTGAATCGAGATTCTGTCGCTGCCTAAATATTCATTGGTCTGATTGGTTATTTGTCTATCTAATTGTGTGTAAAGGCATGGAAATAAACAACAACAACAACAAGAAAAAACCCCAAAAACTTAGGATTTAGACTAATATGTGAAGTATTTAAAAAGAGCTTATCCTTAAACATCTACATAGTAAAATGCAACAAACACATTAATTCAGCAATTATACATTATATAAAATTGTAAAACATAGCCAGGCACTGTTTTATGACACAGTGAGTTTTTGTCTCCTTTTTACATAACTTTATGTATTTTTTTTAATGTTATAAACTACAGGAATTTGTTTTAGAATATTCTCTCAGTGTCTTACTTTCAGAATATTATTGCTAGTTTTCATTTGTAAATAATCTGTATATGACATATTCTCCTTCTTAGAGGTGATAGAGATAGGTACAGATGCTTAAGAAGTGCTTAAGATTTATGAAACTTCAAGAAATTACTTTAGCAGAGGCTTAAAAATTTGTGCTCTTCATAAATCAATAAAAGCAAATTGTATTTAGAGGACATGATGGTTATTCAAATACTTGGTTAGTAGGGCTCTCCAAAATCCCTTTTATAGTGTAGCAAGTGTCAATGAGATAAATTCAAATCTGTCATGCAGACATGCTAATATTGCAATAGACAATTAACAATTGTTTTTAATGGTTTTGCAACTTTGTGTGACCTTGCAGGTTGATGTTCTTGGTAGGGGTGTGTATTGGAAATAATCTGGTGATACCATAACATATCATGATACAGGGGCAAGGATACAATATATTGTCATATATTGAGATACCATAAGCAAGACAATATATTGCAATTTTTTTTAAGAATTTGATTTTAAATTGTCATTATATAACGAACACACAATGCTGTTACATGCTTAACACCTGGGTAAAGACAGTTTACTGAATCAGAACAGTGGGATCTGTATTTGTATTTCACTCTAGAAGAAATAAAAGCATTTGAAGGAATCTTTTGGTAAAAAAAAATCAAGAAATTAAATTGTCATCTGACTTTTTGACCCTGTTTTAAAAGTTCACATTCTGTTGTAATATACAAGCAAATTCAAATTTTCTCAAGTTAACTGGTGACTGAAAGAAAAATCTATTAATTTACATTACAGTTTTCATGTCTCATGCAAAAGAAAAACAATTTGAAGAATATGGTTTTATGCTGATAACAATTTTTACTAAGGTTTTTAAATTATGCCTATATTGACATCCCTTTTCTATTTGCAGAGAAACCATTGTCAGTTCATATTATGAACAAGTCTGAAGTACTGCAGAAGGAAAAGCCAGTACCGCTGAGATTACATCTATATTTTAGCATTCAATATGGAGTAATTGCGTTATCCTTTTACAGATCATGGATTCTACACATACTGCTTGTTACAGCTAAAGTTTTAACCCATTTATAGTGTGATGTACCACTACTGTGGATTTCTATGATAAAAAAAAATCCAAAATGTGGGATAATTAACACTGAAATGAACTTAAGTGTGTGTATATCATGTGGTCATTAGGTCATGCTATTGAGGGTGGAGGTTCAGAAATCTTTTTCTAATTAGGGGGTCTTTTTTGCAGTTCACAACAGAAGCCATGGCATTTCACCAACGTTTTTTTGTGTTGTTTCTTGTTAATCATCAATTCATCAATTCATAATTCTTTTAAATAAATCATAATTCTTTTTATTAATGAAGAAAAACCCAGCTTCCTTTTTAGAGGACAGAAAGAAGCAAACCCCAGCTCTAGGTGGGTTTTCATCTGCCTTGATTTGTTGGGTTGAGAGAGAGACAATGTGAAAGAGGGGGGTATGGGTGAGGAGGGAGAGAGAGAACACAAATACACATCTACAAATAATAACAGCTATAGATAATATTAGTATATTTTTATTCATTATTTTTTCATTATTTTTCACAATTTTTATTAATTGTGTTACTATTTCCCTCCTCTGTGGTTCTTCCTGAGGTTTCTTATTTTCCCTGTTTAGGGTTTTTTTTTAAGTTTTTCCTCACCCGGTTCGAGGGTCTAAGGGCAGAGGATGTCACATCTGTACAGTTTGTCAAAGCCCAGTGAGATAATGTGTAAATTGTGATTTTGGGCTATACAAATAAAATTTGATTTGATTTGATTTGATTTGAATGAAATAATTGTCCATTCAGCACATTCACACCAGTCACCTGCCTCCTCTCTCTAATAAGTTTGCATTTGATAAATGAAACTGAAATTACATAATATTAAGTCCCACATGACGAAGCGGTCAGGATTGGTTACGTATGTTTCTACACAGAAAAACTGGGCTGTCAGAATCCATTTTTTGGAGACTGTCATTGGAGGATTGTTGAACAAATGCAGAAATGATGTGCGCTGTAGTATGTAAAATATAGGTTAACCCTGGATAAGGTTATGTTAATAAGGTTAAAAATGTGATTTTTATAAGAGGGGGTCTTTTAAGCTTAAGTAGGACAGTGGATGTTGCCAGCGGATGTGCAAAATGAACAAGACACAACCAGTTTTTATAGATGATGTATTTATAAAAAGTTGTTATATGGTTGTTCTGTTTAAGAGAGAAAACTTTGTTTGCGGATAGGAGCCTGTGTTTTAAGTTGTTTGTAAGATCCTCCTGGACATATGGTATCTTCAAAGCTCTTTGCATTACCATGTTATTGTACACCACTAGGTAATGGATGGTTGCCAGTGGATTTTTTGTTGTTCTTATGGATCTGAATATATACTATTAGAGGGGACTGGACTTTAGCAAAATTGGGGATGGCAATGAAACTTTCACTTTTGTATATTGATTATACATATTCATGGATTCAAGTTTTGGTTTTTTTTTAGAGATAAAAGAGATGAAAATGGGGCAAGTTTCTACCCTTGGTGAATCGCATTCACTCCAAGAGCTAGTGGAACAGGATACAGGCCATTTTGGGAAACAAATGTTCTCATGACTCACTTCTTATATGGTTCACATACATCATCGCTATCAGTGCTGATATTCATTCCTGAATATGTTACAAGCCAAGCAAACAGTGCGCTTATGAACAGAAAAACTAGTTCAAAGCTAAATAAGATAGATGTTTGACTTTTCTGGCCTATGTTCAATATTGTCTATGTTCATTCCTCTCCTCAGCTTGGAGGGTGTCCACCCAATAAGATAACTAAGCATTTTTTTCTTTTTTCTACTGTTATTTTTTCTTTCTTATTTATTGAGCCACTTACAGCCAAAATTTGACAAAACAATAATATTAAAGAATTTAAAACAGCAAATGTGGACCATAAGATAAGCCTTTATGATGATGATGTATTACTTTTCCTTCAAAGTGCACAAATATCTCTTTCAGAGACAATAACACTCATAATTAAATTCAGAATTTCAGAGTATGTTAACTGCCCCGCTACAATCAGGGAACATTAATTATCTAGGTATCAATATCCTGCCAGGCTGTCTAAACTGACACGGCTAAATAATATTCCCCTAATTAAAACAATAGAGAATGATCTCCCTGATGGAGGAGTCTACGCATATCACTTTAGAGTGCTAAGAATAGCAACAATAAAAATGACAGTCTTGCCAAAAATTAATTAGATTTTCTCAATGGTCCCAACCCAACCTCCCCGGGCCTGTTCAAATCATTAGACTCTAGCATCTCCAAATTTCTATTGAAAACTAAACCTCCACATATAATTTTAAAAAGTCAGCAAAAGACTATTTCAGATCATGGCGGTTTGGAATTACCAAATTTTCATAACTATTACCTGGCCAGTAGACTACAATATATCCTAAAATGGATCAAGCAGAGTCCAAGCATGGTTACATATTGAACAAACATTGTGTAAAGAGATCCAAATTCTGGATCTGCCCTTTATTAGTCCCATTATTAGACAACATAGCCACTTCAAGAGTGTTAACATTAGCACCTCCCTTAAAGCCTGGTGGGAATTTCTTCAAACAAATAGGTCTTCACACATCCCTTACAAACTCACGCCTATGTGGAATAATCCTGACATCCTGCGAAACAAAAAATCTACAAACTTTACAACATGGTATGACAAAGGGGTAAGACATCTGGAGCATATCCTCCAAGGTAATGACTTCATCCCATTTAATGAACTCATAGCACTATATGGTCTACAAAATTGGTCTCTCACAAACAAACATCTGTTCAGTCTGCACGGCTGGATAACCAGATAGTTATCTGCATGCTCTTTGGCTTTACACCTGTCAGCAATTTTTGTCAAACACGCACGCACGCACGCACGCACGCACACGCACACACACACACACACACACTTTGTCTGCTGGGTGACCTCCCCAATATTAATATGGAAAAAAACAAGTCTCACAAGCTGCTTGTAGTTTTAAGCATTGCCAAGAACACCATCCTCAACCATCCTCATCCTCAATATAGGAACCACATTTCCATGGAGAGAATGTCTGTGTGTTCAAAAAATAAGTCAGCAGAATTTGAGCAGATCTGTTCCCCAATAATTAAATTCATTATGTAGTGTTAATGGGGGCCTTTGCCACCTTGGCCTTGGGGCTGGTGTGGGTGGGTCGTGGCCTGTGGGCTGCCGGGTTGTCTGGGGGCCCCGGGCCACCTGTCAGCTGTGGGCCGGGCCTGGGTGGGGACCCTTGGCCGTCTGCCTTGGCACGGGCTCAGCCTGCCACTTTTGAGATTAGGTGTTAAAGGTCAATTGGTGTAAAACTGTTTAGGTAACTATCTGATGCTGTAGCTGACTCTAAGATGTCTGTTTTCAGAGAAAGGTCATCGCCAGTTGAGGATAGTTTTTTCAGAATTTTCTCTCTAATAGATACATTTTTTGTATTAAAAAGTCCAGAAAATCATTACTAGTTAGGGTTATGGGAATATGTGGCTTAACAGAGCTCTGACTCGGTGTCAGCCTGCCTACAGTGTTGAACAGAAACCTGGGATTGTTCTTATTATTCTCTCTCAATGCTGAGTAGTAGGCTGCTTTAGCAGCGCAAAGGGCCTTTTTATATGTTTTTGCTATCCTGCTACACTAATCGTGAGTCATTTAATTTGGTGGAGCGCCATTTCCACTCTAGTATTAACTCAAGGATCCAATACTCTAGTAGGACATGGCACTGCATCCGCAGCTAATGGAATATATCCCATAAATCTACTTACACTATCATCTGATAGAGATTTTGAGTAGAAATGTTTGCCTGTCACTGTGTATTCATGTGTTAAAAGTTAAAATGTTATTAATTAGTGGTGAGATAGAAAAGGATTATGTGGAAAAACTGTAAAGTGACCAATTTCGATCCCATACCTCAGTACAAGATCCAGCAAACAGTTAGTAGATTTATGTACATACTGACAGAAGCCAATTGAATCTAACAGTGAAATAAATGTAGACTAAATGCTATCATTTTCAAGATCCACATGAATATTGAAATCACCTACAATGATTACTTAACAAACAGTATTGGTTGTGATGTTTTCCAGGCTGGATGAGACAGACTAAGAATCAAGCTTTCAAATGATTTATTGTTTAATTTAGGTTTAAGATTAATTAATAGGGCTGAGTTATAACTAGCAGCAACTCCACTTCCTCTGCCAGTATCTCGAGGGATGTTCGTGCTGGTGTGACTGGGAGGGTCGGATTCATTTAAACTAACATAATTCATCGTGAGAGAGTCTGGTGTCTGTAAAATGTCCTGTAACATAGATCAGTATGTTGATCTGAAATCAGCTCATTCACAATCAGAGCTTTGGATAATAGAGATCTGATGTTCAGGAGTCCACGTTTAATTTTCCTGTTATTTGTTGCTACTGCATTGGTTGTGTTTATTTTTACTAGGTTTTTATATGATACTCCACCTTTCTTTTCATTCAATTTAATCAATTTAGGGGGTCAGGGACCAACATTGAGAGAGAGCCTTGAAGGGATTATTGGCTGGAAACCATCCTAATAGAAGCACAGAGAAGCGGGTAGGATTGTGACTCTGTCTCCTGGCTTCAACTCTGAGTTGTCAGGTTTTTGGAGTAAAATAAACTTTGCCAGATTACTAGAGATGAGAGCTGCACCATCCAACGTGGGATGAATGCCATCTCTCCTTCAGACCAGGTCTACCCCAGAAAGTCTGCCAATTGTCTACAAAGTCCACACCGTTGGCTGGACACCACATTGAGAGCCAGCGATTGAGTGATGACATGCAGCTATACATAATGATGTCACTGGTCAAATTGGGAAGGGGTCCAGAGAAAATTATGGAGTCCAACAGTGTTTCGGCATAATTACACACTGACTCAATGTTAATTTTAGTGACCTTTGACTGACGTAGTCAGATGTCATTACCGCCGACACGAATTGATTACAGTCTTATCAAATTTAAGATTCCTTTTTGCCAGCAGTTTCAAATTTGATTCAACATCGCCTGCTCTGACCCCATGGATTCACCTAACTATGGTCGCTGGTGTTGCTTATTTCAAGACCTTGCTTCCATGTTGGGGAGCCGACACTCCAATTCGCTAAGCCTCACTTCTAACACTGCAAATTCCCCACGTACCATACACGTACCGTTATTGCTAAAAGAGTCAGAGGAGTAACTAAACATCTGACTGAGCAAGAGATAGCAGGAGAGGGAGAGGGAGAAGTCATGGCTAAGCACTGAGCTAACTAGTTAGCAGATATAAAAACGAGTGCTTAAACTATTGATATATGCTTAGCAAAAGTTTCACTAAACAGAGGGACAGACTATTGGCCTACATTAACCAAACAAACGTTTAAATGTAGAAGTTATTTATGATAGTAATGGAATTAAAATATGTGGAGTTCAGGAGTGGAGCAGCAGAGAAACAGTTGCAGCAACAACAAACAGGCAGTGACATAGCACGCTTACTGTAGAAATAAAATCAACCACATGAATCTTCACCACCATCCCTACTAGTTTTCTTAAAGACATTATTGACACAGTTTGGCCCAGCATTTTATTGATTAATAACAGCTCCCTCTCAAATGGCCAGTTTCCATGTCCTTTAAAATATGCTGTGATCCAACCTCTTTATAGGTACTATATGTGATATTTACCACTAGATGTCGAACTAGTGCGTCAGCTTGTCAGACCAAAACTAATGGGAGTGTTGGTCAAGTTCAGGCCACACCTCTCCACTCGGCTGAGGGTTTGTACATCAGGTGTCTGTCAGTACTTTGGTTGACTTCCATCTACGAAAATCAGACAAAAAAAAAAATAAACATCATTATTTTACATGATATAATCGGCAATACTTTGGCTCCTTCATTGTATTTTCATTTTGCACTCTCTATCTTGTTTTATTTTTTTTTTAATCTATTTTTACATTTTTTTGAAATGTATTTCTCTACTAAAACCACTTGCAACTTTTTACTTCTGCCCTCGATTCTTGTGCTGCTATAACAAGAAATTTTCCACATAAGGATGAATAAAGTTTATGTTATCTCATACAACATGTGGAACATGTTAGGAAATACATATCAAAACCCTTTCTGAGTTGGTTTTCACAAATTACTTCAGTGGGTGTTGGGATGAGGAGGAAAGGACCAAGCCTTTGGAGGTCATCTGAGTGCTGGGTCAATGTTTTTGGCATCCAGGAAGCTTAACTCCCAAATGCGTCATCATCAACGGTGGTAAGGCTGAAGGGCCTTTTTCAAAGCTGAAAGAAATTACATTCAACTGGATTGAAAAGGGACAGATTTTGTTGTTTATGTTTTAAACACAGACTATATTTTGTACCCAAGTAAAATGTATTCATACCACAGCCATTTACTGCCTCAGGAGACCACTTCCTCGCTGTCCTCACTGTGACTGGCTTCTGCTGAAAAACAGAGTATGTGGATATAACTAGAAAAACATACAGGCCTTGTCGTAGCCTCAAGTAACCATTCACTATTCTTTGAATATACCTCTACAATGTTTGTCCCTTGCTTTTCTTAGCTAACAATACTTTTCAAAATAGCTTATTCAACTGTAAAGATACTCCTTCAAAGTACCCACTAATAATGTCCTGACAGCAATCAGGCATACACTATATTGCCAAAAATGTTGGGACGTCTGCCTTTACATGCACATGGATTTTAATGACATCCCATTCTTAATCCGTATGGTTTAATATGAAGTTGGCACACCCTTTGCAGGTATAAAACCATCGGCTCTTCTGGGAATGCTTGCCACAAGGTTTAGGAGTGTGTTTAGGGGAATAATTGAACATTCTTTCAGAAATGCATTTGTGAGGTCAGGCACTGATGTTGGATGAGAAGTCCTGGCTCGCAGTCTCCACTTTAATTCATCCCAAAGGTGTTCAATCTGGTTGAGGTCAGGACTCCGTGGTGGCCAGTCAGGTTCCTCCACCAAACTCGCTCATCCATGTCTTTATGGACCTTGCTTTGTGCACTGGTGTAGAGTCATGTTGGAATAGGAAGGTACCATCCCCAAACTGTTCCCACAAAGTTAAGAGAATGAAATTGTCCAAAATGTCTTGATATGCTGAAACATTAAAAGTTCCTTTTTACTGGAACTAAAGGGCCAAGCCCAACCCCTGAAAAACCCCACAGCAAAATCTCTCCTCCTCCAAACTTTACACTTGGCACAATGCAGTCAGGCAAGTATCGTTATCCTGGCAACCGCCAAACCCAGACTCGTCCATCGGACCCCAGACAGATAAGCATGATTCATCACTCCAGAGAACATGTCTCCGCTGTTCTAGAGTCCAGTGGCGGCGTGCATTACAACACTGCATCCAAAACTTTGCATTAAACTTGGTGATGTAAGACTTGGATGCAGCTGCTCGGCCATGGAAACCCATTCCATGAAGCTCTCTAAGCACTGTTCTTGCGCAATCTGAAGGCCACATGATGTTTTGAGGTCTATAGCTATTGACTTTGCAGAAATATAGCGACTTCTGCACACTGTGCACCTCAGCATGCGCAAATCCTGCTCTCTCTTTTACATTGCCTACCAGTTCATGGCTCAGTTGCTGTTGTTCCCAATTGCTTCCACTTTGTTATATTACAACTAACAGTTGACCATGGAATATTTAGTAGCGAGATATCACGAATGGACTTATTGCACAGGTGGCATCCTATCACGGTACCACACTTGAAATCACTGAGCTCCTGAGAGCAACCCATTCTTTCACAAATGTTTGTAGAAGCACTCTGCATGCCTAGGTGTTCGAATGTATACACCTGTGGCCATGGAAGTGATTGGAACACCTGAATCTGATTTGGAGGGGTGTCCCAATACTTTTGGCAATATAGTGCAGTTAAAACCGGAAAACTGGCGGACAACGGTCCACGCTCAGCTTATTATGAGCCTGGTTGACTGCTGGCCCTCTCAGCACCCACAGGCAACATTGTAATCCTCAAACACACATTAGCTAACCCAGCTGCTCTCTATTGATTGGCATTTTTAAGGAAGTTAGAACAATGAACGAGATGTATTGAAAATAGAGGCTAGGATAAAGCTTTAGAAATTAGTAAAGTAATGCATCTGTGTTTTCAACCACAAATGTTGTGTAGGAATTACCCCCACTTAACATCCTCATCAACACAGTGTACACAGTGGATACTTTCAGGTTTCTGGCCTCCACAATTTCTCGGGACCTGAAGTAGATCTCCAACATAGGCATTGTCCGGAAGAAGGTCGAGCAGAAGTTATACTTCCTACAACAGCTCAGTGTCAGGTACCAGGTCTGGGGGATCCAATAATGCAGAGGCTACAGGGAACGTTCTAAATCTGTAGTCGTTTTTATTTACAGTGGTCAAAACCAGGAATTCAAAAGATGCGACGATACAGATTAGAATAAGGCAAACTCGGGAATCGGAAAACAAAAACAAGCTCAAGACACTGGGAACTCACGGAGAATAAACGCAGGACTGTTCACGGGGAAGGTAAGATAAAGCAATCTGGCCAAGGAGGAAGGGAACACGGGGGTTAAATACACAAGGGAGAGGTAGACAATTGGACACAGGTGGGACGAATTAGGGAGAGGGAATAATCAGACACACCTGAGGGACAACACTTGACAGGGCATGGGGAGTAAGACACAGACAGAACTGAATGACCCTAACAGACAGACACTTGACACTAACGGACCCTGACACTCAGGAAGTTTAACCTGCAGAATAATTTAGTCTGTCCTCTGCCCTTCCAATACTGTCTGGTTTGAATCAGCCACCAAACAGGACAGGAACAGACTGCAATGGACAATCAAGTCTGCAGAGAGGAACATCAGGGCCGACCTGCCCTCAGTCCAAGACCTGTAGCGGTCCGTGTCAGGAAACAGGCAGGTAACATCTCTGCAGACCGCTCACACCCAGCACACAATTAA
This sequence comes from Mola mola, assembly GCA_001698575.1. Classification (NCBI taxonomy): domain Eukaryota; kingdom Metazoa; phylum Chordata; class Actinopteri; order Tetraodontiformes; family Molidae; genus Mola; species Mola mola. Next base: position 5,387,496 of record KV751347.1, read on the forward strand.
AAGAGCCATACCGGCTCCAACGCCGCCCGGATCAACGAGGTTCGCGTCAGGTATTGGGGAACCAGGGCAACCTGATGACAAGCTACTGGAACAAGACATACATGGACATACAGGCATGACAAAGTGGGATTAATGGAATGCTTCTACAGCAGCAACAGATTACATACAACGGATGTAGGACCTATGGATGCATCGAAACCCTAGATCCAGGCCAACGAAGAAACAACTCATAACTCAGTGTTCAAATGTCCGCAATCGATAATTACCATCACAACTAAAGATCGATGAGGTACTACAACAATGCTACGGAAAGGGGGAGCCAGGACGCCAGGTCAGTGGGGGAATTTCAACATCCCACCAACACTCAGAGAATGGGTTCCAAGCCCCAATAAGAAGAAGAAGAATAAGAAGACATTAGCACAAGGGCAGCTGACCTGAGAAGGCAGATAATGGCTAACATGGATACCTGAAACCCCCGGGAACGGTTACCAAGGCTTAGTGGCAGAAAGCACTACTCTACTGCTTTGATTCCCCTCATGTATGCTATCATGTATTTCCTGTCTCATTTACTGTCAAACTTGTGATAATGTGACAGTTTAGTGTGATTAGAGGTTCACATGTTAATAGCGAATCTTTCACTGTGTAGAAGTCTTTTGCTCTTTGATGGGTGCTGCTCACTCGTTGAGGCTACCCTTCTTTAATCAGCATCCACACACCTTGTAGCTGCTCCTTATTCTGTGAAGAGAACTTAATAATGTCCCATTAGTGTTGTGATATTTGCCAGCTGTGGGTGAATATGTTAAAGTACTCAAGAGCTATGTTTACATGGACACAAATATTCGGAATAAAGGGCTGATCAGAATAAAAATACATCATGTAAACATGTCAATTGGAAGATACTGATTTGATTTGGCTCATTCGGAAAGAAATTATATTTCGATCGAGAGGGGTGGTTTATGCAGATCCTTATTCCGAACCGTGTCTATGTACATATCTGGAGTGTTCTCAGTCATCCAGGTCATCTTAATCTTGGAGTGTTTAGTAGGAAGCAACTGGACTTCTTATCTTGTTTTGAAGATGTTCGCCTCTCATCCGAAAGGCCTCTTCAGTTCTCAGGGTCAATGTGGGAAACCCAGGTATTTAACCCAGAGTGAATGGAGGCAATCACAAATGAGGACATGGTTGAAAGTACCCACCCTGGGGGGCAATCCTCTGGCTAGGCATCATGTGAGCCGTTAAGGTCAAATGAGCCCAGGTGCGAGAGTGTTTGCCCCTCACGCCTGGTTTCATGTGACACCTTGGGCTCACATGGCCCCAGGTGTGTGTGAGGATTAAACCACCTGGGGAGGGCTCCCAAGACAGCATTTTAGGTTGCAGACAAGTGGTGTCTTAGTCCACCACCTCTGTTTAGAGAAGGTTTTTCCAATTTTCGTTCGTCTAATATTTAAATCTAATCTTGCTAATATTTAAGTCTCATCTTGTTCACAAAACTAAACACATATTTCAACATAGTTTTTTTTACATGTTCATCAATGTCAGGTTTGCCAGATCCTGTACAATGGTAGAGGAAACCCTGAAATTATCATGAACTGTATTGTTGTTGTTGCTGTCTTCGCACACCCTGAAGGTGAATAACTTGAAAATGTTTCCAGCTTTATAGCCCAAGGGTGCTAACTTGAACCTTGCTGTCCTCATTGGCCAACTTAGCAGCCAGCCGGTATCATGTGAATCTCTGTGTCCATGCAGTCCACTCAAAGTCAAAGTTTTCAGATGGATTAATCTTTAACATACCATTAGTCGTCCCTTTTCTTCACTTTTGACACCTTGTCAAATAAACCACTGAGTGGCATACTTATTTCTATGGAACTGAGCACTTTAATTATCTCGCTCAACACAACAACATCTAAACTTTTTTTCATGCCAGTAAACTCGAACTTAACATCCCTGTATCATTATAGCTCAGGTACTTTGAGCTCTCTTAAGCTTTGTTTCCACCAGGTAGTATGGTTCAGTTCAATTTGGTAGGAAATGCGTTTTTTGCGTTTCCATTGTCAAAAGCTATGAATGATACCCTTAAAAAGCCAACTGTACCTGCCAGTTTTGTTACCCTTCACTACGGGTATCAACCCGAGCTAAAGTGTATCATGGGGGGGTAAACCAACTGCAGCTCGCTGACTGTTCACAAGTGTTTTACTGAACTGAACTGAACTGTAATGCTTGGTGGAAACGTGGCCTTATCGGTTAAACAATCTGCCAGTAGCATAATGTTTTTCTTCAGGAAAACCTGCGATTATCAGTCTAACCAATCATGTTGATGATGCTAAATACAAAGTTTTTACCTGTGAGGCTGATGGAGTACCAGCTTTCAGTGGAATGTCAGGTTAGCACAAGTTTACATGTCAGGTAAGTACATTATTTTCTCATACTAAAGAAAACAAAGCTGCAGTGAAATGAAGAAGGAAAGTGACAAACAGTGCAATAGAGTGTGACTAAAGCAATCTCTCTCATTCTCTCAGTTTTGCTTTGCTCTAGCTATCTTAAAAGAGCTCTTTCTATGATTTTCACTCTTTTCTACCATTGCTCCATTACCATCACCATCTGCATTAGGGGGGCTCCATTAATGTGATTTTTCTTCTTAAAACCACAGATTTTTTTGTGAAGTCAAACATTTGATAGGTTGTGGTTCTGTACAATACAGATAAATTTGCCTCACAACATCCTGCATGAATATTGCTTGTTAGCAACCCCTGTTGTAAGTAGTTGCATATGGTTGTTGTGCTTTGAAAATCTGTGAATCTTCAGGTAGACAATTTTTCTCAAGTCAAGAAAAACAATCCATTTTTCTGCTATTTGACATATTGACATGCAAAGCGAGGTTTTCTGCTCAAAATCAGCTTGCAGTTTGTTTTTACTAGCTTTTCCAATGTTCTGAATTTAATCCCCCTTTCTGATTTCGATATTTGCAATATTTTCCATCAATTTTTTTGTCTTCCCACCATCACACTGTCACAGTTGTATGCAAAAATAAGGCCACTCGTGGACAAATAGCATATTTTAATGATTTTTTTACTTGAAAAGATGAAGCTACAGTCTCTATAGGATATGAAAAGAGGACAATATAACCAGCAAAAATTAATGCATCTTCTTCATCTTCCTCTTTCAGCTTTACCTAGGTTTTTCTAGAAGATGCCAAATGAATCATCCTCCCCCATCTCTCCTTTTCCTCTGCATCTTCTTTTCTCACACCACTTACCTGCATATATTGTCTCACTACATCCATGAATCTCCTCTTAGGTCTTCCTCTTTGCTTCCTGCCTGGCTGTCTCATGTTGAGCATCCTTCTACCAATATATCCATTATCCTTCCTCTATACATGTCCAGACCATCTCAGGCTAGCCTCTCTAACTTTGTCTCCAAAACATCCGACCTGTGATGACCTTCTGATGTGCTCTTTCCTAATCCTGTCCATCCTTGTCACCCCTGAAGAGAATCTCAAAATCTTTAATTCTGCCACCCCCAGCTCTGCCTTGTTAGGCTATTTCTATTTTTACTTACCGCTACAGCATTATGCTAATTGATATATTAATGTGCTTAATACCAAAATAGACAGGATCCTGCAGGTAGATGAGTTTTGAATCAAGCATTAGCCCCGTGGTACGAAGGGTTAACACATATGAGAGACACAGCTGCAGGATAACAGAAGGAATGCAATGTACTCTCTTTGCAACAAGTCAAGGTCATAAGCCACAGATATGTTTTTCTAGTTTGCTTGCACACTAGGCTTATTATGCCAGTTGAGACAGGGAGGATTCCTTCCACAGGGCATCATCCTCCTCCATCGATTGGTTCGTGTGCCAAGAGACTGACCAGTCTGTGCGCCAACGAAGGGAGAGCTAAGTCTAAACCACAGCTCCTCCCCACCTTTTTCTTAACAATAGAATTACACACAGTGTTCTACTACAAACAGTATATATTTGTATGCTATTATTATTGTGCATCCTTTTTTGGGCGGCTGGCTGCAGAGTAACAGCACTCCGCTGACTGCGATTTGCCAAACAAGGAAGCTCCTGTAGGTACTGCCATGTTTTGATGATTCAACTCTTACAATAAATGGGGAAACCTAGCGTCGTTCTTTGTCCTCTCTCAAATCAACGAACACGCTGACAGCCTCCTGTCTTTTGGTCAGCGCGACCGTCTCAAAGCCATACAACATCACAGGTATCACTACACACAAAGAAAGACAGGTGCTAAATAGCACTGTAAATGGTTCTTAGGCTCATAATCATAGGGGAACCTCTTTTAGCGCTATATGGAACCTATATTTAAAAGAGATAAATAATAATTTTGTTAATTGGTGTTATAGAGAACCATAAGTGGTGTCATATGGAACCATTGATAAATTGTGAGCTAGAACTATACAAGGTGGCATACAGTTCCACTGACAGATTGTGCTATACAGAGCGATAAACTGTGCCATATAACACCCGACAAAAGGTGTTATATAGAACCATTTGAGGTACCATATAGAAGTATTTTTAAAAAAGGTGCTGTACAGATGCATATGAGGTGCCATATAACACCACTGATAAAAGGTGCTATATTGAACCATTTGAGGTCTCATATAGCACTATTAAAAAAAGGCACTACACAACACCTTATGAGGTTCCACATGGCACAATTGACAAATTACTCTTTATAGAACCAGAAGAGTTGTCATATAACAGCTCTCCTTAACAAGAAATATTGTTTAACAGTACTCAACAATAGTACTTTGGCTTTTAATAATGCTATTGGTGATATAAAGCGTTTTTGTAAAAGGGTGCTATGAAAAACCGTAAGGAGATACATGTACACCAATAATAATAATTATGTTTTTGTCACGGTCCGGTAGTATAAATTGTCTGTCTGTCTGTTAGGGTCATTCAGTGTTTCCTGTTTTACTTTGAAATTCTGTCTGTGTCTTACTTCCCATGTCCTGTCAAGTGTTGTCCCTCAGGTGTGTTTGATTATTCCCTCTCCCTAATGCGTCCCACCTGTGTCCAATTGTCTCCCTCTCCCTCGTGTATTTAACCCCCGTGTTCCTTTCCTCCTGTGCCAGATTGTCTTATTTCCCAGTCCAGCGTTTTTCCTTGTGAGTTCTTTGGGTTTTGATCCCGTTTGTTTCTTTGTTACCGTTTGCCTGATCCTTACCTGTACCTTCGCATCTTTTGAATTCCCGGTTTCGACTATTGTAAATAAAACGACTATTGAATTAGAACGCCTGTGGACTCTGCATTTTGGATCCTCCAGAGCTGGTTCGTGACATTTTTTTGGCACTTGAATCTAGATATGTCAGGGCTTTTACTTTAAACAGACTTATAATCATTTTTTTTTTTTTTACAAATTTGTGGCATAAAGGATTTACAATTCTATACTAAATACCAATACATTGATATTTCAAATCCTTCTTTATTTCAGTAAATAAATAATTAACAATTAATATACATATTAATGCTTGTTAAAGGTAAAATGTAAATTATGAAATGATTCACGAAAAAATAACATTGGATTTGCAGAAGAAAATTCATGAATTGTTCACCACAGTCACCATCTCCAAGTAATAGTGAAACGTTAATGACAACTGTGGAAACTCTAAATTTAAAAACAAATACGCTGCTGATGCACAATATGTATTTTGCTATTCAAACGGAATAATTAAAATACTAAATCTAGAAATAAATTACAACATCTGGAAAGTTGTGCAAGTGTGCGAATGAGTGAGTGATGTTTCCGTCGTTTTATCTCTCATCCGAAAGGGATCTTCTGTTCTAGAAGAACGTCGTCAAAACCAAAAAGAAGTCAAAATGCTTTCAACTGAAGCACTTAAGACTACCTCAACCTAGATCACTGAGAGCCTACAAAAACATCTTTAAAACATAAATGTTATTTAAGTCGGAGTAAACCAAAAATGAATATCTGGTCATCACACAATGGGTAAACATGTTAGCTATCAATCTATCAAATTTGAACTTTAAAACATATGCTAAGTGCAAAAAATAAGGTATAAAAAATCATTAAAAACTGAGATGTGTTATGTGCCATCCCACTTGAGGGCAGCTGCTGCGCATGCACATTTTCGCACATGCAACAGGAAGGAACAGCTAAGACTGCAGTACAGTGCATTAATTTTAATTCAAAATGGGATGTCGCACAGAACGCATCTGTTCATGCATTCTATCTCAGGATGGCATAGAGGCTCCATCCACACTACTATATTTTCATTTTAAAACGCTGTTTACCCCGATACCTTGGGACTATAACAACCATTCAGGTGATGAATGTAAGTGCCTGTATCATCATTTTTGCCCGTCCACATTAAAACGCAACCTTGAAGTTTTAAAACTGAAACAGGGTCTGCAGTGTTTCTTCAGCATTTGTATTGAAATGCTGGGATAGTGTGGGCAGGAGTTGGAAATGTCGCAGGAGAAAGAGTTGCTACTTCTGTTGCTAATTTTTATACTGTTCAAGTGTAATGGGGAACGCAACACATCATTAAGCCCTGGTTTTAAACACACCTAAAAAATCCTGGCCATTTAGTATATTTTCAGTATTCATATCCAAACATGTACAATGTCTTTTGAAACAAATTACGAAATGTGTAAGTGTAACTACTGTACTTCAATCCCTAAAATGCTTTTGCTCTTAAAATATGTGCAATTTGTGCAACTTCTGCTCTCTATACTGTCTGCTGCATGTTATTCTGTGCTATGTAAGTCATGTTTCCACTGAATTCCTTTTGGTATTACCCCTAGTCATCATATAACCTATTATTAAACTATCTAATCGATTAATCTGTTATGTAAGCAGCTGGTCCCTCTTATTCCAGTGTGGAAATAGTGCTTCAACATAATACAAACTTTTTAAAATATAAGTAGTATTGATTCTTCATATTCTATTGATAATATTAATTCACTTGACTTTTAAATTATGCCTGCACAATTGACTCCCGATCAATGTAATTTTTACTTAATTTGTTTCTTCATTAATTTGTGTAAACCAATAAACAAACTGTCAACAACTTCCCAAATAAAGAATTACATTGTAGACACTGCCTTCAGTTATTTGTAGGGATGGGAAATGTTTTTCAAATTTTGGGTAGTCATTAATAAAAAGAAAAAAAAAAACCCTTGCATTCGCCTCGCGTTGCCGGTGCGGTTGGGCGCCCGCATCGTGGCTATCGCTTGCCTCTCCCAGAGCCAGTGAGACACTGTCCATATGGAAAAGGAGGAAGGGGGAGGCCATGCTCCTCTTGATTCGACTACGCTCTCAGATTAGACTAAACAACCACTGAATTTAAGCTTATTACCCTGTGGAAGAAAATAAACTAACCAGGATTCCCTCAGTAGCGGCGAGCAAGGAGTGGGGTTTTTGAGAAGGACACGTTCCTTATAGCCTGTGATATGATTTTTTTAATGCCAATAAATTTTTGCTAAAAATGTCATTTCTACAATTGTCAAAAATTTGACAGAGTTTACTGTGGTGCTGAAATTAATATCAGCTGTAGAGGCCGCTTTCTTGATGCCCATCTCTGCTTCATTCGTTCAATCTCATTGTTTGCTACTGGCGGCCACCTTTCTTTGTTAAACTTCTTCCACAGGGATTCCAGCATGGAGTCCTGTGCAACAAAACAAACAAAAACAGGGGGAAAATTGACTTATTGTTTAAATATTTATGTAGAATGAATGTATTCATGCAGAATCTTTTCAATTTTGCACCATTTCTATATTGGGTCATGAAATACTACCATGTGTTGTTTATGATTTGGACTTGTAAATATAAAACTAGTTCATAGAACTTTTTTGAAAACAATCTGCAAGATTTGCTAGTTGGTCCCTTTATGACCATGGGAAAAAAATTGCATAAAAGAGATGGCACTGCATTAAAAAAAGAAAATGAAAAAAATCTTGGATATGAGTACTGTCCCCCAGTTAGATTAATTGATCACTCTAAATTGCCCGTAGGTGTGAATGTGAGTGTCGATGGTTGTTTGTCTGCCTTCGCTCAATGATGCTGGGATAGGTTCCAGCCCTCCCCCGCAACCCCTAACAGGATGAGCGGTAGAAAATGGATGGATGGATGGATGAGTACTGTCATCTCGCACAGGTGATGGTTTGTGGAACCAGAGTCTCTGCATTGATGTTTAGGTCGGGGAAGTGCTGTATGTAGCTTGTGACAATATACCAATAGGGTTTCCCAGACATAGATTTTTGATGTGCAGGCCAACAAAGTACAAGCGAACCATGACATCCTCGATCGATTAATCACTCCTCACTCCACCCCTCCTGTGCAACATCTGTTATTTTAGGTTTTGTTCACACCACACTGAAGCAGTGCTTGCAACAACTCTTGTAACTGAGCAGATGAGATTTCATTGTTGGTCTTGTGAGACTAAGGCTCACCCACTGGAAAGGCAAATATATTAAAAGACTGGTCTTGGAATTTAATGGATCTCAAAAAATTAAAATGAAGATTGTTTTGAATCAGGAAATCAATGCTGTTAAACCCAGCCAGCCCTATTCTTTTATATTTTTAAAGCTTTATTAAATGTGACAGGGTGACACTTATATTATGTTAATGATATATTTGATTAACACGTATGCATTTATTTCGAATTATCCTTGTTTACATTTCCCTTTAAGAGTGATATAATTCATAGAACTTTAACTTGCATTCTATAATATAAAATCAATAATAAGTGTAGCATGGACATGAAATTTATACATTAAAAAAATTGAAAGTCACATATTCTGACCCAATACTTTCCCAGAGGAATGGGTAGTCCATTATTACCATTGTCAAAAGTTCAGTTTACTTAAGATGTGTTGGGTACCTAAAAAGGAAAATTAGGAGACATGCATTTGAACATGCCCACCATATACCAACGTTAATACTTTGTAATTGATTGGGTCTCTGGTCTGATTACGTTGCAAAACTTATAAGCCTTGGTGTTTCTTCTGAAGGCAACTGGACTTCTTGTAGTTCTACAAGAAGTAGTAGTAGTAGTAACTACAAGAAGCCCAGTTGCCTTCAGAAGAAACACCAAGACTGCCATGATTTTGATGACTGAGAATCTTCACAGACAAAGCTTATAAGCTCATACTTTTGAGAAGATAAATGAAGAATTAGTTGTGTGTAACTAAATTTTTGTAGATTAAGAATGGATATTGAATTGATGAAGCCATTATTAAAGAGTAAAATAAAAATTTTACTTACTCTTAATATAGGAAAACCCACATCTTTTACTTTAATTCATGGAGAATGGGAGCATAAATAAAAGCATTATATTTAAATTCTTGTTGAATAAATTAAATGGGTGCAATACCATGACGAATAACCAAGCTAGAGATAAGGACAAGTTTTTAAATAACGAATATCCTGAGCATGAAAAAGGTCAAAGATTAAGAAGTCTCCAGTGGTGTATTTGATATCACTTGTTTGGTTTTCAAAACTGTTTCACTCAAGCCTCCCGAGACCTCTGCAATGATCTCCCTAAGCTCAGAAGGTAGTGCATGTGAAGGTATCTCTACTACAGAGCACAGGATGTCTTCATAGCCAAGGCTTCCAGTTGACTGTGCTTCCCAACTTGATTTGATAGCACTCTCCCAAAGTCTTTGCAATATGCTGGTAGTTGTTTACAAATGATCAAAGATTTTTTAAGTACAGGTGTTTGGCTTCATATCTGAGACACCAATGTGCTCTCAGTGGACCATGCTATTGGATTAGTCGAGGATAATGAAGCAGAAATTGAATCTTTGGAGTGAAGTTTCCAGGAAAATGCATCTGAAAACTGTTAGTAAATGTTTTCCAAAGAGATTAAGCTTCAGATTGAAAAAAAATAGGAGTTGGAAAAAGGGTGAGTTTTTCAACTGCTTTTCCAGGGATCACACCTTGCTGCAGACCAGGTTGCTTTAGCAAAATAGGCCTATGAGTGACCCCGTTTTGTCCAAAGGGAAACTGTTGTAGCTAGTCATGGAATTGTTGCAGTGTTATAAGTTTTTCATGACTGAGTTTATTCAAAATTAATTGTAAAATCTTTGGGATAACCCCTTCAAAAATATCATGCATCAAGTCAGGTGGAATGGATTCAGTAACCTCAAAATGAGGCAGTTTGTCAAAAGGGCAGCACCCAGTAACACTGTATAAAGACTTACCCTCTGGCACTTGTAAATAACTACGATGTGTGGAGAGTCTGGAGAACACACTCACTTTCAGCAATTTTGTAACCTCTGTGATGACACAAACAGTAACAACAGATCCGTCCCTGACTGAAGCAAGTATTAAAACTAGCCAAAGAATGGGCTGATAAATTAACAGCACAAATGGAAATCACAGAGCCTTTGAAAACATGGGATTGGTCTTCAATGTCAATTTATACACCACGGTACTGAAGTTCACAAAGGTCATGCAGAAGAAGATGCAAAATTGGCTCATAACCATAGTTTTGAGTTGTATCCAAGTAAATATTCAACTGGATCAATTAACCCAAACTCTTGAATGCATTACCTCTCAAACTGATAGTCTGATACAATAACTTCAAAACACTTCCCAGAGATTTTTTTTTAACTAAAGACTTCAAGTTTAAATGGCCGTCAATTTCAATATTTTATTGAGATAGAAGGTTTTATTCTTCAAGACAGCCCTTCAGAAGGTTTTTTAATTGTTCATTAAAAAGTTCAATCAGTATTTTTATTTCAGATGTAATAGTATGCCGAACAATTTTGGGGAGAATGTGTTTTCATTGAGGTCTTAAACAAAACGATGCAAAATATCTGTCAATTAGTCTCCCTCAAATCAACAGTGGTGGTTAAGGTACCTGGAGCTTCGTGATTGTTCTCAAATTTCTCTGCATTTCTCAAGAATTTCTGACACCCAAAAACATAAGGAACTCACTTTTCTGTACCATTTTTGTTAGCCATTATGTCCACATACAACAAAGAAATCTGCCTGGTGTTCATGGAAATACTGAAGGTGTTTAAGGTATTTGTTGTATGTAACTATTCTTACAAGAAATTTAGGGCATTGGTACATTGCCAATGCTCACCCACAAATGTTTTAGTAAATTCCCAAGTGTATATATCCTTAAGCCACATACTTGAACAACAGTCCAACAGAGAGCGTCTACGACAACCTAGAGAAAGAAAAGGAGAGGGTGAAATTAGGGAATTAGAGTCATCTTTAATCTATTTTGTAAGGTAAAATCCTATCATCCAATTTGATGTGCAAAAATTGTTTTGAAATTGAACAGCCCAAAAGATATGCATGGCATAATTGGAAAGAAAAAAAAACACATTTTAATTGGCACATTTTTTTTACTGCAGTACCAGCATTTTCAAATGGCATAAAATGTTGTTACATTTTTTCTGTAGCACATACTAAATATATGTATCCCTACAAGTTACCATATCATAAAACACAACACAATATATAATCAATAATATGCACTACTGAAATAACATTGGTGAAATGTTTTTATGGGGACATTACTCTACTTACAGTTTAGGAAGTTTGTATAAAATGTATTTAATCCGTTCAGAGTCAAACGCTACACCTTATTATTGTAAATCACCAGGAAACGACTTAAGTTAATTTTTATTGATGATTTTAATCCAAAACTCTGAAAAAAGCCTACTCTTGGCCAGGTTATGAATCTAGCAAGACTTAGTATGCTTATGGTTAAACAGGTTAAAAGAGAGTTACCTTTGTGACGCTGAAACCTCTGACTTTAGACTCAACATACCTGCTAACACATAATTTATCTCACTTTGTAAAACAAATCATGACTAAATTTACATCTCCTCGTTAGAGTTAAACAGTCAACTGTTAACACCAGGACACACCAAGCTGACGATAAAAACAGTTTTTTTTCGCCACTATCATGAAACTACAACTATTGTTAAAAAAGCTGACTAATGTCGCTACCGTCACCATTGATTATAAGTATATGAAACCGGGGTGTTACTTGTTGTGTTTAAATAATGCAGACAAGTGACATCGTCATACAAACTTGCACTTCCGTAATTGTTCCACCCAAGCTAACATTAACATGATTTCTTTCAATGTCGGTCAAGCAAACTTGAACTAGGGCCATGACATTTTAGTATTTTTGTGAACATAACGGTAAGATAATGTTCCGTTTGTCACTTATTCCAACTATTATCACTTGGGTGAGTGTTCTTGTTAATGTTTGTTGAACAATAAAAATTAAGTAGCAAGTTAGCGTTATTGTAGTACAATTACATGATGACAATACTAACTAAAATTAACATTGGATAAGATTAAATCAAGCCTGTATAGTCATTGTCAATAAAGAGATAAAGAATATATAACATTATATATAGTTTGATATAATTCTAAAGCTAAATAAAACTTATAATGACAAGGATAATGGTATTCTAAATTAAAAATGGATAAGTGAAATTCCCAAATAAATTTTAGCATTTTAGCAAATTTTAGCATTCCGTGAATGGGTAATCAGTGGTGTTTGTGTATTCAGGTTAAAATGTTGACATTTTAAGGCAATTTGAATTCTTGGTAGAATATGTAGTGCCACTGCCCTATGCTGGTTATATCCAGGTATTGCTTGGGAATTCCGAAGCAGTATGAAGTGGCCACACACACTCACAGTCCTGGAGGATAATGCTTCAAATAACCGATGTTGCATTTTTGGTTCTGGGAGGTAGATGGTTAGCTAAATTTGTGGATAAAATTATATTTTAATTTAAATATTTCATTTCTCATTCTTCATTCATTCTTTACAGCACAAATGTCCAATTCTCCAGGTTTTCTTCCACTTGTTCCCTGCTCTCACTAGAGAGCAAAATGTCATCTACAAACATCATAGTCCAAAGAGATTACAGCCTGACCTCATCTTTCAGTCTGTCCATAACCATAGCAAACAAGAAGGCACTCGGGGCCAATCCTTGATGCAGGCCCACCTCCACCTTCAAGCCATCCATCACTGCTACAGCACACGTCACCACTGTCATACTGCTCTCATACATATCCTGCATCAGTCTAACATATTTCTCTGCCACTCCAAACTTCCTGATACAATACCACGGTTCCTCCCTCTGCACCCAATCATGAGCTTTCTCTAGATCCACAAAGCAGTGCAGCTCTTTCTGACCCTCTACCTACTTCTACATCAGCATTCTCAAAGCAAACATGGCATCTGTAGTGTTCTTTCTTTGTATGAAACCATACTGCCGCTCACAAATCATCACTTTTTCCTCTTAGCCTGGTTTCTTCCCAAATCTTCATTGTGTTGCTCATTAGCTTTATCCCTGTAGTTGCTACAGGTCTGCAAATCACCCATGTTGTTCTTAAAGATCGGCACCAGTACACTTTTCCTCCATTCCTCAGGCATCTTCTCACTGTCCAAGATAATGTTGAGCTGCTTCGTCAAAAACTCCACTGCCCTCTCTCCTAGACGCTTTCATACCTCTACAGGTATGTCATCAGGGCCAAATGCCTTTCCATTCTCTTCCTCTTCTTCAAAGCTTTTCTCACTTCCTCTTTACTAATCCTTCCAACTTCATGTCCCAGAAAAAATGAATGAATAGTTACTTTTTAAAAATAAAATATATAAAACAAAGTTGTGTCATGTGCAAAAGTCTAGGCACCCCACGTGTTCTCAAGTCTCATATTCTTTTTACAAGTTTTTACAAGCTCACATCTAATCAGTTTGTTAAGCGTGTCAACGGGTTTCATTAGGAAGTGGCAGCTGCTGCCAATTTCAAAGTTTTTAAATACTATCGCAAACTTTGTGCAGACACTCAGCAACCATGCTATGCCATCCACGTGATTCATCAGACTAGGCTACCTTCTTCTCCATTGCTCTGTGGTGCAGTTCTAATACTCACATGCCAATTGTTGTCGCTTTCGGCAGTGGACAGGGGTCAGCATGGGCACTCTGACTGGCCTGCGTCCATGCAACCACGTACACAACAATCTGCAATGCAGTGTCTATTCTGACACCTTTCTATCAGAACCAGCATTAACTTCTTCAGCAACTTTAGCAACAGTAGTTCGTCTTTTGGATTGGACAACTCAGACCACTCTTCTCTCCGCACGTGCATCAGCGACCCTTGACTGCCCATGATCCTGTTGCCAGTTCACCAATGTTCCTTCCTTGGACCACTTTTGATACATACTGACCACTGCAGACTGAAAACACCCCACAAGAGCAGCAGTTTTGAAAATGCTCGGACCCATTCATCTAGTCATCACAATTTGGCCTTTGTCAAACTCACTCAATCTTTACACTTGCCCATTTTTCCTGCTTCTAAGACATCAACTTTGAGGACAAAATGTCTGCTTGCTGCCTAATATACCCACCTATAACAAGTGCCATGATGAAGAGATAAGCAATGTTATTCACTTCAGTGGTCATAATGGTATGCCTGATCAGTGTATGTGTGTGTTTTTGTGTGTTGGCTACTTGAGGACCAAAGGTCAGTACAGCAACACGGGCTGTCACCTGCAAATAGCGTGACATTACGGTTGTTATAGGAGAGTCAAGTACAGGGACACTGTTTGTGTTTCCAGCATTGCACTCACCAACTAGAAACAATGTACCATTTAAGTAACCATAATCATAAGTAACACATGGGCGATTTTAAGTAAGAGTTATTTTGAAAAGGGAAAATAATCGAGTCATTTTGTTTTAAATTAATTAAATAGCAATATATTATAAAAGCCTGTTTGCAGCTTACCCCGGAAACGCCTTTGACTCTGCACCACTGTCCTGCTCAGGTGTGATGCATCTTATAGCAAGTACGGCCCACATTTCCCATCATGCCGTTCTGGATTTAATGTTTTGTTTTGTTCTGCTTTTCATGTTTCAGAATGCAATGAATAGATGCACAATGTTACTGATATTCATCTCACTGTTTTTGAAAACATGATGGTTTGTGTTGAAAAATATCTTTTTTTTTTTTTTTTTTGCTGAGTTTGTAGTAATCACCATTTGTGAAAAGGATGTTACATTTCTTGACTTGGGCTGAGGTAAACTATTGGTTAATTGAGCCTTAAAAGGAGTGAGTGTCATAATCCACTCCTGGTTTTCTCCTCTTCCAATCCAATCCAATCCAATCCAATCCAACCCTGCCTGCCTGCCTGCCTGCCTGCCTGCGTGCCTGCCCTACTCAACATCATACCTGCAGTCTGACCAGACCCCATCCCCTTTCTGAACATAGACTGTGCTTGCCGACCAGGCTTCCTGATTGCTGTCCATTTGGACTCGTGAACATTTTTAATAAAGTTCTGAACTGTGCCGTTCTAGATTTGTACTGTTCTTGGGTCTACTCTCACACCCATTACAGTAAGATTTGTGGAGCATCCTTGCTGGTGGAAATGAAAGCTACATATATTGTACTTGAATTGCCATAATTACTACTAATAGCTGCCAAAAAATTGCTTATGTCAGCCAAAGCTGTAGGCTGGCTGACTAATTGGTAGGACACTGGGTCCCACAGTGCTTAGTATAATTAAAAGATGATAACTGAGAAGAACTGTGGGAGTCAAGATAAGATCTGGAAGAAAATTGTTAGAAAGAAATGCTCATAAGCTGGTCAAAATAGCAAATCAGTTCTCCCATTTGAATGCAGAAAACAAAGATTTAGCAAACTCAGGAGTGCACCATTCCACTGTGCAGCAATACTTGCACTTGGACCTCAGTCCACAGATTTAAAAATCATGAAAATCTGTTGGCTGGATCTTAAAAGAGAGGTGCATGCAAGATAGCTACAGTATTGAAGAACTAGATGTTTTTTGCAAGGACGATTGGGAGAAAAATCCCAAATACAAGAATTGAAAGACTTTCAGCTGGCTTAACAAAGCTTTTGCTAGCTTTGATATCTGCAAGGGGGGTCTTACTTTGTACTTGTGTGTGTTCTTTCCCTTGTTTTACATAGACTGTGTTTGCGTCTTAAGATTTTTAAAAAATCATTTAAATATGCTTTTTTTCAAGGGGGTGGTCCAATTTTAGCATACAACTGTATCTATCTGACAGTCAATACTCAAACTATCCTGTGGATAGTATGGAAAAGCTGGTATATATTTGCCACTAAAAAATGTTATAGCTTCTTAGTCCTGTAATTTTTCTCTTTTTTTTTTTTTTCTCTATACCTGTAGGAGGAGAGCTCTTACACCAATGGCAAGGCCACCCACAAAATCACTGTGGTCCGTTTCTGACTTTATATTCATAATATATAATATGATGAGTGGATGACATTACCGGTTAGAGTGGAGAAACCTTTCCCAACTGTCTCCTACTCTTGCCTTTACATTGCGTCGACCACCAGCCAGCTCTCTCATTGGGATCCTGTCCAACTCCACTCCTGGTACCTGACCTGCCTTCTGCCTCTGACCACGTCTCCTCGTCTCTACCCCGGTAACCTGACCTGCCTTCTGTCGTCGAACTTTGTATCTGCCCGTTCCCTGTCTGCCTGCAGTCCGCCCAGACTCCCTCTCCGGAGATTCCTGCCCCATTCTGAACGTAGACTGTGCTCACCGACCAGGCTTCCTGATTGTCGTCTATTTGGACTCGTAAACATTGTTAATAAAGTTCTGAACTGTGCCAGTCTAGATTTGTACTGTTCTTGGGTCCACTCTCACCCGTGACAGATACATTATAAACTGAGCAGAGAAAAATTTGACAAATCCCAGAATCAGTCATTTATTTCTCACGCTATTGTGGCCAAATGATGAAATCTACCTCTACAAATTTTATATCCATCTGTTTAGGACAATGTTGTCTTGTTTTGTACAGTGTGTACAATTAATACCAGGACGACGATGTGCTATCAACTAGTTTATTGTAAACCGGACTACAGGTTGCATGTTACAGCAGAGCAGATCGTAAACACACTGAGCTCTGATCTGATGACGTGCCTGTCTGCATGTTGTATTAACCAATCACAATCAAGCATTCAGATATCCAATAGGTGGCGGTAGAGTATTATGTTACCTCTTACAACTAGGATATTCTGTGAGAATATATTACAGATGTCAGTTTGACAATACAACCTACGGTTTTCCTACAACAATGACTTTTCTGAGGACTATTGCTGCCAGTTCTCTCATTGTTTCACAGCATTTAGAATGGGTCTCATGAAGGGCATCAGTTACAGGAGAGCAGCTGCTGGTTCATTTAAACCTAAGGTCCCTTCTTCTAATTTGTGGATTGACTGTGCGACCTGAAAACATTTAAATCATGAGTTATTGTACATATTGTACGTGTCTGTCAGTCACTTACTGATTGACTGACAGACACACACACACACACACAACACACAGACCTCGTGTTTGCTCGGAGTGGGAAAATGAATATGAAATCGGCACACAAATAAATGCTAATGCCAGCACAGTGAAACCAATTAGAGTAATCTCAATCCAAAGCAGCTAACTCAAACTAACAGCTTGTAATTTAAGCAAATGGTAGGTAAATGATTCTAACACCAGCTAATTGAATGTAATGGCAGATAACGTAAGCTAAAAATGGGAGCTAACTCAATCTAATTGCAGGTAGGTCAACATAAAAATAGCCCAATGAAGCTAAAGGAAGCAAATTAAATCTAATTGGACCTATTTGAAAGGAATGTCTGCTAACTGCTAGCTAACAGCAGCTAAGTGAAGCTAATGATAGCTAAAGGGCGATTACAGGGGCTAAATCAATCAAATTAGAGCCTGCTGAATTTACTACCAGCTAACTCAAGCTAATGCCTGTTAAGTGAGACAAATTGTAGCTAACTGAAGCTTTTGGGAGCTAACTGATGCTAACCACACCTAATTTAACATATCCGGAGATAACAGAAGCTAATGAAAGCTAATTTAAGATGAGAAAGGGTAAGGACTACTAAATGAACTGTTAACCCGATTCTTTTGTTGGAAGCCCAAGAACAAACCAGAGTATTCTTAAGTCTTCAGATTTTATCTTTATTTTCTGGTCACATATTAAGTAAGGCAGTGCTGGGCTCGGAGTGACGGAGCTCTCGCAGGATCTCAGTTAGAGCGAGCCCCGATTGTTAGAAACATTGTACATTTATCTTCTTGGGCTGGGCTCTGTCCCGTACAGAGGTTGGACTTTCACGTAACCGAGTATAATTGGCCAGTTACCCGGACATGGACAGGCCAACCACTGTCCATGCCTTGTCCTCGGAATGTATTATACAACGTGTGAGTGTTGACTGGATGTGTCTCGTTAACAAGATAGAGAAGTCTAGCACTTGTTTTTCTGTTATGCAGAGCTGATTCCAAATGGTCAAGCTGCTCTATAAATATGAGCTTTACCCTAGATTCAGTGCAAGACAGGAAGTATGGCTCAATGGAGAATTACAGGGTAAAACACATTAGGTTAATACACTGAAAAGCATGCTATATTCATAGCCAATTCTAACAGAACCTAATATGACCTAAATTAAAGTAATGGGAGATGACTGAAGTCACTAGCAGATAACCGATGATCATTGGAGTTACTTAAAGCTAATCGGAGCTAACTGAAGGTAATGTTAGCAAATTAATTCTGATTGAAACCAAACTGCAGCTAGCTCAAGCTAACAGAGGCTAATTCAAGCTAAAGGCAGCTAACTGGAGATAATGGAAGCTGATTCAAGCTAACAGTAGGTAATTCTAGCAAATCAGAGCTAACTTAAGCTACTGGCAGCTGAGTGAAGCTAATAATCACAGGTCAGGGATTGGGCCTATGGAGACTGGCCAGACATTAGGGCACACATTCAAAATTTCTCTCGAGGAATTTTCTAGTTGCGACTTATTATGTGTGCCCTGATGCATGAAATGCATCAGAAACATATATTGATAATTGTCGAACTTATAAAATATGCCCTGTTGCATGAAATGCATCAGAGAAACAGATTTATGTGTGCCCTGATGCATGCAATACATCAGAAACACATTATTATTTGTCGGGCTTATTTCCAGTTTATTATGTGTGCCCTGTTGCATGCAATGAATCAGAAACACATAGTATTGCTTGGGCTTAATTAACTGATTATTATAATTCCAAGATTTTTCGTGTGTAACCGCCCACCACCACGACCCCCACCCGACTCTCTAATAAGGAGCAATTATAAACTGAGCGGAGAAAACATGACAAAACCCAGAAGGAGCCACTTTTGTCTCTTGCGCTGACAGGCAAATTATGAGCTCTAACTCAGGGGTGTCAAACTCAAATACACAGTGGGCCAAAATTTAAAACTTGGACACATTCGCGGGCCAACATTGATATTTACTGAAAAAATCTTCCTCAAGATATAACAATGAACCTTTTCATATGGACTTAAACAAGTTTTGCTTAAACATTCAATATGGAACAAGCAAAGCTTAATACTATACAATATATAACTTAATATTGCACACATGCAAAATTGAATTTCAAATAAAAAAACACATCAATGGCATTCATTTCTTAAATAAAATTTAAATAAAAATCGCATATCTCTTTTTTTTATTTGCAGCCTTCTGATTTAAATTTAAACAGTAACCTTTTTCCACAGGCTAATAATAAATTTAAGAATAAAATAACAATAATAAACCAACTAACTAA